>OY728138.1:1758899734-1759517498 GCA_963277665.1 Viscum album
TCATTTAAATAGAAATTCAGTTTTTATAAGTACCACTTAGTGGTTTCACTATTCATCAAAAATTGAAGTTTTTCAGAAAATTACCAAAAATTCACCCTAAGATATATTTGATATTCCTAATTAAAAAATGAAGTCTATTTTAAAAAATTCAAAATATATAAGTCACATTAATTAATTTAATAATTAATTCCCACTGTCAGAGCAAATAACGTGTTTTTATAAAACAATAAGTAACAAAAGATTGACACCAATTTAAGTCTAATTTCAAAGTTAAATTGATTCCAATGACCCCCATTGGATTAAATGGTAAAAATATTCAGATTACACATTAAGACCAATTCAAAAGATAATATAATCATATAAATAAATTATATTAAGAAGCAGTTTTGATGTAAAATGCAGTGTTTTTCACTATTCATTAAAAAATGAACATTGTCAGAAAAATACCAAAAATTCACACAAAGTAAATTTTGATGTCCCAATCATAAAGAATAAGTTTATTTTGACAAACATAGCTTATAAAATTGTCAAAAGATAGATTTAAAAATGGTTTTACATCAAAAGGAAGTAAAACAATCTTTTAAAAATATTAGTGTATTCCATGCTTAAGATTGGATTTATTTTCATTTTAAGCCTCTAAAACACTATCTAGTTCATTAATAGACAAAGATAAAAATATCTATTATTCATTACTTAATTGGGATGTTACAGGCAGGATTGAAATCTTGGAAGGAAGAGGGTCAGGAAGAAGTAGGTGCACAAAGGGGTTTATTATATAACACGTGATTCAATTAGAAAAATGTCTAATTGAAAACATAATTGACTAATGTATCAATAAATTACATTAATAATTAAATTAAAATAATAATACAATCAAATTGAAATACAAAAATATATATTATAGAAGCTTGTAAGTGAACTCAAGACATGGATAGCTATTTTTGAATTAAAATTACACCATCCTCAGAATTATTTGAAGTGGAAAAATCAAAAGGGGTTTCTAAGGAGGTGGAAAGGTGCATCATTGAAATGTGAAGGAGGAATACGACTGGAGGTCAACCTATTGACTGATTCAGACTAGTGCAACTCAATGGGGAAGAAGGGAGGAACATCCAAGTTCATTCCACAATAATCGAACAGCCAAGGTAACACCTGGTGGCTGCCTATTACACAGAATGAATGGAAAAAATGGGGTGGATAGATCAAATGATGAAGGAAAAATCAGGGGTAAAGGCTTCTTAAAAGTAGTGATGAGATTAACCCATAACATTTTAGAAGAGGGGGGTTTGTGTAGGATTAGAGGGGACTGTCTATATTAGGAGTTCCAGATCAGATGACTAAAAATAATCCCAAAGTTTAATTGAGGCGGTGGATGTTTGAATGGGAAATGGTATAGATGGATGAGATTGCACACAGATAGGTTGTATAGTCGAGATTAGATCTTTTTCATTAAAAATGAGTCCCACGTAGAAAATATTCAGGTTTTAGGACCGACTTATAAGTATTAGTGTGTGTTGCCTCAGTTTAATGACATGAACACACACACCACGGGTTCCTTATACATGGGACTCTATTATGGGACTTGTCCCAACCTCTGTGCACAATATATTAGGACCCTTTTCATGGGTAAGTTCATAACTCAGCATAGAGTATGCACGGTTATATCCAGAGTATATCAATCCTCTTTGGTTGCAGGTAGACTTCTCTCTGATGAGGTTGACCCCTTGAGGGTTCCCTAGATAGGTTGAGGTGCCCCTTAGCTTAAGGATGTAATTTGTTTCAAACAATAAAATAATTAAATCAAGCCAAACTTATCATTATTATATTAATAATTTAAACCTCATTATATTCAAATCACAATATAAGATTACTAAGAACATGTATATATATTGTAAACCCATCTTTAAACAAGACCACATAATTATAATTTAATATTCTAAAAACACATAAAAATTATTTGTTATAAAAAAAGTATTTACAATATTGTTATAAGTAAATATTACATATTTTTATTAATTTGAAACAATAATATTATTTAACATAATGTAATAATTTAAAAAAATTTATATTTTAACCACTTAAAATACTTAATGGTTGTAAAATTATAACAGTTATAAACACATGAACGGTCACATCAAATTAAATCTCAATGGTTAATTTTCGAGTATAAAATTATGTGTTATATAAATACCCATGATTACATGTATCAATGATAAAAAAACAATGGTTTCATTTCACCTGATTCAAGGATTTTTTTACATGTCTTTTACTCTCACTATTCTTTCTATTCTTTTAGTTATTTCAATTTTTTATTATGGTTGAACCAAGGGATAAAGGCTACACACTCAGTCGTATTGAATTGTGGGTATGTATTCCAGTGGTTCAACTAGTTCTTGTAATGAGTTTTATAGAGTATTTCGGGTCTTTAGTATTGTAATAATTTAATATTCTAGTTCTTTATTGAATAAAATGTTTCTCACCACCTTCTGTGCATTTTAATTTAATAACACTAATTTGTATAAAAATAATAATAATTATGAAATTATCATAAATATTAATTACATTTTCACTAAATAGGTTCAGGGTGTTACAAAATATGTAGTGTAGAAGAAACCTACGAACACATCATGATTGGGTTCAGATGTAGAATTGAGAGCAAGCAACACTTCATATATCTCTTATTCATCAGGAATTATACCAAGATTTGAATTATCACTTTCTGTTACCACCCTGGGAATCTCATCAAATAGATATATGTGCACCCATAGATAATAAGAATTCACGAGAGAGTTAATAATTACAATAAAATTTTTCAAACATTATATTTCCAGTCCTATCACTATTTCTAGATCATTATATAAATATCCATCCTCTAGAATATTTTTTGGCCTAATGACCATCTATTTTTCCTTTATATAATATTTAAAATATAAAAAGTTTTTTTCCATTTTTTGATCCACTTAATACTATAGTTACCATGATTTTAACTCTCATGTTTTAGGATTTTATCCAAAAAATAATTCATCCTTTAAAGAACCTTGTTTAGAAGGCGAAAAATGATTCCTTTCAAATAATTTTTTAAAATTTCCAAATTTGGAAATAATTGATTTTATATTTTTATATTATAATATTAAAGACCATTTTAATATAAAATCCTGGAAATGTCTGGTAAATATTCAATAGTGGGTACTTAATCATAAAAATCCAAAATAATGATGAGGTTGTTAAATAATCCATTACCTTAAGACCCACCTTTCCTCATCCAAGTTAAAATATATTTTATAATAAATATGGATTTATTAAATATTTATTCCATAAAAATAACTTTAAAATACCATTATCAGGTATTTATAACATGTTATCACCCTATTATTAATAATTTTTTATTTAAATCACTATTTAGAGTGATAACTACTTCATTTACTAACTGTGTTTTGGTTTGGTAGTCTCGATCCTTATTTGTTACATGTGGTCCCATCATTCCGAGAATAGTAATCAGGGTATAAAAATCATTTTTATTAATTATATATATTTATAATCAACCTTGAAAAGTATATATAGTAAAATTAATTAGACTATTAAATAATATGGTAGGCTATATGTACACATGAAAGATGATTCTATTTTTAGAATGGTGGAATAAAAGAAATAAAAATATTAATTAACCTTAAAATAGTTAATATTATTTCATATTTATCATCTTTATTCAGAAAATTAATAATTATTACCATCAATGAGAAATATTAATGAAAAATGAGTTGCATTACATCATGGAGATCATATTTGACATGTACATAGGAGAAATGTTTTTGTTTCCCAAAATATTATGTAAGAAGAAGTTAGATATGATATTATAATTAAATAGTATATATATATTAATTAATATAATATATAAAAGAAAAACCCATTATAAGAAAAAAATTTAAAATATTGTTATGCCAAAGAGTTGTATCACTACGGGGACACAATAGTCATACATATGTACGACCAATAATTTCCGTTATTGTTTGAAGAGAACGAGTGTGTGTAATGGTGTTCCCATAATAATCACAATATTAAAAAAAATTATTATAATTATGTTATTATTTTATGATAGATATCAAGGTTTATTAAGTTGTAAATAATATTGGAAAAAGAATGTGATCAGTTAGAGTAATTACGTATTCTTAGAAATGACGCCTTAAAATCCAAATAAAGGGCTCTAGGGGTGGTCTTTTGGGAAGAAAAACACATTTATATTGTTACTAGTGCAGTTTAGAATAGAATATGGCATATTATGGTCAAGATATAAGAATAAATGTGGTGTAATTAATTGAGGAAGTATGTTTCCATTTATAATTGAGTTTAGGTAAAGTTTTGGAGTTTCATAAAAAACCAAAATATATTAAAAATATTCTTGATCAAAATACATATGAACAGTCATGAATTATATACTAATGTAGTATATAGTTTAAATTACATGAAATAATTCATTTCATACCAGTATAAGTTCTATTTTAAAAAAATTCTTTTAGTTGAACCCCTTAATTATCCTATTTACACTTTAACCCTTACACATATGTTTCACTATAAAAGGTATTAATTTTATCTGTAATGTAACTATTGATTCATAAATGGATATGAGATTATAAAGTAGAACATATATTTCAAACCTTTTCCTTATTAAAAAAAATTATTATTTTTAAATAATTTAATAAAATATTGTTTTCATGTAATGTCATTAGTGTCAATTTTGACACT
The DNA here is from genome assembly GCA_963277665.1 of Viscum album. NCBI lineage: Eukaryota > Viridiplantae > Streptophyta > Magnoliopsida > Santalales > Viscaceae > Viscum > Viscum album. The sequence goes on from OY728138.1 coordinate 1,758,904,475, forward strand.
ATTCATTTGTTTAACCTTAAATAAATAAATAAAACACATAGAATTTAAACATTTTATTTAATAACTTATATATCCTTTTCATGGTAGTCTATAATTTTTTGACAACCTCAATTATCAACAATTATGTTACATTTAATGTTATTAATATCCATGATTTTATTTTTTTCATAAATTAAATAATTACTTCATCAGTATTAGGCAAGTATTTAATGTAAATATTTTATCACTAATAATTAGAAATAAATTACCATGATGAATATATATCTATTATATTTTAAAATAATTTTTATAGTAGAACATATCCTTTGGATTACAACATTAAAATATTACACATATTAAAAATATAAGGGTGACATGCTTGACTTTACAATAAATTAAATATTATAAAAGTCATAATATTATCCATGTGTCTAAAAAATTTTATTAAATAGACCCTTTTTGATTATGTTCAAGATATAATTATATAATAATTTTGTATGTTTTATGTCATTTATTAGTTCATATTATTTTATTATTTTTAATTTCTTAATTAACACTTTACCATTGTAAAAATTTTACTATGATTACAATGAATAATGCCAAAAAATAAGAGGGTCAAATTTACTAAATTTGGAATCCTAATTTAAAATTGGAAAATATTTTTCAAAATAATAATTAAAAAAAATTCATAAGTAAATTTAAAATTAAACTATAAAAATTCAAAGAAAAATAATGTTTTCAGAAAAATACCCTTTTAAATATTTAATGTTTTTCTACTATTTTTTGTATAAAACAAATATAAAAAACCATAACGAAATTATAAAAAGAAACCTTGAAAATTATATTTACAAATAAATTATAATTATATTTTTTACATTAATATAATTGATATAATTTTGAATAAATATGAGTATTTTTTAAATATTCATTGAAAAATCAATACTTTTAGAATATTATCAAAAAATCATATAAAGGAAATTTGACATTCTAAATTATGTTAAAATTCTAAAATAAATATTCAAAAATATTCAAAAATTAATTATGAGGAACCCCATTTTTTATAGAAAATGGATTTTTGAAAAATAAAATTTCATTACAAAAATTTGTGTCATTATTTTCCTGTAATTTCACCATATATTTTTATTGAGTTGAAAATTAATAAATATGTTATTCTAATTCATACCATCCAATCCAAAACCTATGAAATAACAGAAATAAAATATTTTAATAATATCTTGCACCTTGTTTAACCATTCAATTTAGTTCAATTAAAACAATCAAAGAAATAAAGTTATTTAAAGACAATTTTTTTATAGAAATCTTGGGGTGTCCTAATTTTTGTGTCTTCCATTAGGGTCACTTTTATATCCATCACAGATAAAAACTAAAAACATTAAATCTATCCTAGAAGAAGTAAAATATTATAAGCTACCAATCATATAAAAAATATGGCTTATTATCAAATGATTTTTTAGAATCTTAAGAATTCAATTTACTTGATTTTGAATTATAATGTTTTAACTTTTATAATAATATAGTCCAAAGAAAATTAAATTTTCCAGACAACAATAAAATTGATATATAAATATTACCTCATCACCTCAACAAACATGAATTATTAGGATGAATTATCATTCTCACATGAGACTCTAATCAAACTAATTATTCATAAATTCTAAAACCTGCATCTCATGAAGTATCACTTCAATATCCCAGAATAACCTCATCTAACAAAAAGAAATAAAATTTATAATTTTTCATGATAAAAAATTTACCTTTCACTTTTCCTTTTCAATCCAAATTCTCTAAATAATATTTCATAACATTTATAATATGGTCTTACATCTTGGTTATGAAAATGAGGTTCAATTTATATTTTTAAAATATAATTAGAATGTAATTTAATATAAAAAACTGGGTATCACCTATTGTATACTTATTTGGATTAAATCAATTTTAAAAATAACATTTTGCATCCATTTGAAATAATTAAAATTAATTAAATGAGTTATATGCTTAAAATATTATTATCGTTTCTCATCCATATACCTGGTAAAAGTTTTCATCATAACTAATACATTTTAATTTATTATAACCTTATGTTACCAATATTGCCTCATCCCTAACAATATTTCTATATTCATCAAGTTTTTTTCTACAAATCTAATTACTTTTTAATATTTAGGTGGTTTAACAAAATCCCAAATTTTATTTCTCGAAAACTAATTTAAAAATTTTGGTAAGGAAAATATCTAGTTTGAATCATTTAATAACTCATTAATATTTTCAAGAAAAAATTTAAAAATGAAAACATGATAAAAAACTTAATGAATTTCTAGTCGGCATTCCAAAAACTAAATTTATAATTACTTTTTATTATGAATTTTCCATATGAGTTTTTTATTACTTTTTAAAAGTCTGCCTATCTCATTTATAATTTGTATTATTATTTTGGGTTTCAACCTCACTAAAAATATTATCTTTAAATTATTCTTCATGTTGATTTAAATCATCATTCATTTAATTAAAATTATTATCATCCAAATTAAAATATCTAGATTGTAAAAAAAATATTTCCCTTTTATTTTAAAATTATCTGATTAAATAGATTTCTACAATCATAATAAAATAATTTCATTACATTTTTAATAAAATATATCTAGTGAATACATTGTGTTAAGAATACAAAATTTATAAATAAATACATTAAAATGTTAAAATTTTTGTTTTCTTTATTCCCACAGTTCATCAGATTTATTTTTTAAAATAGTTCATAAAAAACTATTTGGAACATAAAATGTTTTGTTTATATATTTTACCCAAAAAATATATATATTTTTAGAAACATATAACATCGTTCGAGACATTTCTTATAAAAATATATTTTTTAATTAACCGTAGATTATATTAGTGTCTCACGAGTTGGATAATTAGGTTAATTACCACTATCTTAATACACATATTTGATTAATTGTTTAAAAAACATTATACCTCTATCACCATTAAAAAAAATCAAATAACCTTTTCTAGATTAAAAACACTATACCAACAAAAAATTATGAAATCGATTCATATTTATGATTTATAAAGTACACTAATGTATATCGGTTATAATAGTTAATAATTACAAACACATACTTTATACCATAATGACATGTAATGGATATTTATCAAATTAGATAAGTATGTATATGATATAAATTTTTTACCATATGAACATAATTTATTTATTTAAAATACACTATGTTATTTTCATATTTAATACAATAGTCACATGTGTAAGTGGTGTATGGTTTATGATTGAGAAACCAAAAAAAACATTAGTGCTTGGATAGATTTTATATCAGCCCGAAATTGGAAGCTGTTTTAATCCTATTTAGGATAATTTTATAAAATTATAAAAAACATAAACCCATGATATTTTTTAGTCAATTTTAAAAAATTGATAAATTATATATTATCCTCTCAGTTTGTGTAAAAGAAGAAAGGTTCCTAAGTACAAAAAAATAAAATATTAATTTTGAACATTCACTATTATTCCATCCTCCCACAATTGAAAAATTCATAACAATTTTTGTTTTAATCTTTCAATATATAATAATTTTTAAGTAATTATTTATTTAGAAATTCCTATGTTTCTAAAACCATTGAGAATACCTTTTGGATCATCACCAGATATAAATTTAACTTCTTTAAATTTGTTCAATGATTGAAAATTATTACATTAAATTTATATATACCAATAAATTAGATTATCCATGTACTAGTTTTCATTTTTAAAATATTTTTTATAAATACCCTAAAAATGAAGTATAAGTTAGTACACCTGAAAATTTGGGTCGAATTTTGTTATAAAATGATTTCTTAAGAACCGATGTTTATATTAAAAGATTATTTATCGGTTATCTAAAGTATAAGTATTTAGAAACAAATTTTATTTTCAATAAAATATATTTTTTAAATACAAAAGATCATTAAATAAAATAATATCCCTGCATTCCATTTCTATAATAAGTTTTAGTTACCAGAATTCCTTTTTAACTTGTAACAATAAATGTTTTCTAGAATTTTTATCGTTGATTATGATGTCCATTAATATTTTTAGACTTATTTATTTTATAAATTTTAAATATATTATTATAATTTTCATTTTCATGAACAAATATAAAAAGTTTTAACTTTCAGAATTTCGTTTCATTTTTTAACATCCCTTTCTTATCAAACATTAAATTTTATTTTATTTTTTAGGTCTCATTATTTTTAAAAAATTAAAACATGATTTTACATATTATATTAGACTATTTTATACTATTTTAAAGAACAATTCCAAATTACTGGAAGTATAATTTATTAATTATTCATTCTCATCAAATGTTATTTTTTTCCATAATTTCTTGTGTTATATTGTTTCATCCTTCCATTTTTTCCTTAATATTATAAACTTATATAATGATTTTATGGTTGTGTCTATGATTCTATCAATTTTATGTCACCTTGATATTAACCTTGACTAAAATGTATTACTTCCATCATTTTATTCTAGGATTACTCTCTTATTGTGATTTATAAATCACCCATTTCTTATGTTCATTCCTAGGTTATACCATACACTTTAAGAATATTAATGAAATTTAAGATCATATTTTGAAGTTTTTAAATAATTTTTTCCTACCAATTTTTAATATTATTAATCTATTTATCTAATTCACCCAAATACTCTATAACTTTATATGTTTTTGGATTTTATTATGTGAAACTCCTTGTAAAAAATAAATAATTAACTCATATTAATGATATGGGTTTTCATTGTTGGTATTAGATAATAGTCGAATTATATTTGGTGTTTAGGATTATAAAACCTCAGAAAGATTTATAGGGATAATAATAAATGTTGGAAAACATGCTTAAATGTTTATAAAGTATATATTATGTGGTTTCAAATCATCAAATTCCATGTCTAGATACTACAAGGGGATGTGGCTCTAGAAAATATTTATATAGGGGTAATATCCCTGATAAGAGTGCACTACATAATTACTCAATATTCACTTAGTGATTGATGAAGAGGTCTTACCAAACACCTTTTTTCAAACAACCATGGGATATTGTTTTAAAAATTCATGATCTCCATATGAAACATCATGGAGGGAACAAAAATTTCTATAAAATATTATATTATAAAATAGATCATCAATTAAATAGATTGAAACCTATAAAATTATAATTTTGTTTTGAAATTAATGGTATATATGTGTTATCCATTAATTTTTTATATTCACACTTTTATATAATTAATAATTTAAAACTTTTTATCCCAAATAATCCTTTTATTTAAGTTAATGGATTGAAATAGGAGGAAAGATGACAAAAACCAATGAGATGTGAAAAAAATGGCAGCCCAAATGAGATGGTCAACGAAATAAGAGAATGATTCAAGAAACCCATAATAATAAAATCTGAGTTAAATTGAATTTTAAACATAAACTTGAATTTCTGGAAGAAACCACCAACCCTTAAAAAATAGAATGTCTCAATAGTTGTCTTTATGCGAGAAAGTCCTCTGACTTTTTGTTGATCTTATGATCTTGTAAACTTGTTATAATGGATCAACTCTATTGAAAATTAATTTTGAATCCTTTAATGATCCAATAATGAGTAGTCTATATTGGTCGATTATCATATAGAATGAGTATCTTATCAATTATGGACATCAATTAAAAATATGAATCTATAATAAATGATTGAAATAATGTAGTAGAAATAATTCTAGAAAATATTTTTTAAATAATATTTTACATAAAATAATTGAATTAAAATGTATGTGGATATCCTTTTCCTTGAGTAAAATGATCACTAATCCTTTGAAAAATATCAGGAGAACATAACAATAATTTTTGGATATACCTATAGCTTTTTAATTGACCCTAAAATTTAAATATACTACTTCTTCTATCGAATAAAGATGAGTATATGAAAATATGTGGTGATTAAATACTTCAATAGATATAAATAAATTGTATAATATTCCCTAAATTTCATATAGAAAATATGTTAATATCAAGGGTCTCACAGTACTATAGATTGGATTTGTAAAATGGAGTTTAATTCTTTGAATGATATAAAATAATATCATTGGGGAAAAAACTCTAACATCCCAATTGTCCAAAGTATGGGAAGAATTATCCCAAAAACATCATGATAGTTATAAGTAAATGGTTTAGGTTTTGTAAGGAAGGTATCATATCTTTTCAATGCATATGGGAGGAAGACACCAATTTTTGGAAGAAAGGAATGCTCTGATGAACCTTCAACTTGTTTTCTAATTTTAAAATTCTAACAAATAAAGGAACTATCATAATCTCATCACTATGTTAAGGTTTATTGATTATAGATATCTACAACAACCATAATGACCAATAGATCATAAATGATCTTATCTTATCATAACTGCTGAAGTTGATCCAGAATGTGATGTCGCGATAGCTAAAATATTTATTCATTCAACAATAGTTAATACACTATTTTTTATGATTATATACAATATTTCATATCGTGAAGGTTTACTATAACTATTTAAACACCACATTAATGTATATAATTCGAGTTATTAATGGATATGAAAAATGGGGATTTCATTCGATCATATTTATATAACTTTTATCATGTCCATATTTACGAGTATAATTTCATAGTGAACCTTATTAAACTTTCTTTAAAATAATTTTATTTTTATTTAGGGTATGAATTAGTTTTCCTTATATAAAGACAAAATAAATTTTCTAGAGAAGGAAATCACCCTCTATATCTCAAATCACCCTATAAGTCTATACAGGTGACATTAGTAGAATGCATAACATTTGGAATGAAAATAATAATCATAGTTTTTATTTCCTCATTCAAGAGAATATATAGATAAAATTATTGATACTAAATAATATATCAACCCCCATGATTTTCCCATTGTAAAGGAATATGTTGATGTGTTTTCCAAATATTTTCATAGAACTCCTCAAAAAATGAGAGGTTGCGTTATGAATCAAAATCATACCCCATAGATCAACAATTTTACAATAATTGGTATAGAATAAATTTTTTTAACTTTATGATAAGAAGAATAAAATAATGTAGAATATGGATAAAGGGTCTTAAATTCCAATTGGTTCTCTATGAGGTTCATCAATCCTTTTTATTAAGATGATGATTGTTTTAATGTTCCATTGATTTGATTATTATGATCATAAAAAGACCAAGATATATAACAATTATAATCTATCATGGATTGATGGATTTTTTAACTAGATACATGGGTCCCAAAACTTCTCTAACAATGATCATCAATTTGGTTGTCTGTTAGTTTCAAACGTGTAATGGAAAATGTTTTTTAGGGTGTGAATGGACCAGATTTAAATTTTAAATAAATAGATGAAATGTACAAATTAATTAATAAAAATAGTTAAATGAGTTAATGTTAATATAGAGAAATTAAATAAATAAAATATTATGAGTATGTTATATATATTTGTTCGGTTCGATGTTGTAAAGACACCGACCCTAGTAGCCTGTAGTTAGTTCCTTACATTAGTACATTAGCATAGATATAAGACTAGAATCCCAAATTACAGATTTACTTTTTAGTTTTGGAATCAATATTATATACAGAATATTTATATAACATCCTGAAATGGAACATGACATAGAAATTCTAATAGAAACACTCATAAACTTCTAGATTATCCCTATAATTCATCAATAATATACATCATTTCAACCAATGGAATAATAAAACAAAAACAGTGGGTGAGATTAGATTCTCAGTAAGGGTATAAAATATATTGGAATCTATTTTAAACAATAATTCATGGTGAATGACTAAAAGCACATTCTGATAGAACAGAATATTGATAATCATATGGAAAGAATAAAAGATGAATAAATAATTACATATATATAATCACATTAGAATGAATATTAAGCACGGATATTATTCAAGTTGAATAATCATGTGGATTATCAATTAAAAATATCATTATGAGGTAATTCATAATTCTATAAACCATAATCATATTGTCGAGGCCTCAACCAAAACATCTGAAAAAATGGTTAAGGCTTCAGCCATTTCCATTTCTATTTTGTATCATGAGACCCAAAAATTCATAAAGGGGCTATAGTGGGAACCCCATGTCACTTAATAATTCCAATTCATTCATCATATGAATGGTGTTAGACATAAACAACTTATACATAATAAATTTAAATAAAATTTACTAATATATAAACCTAATCACTAATAATTTTGAGGTTAATGGTGAATGGTAAGATACAACATCCACAGTTAAAATAATTGTAACCCATTTAAAAAAATATATTAGATGATAAAAATTACACTTAAATATAAATAAATAATAATATTACATAGAGTTGTCAAATAGAATAAAATAATCTAATAAAATCATCTAGGAATTATTGAGAGAAATAACATTTTATACTATGCAATGAAGAGTTCTTTTGGAAAACCCATTTTTATTTTCAATAATTTTTTTTATAAAACATGAATTAAAAAAATCTAGTCTTTTAAAAAAATTAATGATTTTAAAAAAATTAGAGTGTCTTAAAATAAATTAATCATGGTACTATAGAGAGGGTAATAAATTCAGACCTTCCCTTTAATTGGGCATGCATAACGTGAAGAATTGGGATTAGAACCTTGTGAAACATTAATTTACCAATATAGTAAATATAAAATGATATGGATACCAAATTTTTTAAATATATACTCATGACATTGAATATTTATATAAAAATATTTATGAATTGCATCAGTCTAAAGTGGGAGAAATCATAACCCGAATGAAAATTATGGTGCATTAAGAAACATGTACCTTATATACAAATGTGTTTTTCACCAACACGTAATGTCCTAGATAATTAAATTATATTAATTAATTAATTTTTTAAAAACCTATTCATCATTTATTTGATTTATTAGAAAATTATTATTTTCATTTATGTCCTTTTGATGAGTTTTGAGATTCCATTTTTTTTTTGAAAGTGATCTTTTCCTTGGTTTTCCTGATCGGTTTTCTATTACACATATATGGAAGATAATGTAATTTCGAAATAATTATCTATAAATTAAATTATTTTTTATTAATTAAAATACTTAAAATTTAAAAAAAATTAATTTTTCTATATATGAATATAATTCATTAGATAGAGCTTTAATGATAATCGTTAGATCATTTTCGCTGTTTTTCGATAATCATGAACATGTTTTCTAAAATTAATTAATATAATGTATATATATAATGGTTAAAAATAATAAATAAAATATAATATGTATATAAATATATTATTTCACAATAATTATATTTTTATAACACTAAAATAAGTCGGTAATGGAAGATGAAGTAACATCCTCCATGATGGTTGTAAATTAGTACATGACAGATGATGTTTTAATTTTTACAATAAATGGGGAGAATATTAGGTTTTTTTATGATAGATCATCCATAAACATAATAAAATTAAATTATATATAAGATAATAGAGTTACTTTGCATTTTTTTTATAGAAGAGGTTAGGGTTGAATCAAAATAAAATAAATTTTAATAAATTTTAATATAATGAAAATTATTTAACTCTTGAATTATACTCCTTGAGAACTCCCTTAAAGAACATTTAATTGTAATTTTTTTTAAATAAATAAGAAGATAATGTGGGGGAGAGGTTTGGGATAGTAAAGGGGCAGAATATAAGGATTATTCCATGATTTTGAAGTGTAAGGATAAGATGTGGTGAGGGTGGTATTTATAGTGGGAGGAGAGGTGTGTTTTAAAATATTTAATTAATTTGTTTATTTTTTCGATTTATAATATTAATAGTTCTAGAATTATGACTTATTATATTAAAATAATGATGTATATTGTGATATTATGGGATTACATTAGCCATACATCAACTATGACTCAATAATTCATGTATTTATTAAATATGATAAATTACCATATTTCACTATTCCCCATAAAATAATCTATTTTAGGACAATACAATAAAATAACCCTAACCATTTTTTAGATCTTATAATTAAAAATTGAACTCCATTTTAGGAATTTCATTTCTAAATGCGGGAAATTTAATTTTTTAATAAAATCATCATTCACTGAAAAAGTAATGATTTTAATAATATAATGGTTTTTAAGACACATTAAACAATTAATTATCATCTCATAAAATTATATTATAATCATAAGAAAAAAATATTATATTATGAGTCAATTTTAAGAAAATATATTTTCTAATAAAATATTATATTAATAATAAAATTTTAATTAAATGTTTATGAATTAAAAAATACAAACACTTAATTTTTCATTTTAAGACTTTTATTTACTTATTTCATGATATAAATATAAAATATTTTCATTGATAAGATACCCAAAATTTATTTATACTTTCATATATAAAGTTATTATTCTATTGGTAATATTACTATTCCTAATTGTCACATTATTTCTCCATCGGTTATATTTAATAGTTTACTAATGTTTTAAACATAATCTTGTGTGAAGCATAAACAATAAAAAATATTAAATTTTAAAAGAAGCATAATGTAAGATATTTTGGTGTCACATTCTCCCTTAATTCAAAAAAAAATTCCTAAAAATTCCAAAATTTCACCTCATAAAAATAGTTGGGTAGTTATTTATTATAAATTCCACTAGTTCCCACATCACACCTTTAACTTTATTATTCATTCAACATGCCATTACCATTCGAGTCATTAGATTCATTAACACTTTTTCTCTACTGTAAATAATCTAGGTAATCTCTTCACTGCATGATAAATCATGTTCCAATTATATTCCATCATAAGTGAGGACTTGTATTGGGCCTAGAATTTACTTCCTAACAAGGAGATGTAGAACACATTATGGTATTTTTAAAGGATCGTTGGACTTTCAAAATGATAATCCACATCATCAATTCACTCTAGAATTTCAAAAGAACCACTTCATCCCTACAAGTTAGAGTAAAACATATCTTTCTATATAATGATTAAAATGGTTACATTGGAATAATTTAATAGAATATATTATTGTAATAAAACTCTAAAAAATGAAAATATTGAACCCACATACCATGAAAGTCGTGTAAAGAGGACCCCCACATGTCTTGTAAAGATTGAGTCTTCTTTTTTGACTGCCCATTAGTTTTAGGGTGTTTTTAATTACTAAAAGAAATATAGGTATTAAGAGACTTCTATATATTTTTCCATAACTACAATGAAAGTCATGTATCATGATCAGAAACAATGAAAATAGGTGCACTATGAATTCTTAAAATTTCATTAATATAGAGTCATACAAGATGATCCAATGTAAAATCATCATTTATAGTGCAGATGTTTTCATATTTTGTATGTTGGTTAGTGATTAACCATATTTCATTGTTCATTCATAGTGTTTTTGGTAATCTGGTGACAAAATATTTAGTGTTTTCATCCCATTTCCATGTTGGAATGGGTAGAGGTCGCATGAATCATCTAGGATGTTGTATTTCAGCCTTCATCTTTTGACAGACATAACATAATGATACATAATAATCAATTTCCCTCTTCATATAATCCTCCTAAAAATGTTTCCAAAAATCTATATACATCTTTGTAATAACAAGGTGTATTGGGAAATTTGAGTTATGGTCAACCTCCCATAATTTTTTTAGCTCGTGTAATGATGGAACAAAAATTCTTTTCCCAAATTTAAAAATTTCATCCACAAACATGAAGACATTAAAATTACCATTATACATATATTTAAATCCCCTTGTAATATTCTCATCATTAATATGAGAACATTTAATCCTTTTAAATAAATATTTTTAGGAAAAAATTTGAAAAATTATTTAGGTTTCACCTTCCTTGATAATTCTCATATCCGGCATTTCTATATTCATGTACACAAGGTCCCTTCCAATCCTCATATTGTTCAACACTTTTTTGTCCACCCTTCTCAATGCATATAATACCTTATTCTGCTTCCCTTGGTAGTAGAGTATTGGAAAATCATAATCCTTATGTAGCTCGAGCCATCTCTTTTATATCATGTTGTGTTCATTTAATGAGAAAATATATTTTAAACTCTTGTGATATGTATATATATCACATATTTAACCCTAGAGATAGTGTCTTCATATTTTTAGAGAAAATATTAAAAATGATAACTCAAAATCATGTGTTGTGTATTTTTGTTCATGATTTTTTAATTGCCTTTATGAATTGGAAATAACTCTATCATTATGAATTTAGAAATATCCCACTCTTTCCATTGATGAATCATTATAAATAAAAATCCACCATTTCTTGATGATATATTTATGATCATAGCATTCACTAATATTCTCTTCAATTAATCAAAACATTCTTCACATTCTTTTTTCATTATGAACTTAATCCCTTTACATGTAAGCTTTCTTAAACCGGATTTATAGTCAGGAAAAATTATGGATGAAACACTGATTGTAAACATCTAATACAATGAAACTATGTACCATAGTTCTATTTGTTGTTGTAGGCCACTCATGGACTTCCATTATCTTCACAGGATCTACTGGGATTTCATACATAGATTAAATATGTCCATGAAAATAAACTATATGAAGCTATAATTCACACTTTATAAACTTCATATATACCAATTTTATTTTAGGAATCCTTACAAAACTTTTCTAGTGGTTCTCATGGTCCTCATATTTTTTTTAATATATCAATATATCATCAATAAATAACACAAAACAATTGTAAATATATTCCATGTACACTATGTACATTATATCTATAAAACTAAAGGGTGAAATATTTATTCCAAATTGAATTATTGTAAACTCACAATGTCCATACGTAGTTTAAAATTTTGTAATTGAAATATCTTCCTTAATCACGGTCAATTGATGTTATCTATATCAAAGGCCAATATTCAAAAAAAAATGAGCGCCATTAGTTGTTCAAATAAATCATCAACCAAACAAAGTTGATACTTGTTCTTTATTGTAATAGAATAGATTTATCTATAATCAATTCATAGCCACATGGACCCATATTTCTTTTTGACAAAGAGAACATCATATCTCAATAGGGTAACACTAGAGATAATAAATCCATTATCAATCAATTACTATAGTTTTTTCTTCCACTATACTAATTACATAGTGTTTATTCGATAAATATTCTTCCATATAGGTCTTGCACTAAGAATTAAATCAATAGAAAACTCAACATCCCACTCTGGGTGATATCTAGGTAATTCCTCTAGAAATACATAAATGTATTTGTTAATAATAGGTAAATATTATATTTGAATACTTATTTCCTAATCCATTGATATTTTTTTCTCTTCCTCCCTAAAAAATTCATTTAGAAGAGATAATAGAGGTGTATTTGGAAAAAAGACCAGGTGATGAATTTTCTTCAATAAAGATAAGGGATTATACATATTATCCCATATTGTAACTTCTTTCTTCTTGTAAAATATTTTCAAAACGTATTTTTAAATCCACTCCATACCTAGTATTATATAATAATAAATCATCTGTTTAAAGATATTTTTTTCAACTAAAGAATTTTTATGTATCATAAATTGGACTCACCAAAACATCTTTGTTACAATGATACTTACCTTATGAGTTAGGAATAATAACATATTTATAAAATAAATAAATAAATGTATAATTTTATTGGAAATATAGGAAGATATAAATGATTCAGATGATGAAGAATCATATAAAACATTTGAAATTTTTTAATAAATGATTAATTTACTTTCCACCACATCATTAGGAACTTCCACCTCAATATTATTGACCACATAATCATGGCCTTCCGTCCTTTCTCTTTTGGAGGGAAAATTTCCTTAATGCTTAGGAAAATTATTTTATTGTGTCCTATTTCCCTAAAATTATACAATTGAACATTAAAATAGTCTTTATTTCACTTTAAATTAAAGGTATGGTAGAATTTTTATCAACACTTTCCATGGACACTTTTTCCTTTTAAGTGGGAACAAGGGTGTTTACATATACAAGTATTACATGTTGGAAAATACAATTTTTTTATACCATTAAACATTATCCCCCACCACCCTATTTTCCCCTTTTTTCACACAATATCATCATACATACATAATAATTTCCCTCTCTTGATAACACATGAGACTCTTTTTGGTCGGAGTGGACACTCCAGAGGGGGGTGAATTGAGTTCCAATTAAAATTTCTGTTTAAAAAACTTTGTCTTAAAATCCCCCAATTAAAATACAAAATTAAACTGTAGTGAATTTATTTCAACATAAAGGTTATGTTAGGTTCTCGAAGGATTGATTATTTCCCAATTAATCAAATCAGAATAATTGATTAACTTTTGAAACTAACTTACTGATTTACAACTGATATAAACACTTGCGAGTTTAATTATCAAAGTGACTTTAAAACTGTTTTGGTTTTAATGAAATTAGCAGTGGAATAAAAAAGAACTTTGAATATAAATAAGCACAGCAGATTTAACCAAGAGGTTCAGTCTCGAGCTGAGACTTAGTCTTCTCAAACTTTATATAAAAGTCATCCACACCCTAGATCGTGGATAAACAACAGTATAAAACTGTCCAGGTCACACAACCTCTACCACTATTATCCATGGGAAACAAAAACAACAGCAACCAGTTGTCCAGGTCACACGACCTCTACCACTATCCCAGTGGGAAATAAAAGATGTAAGAGTGTTGAGTGAGTATTTACAAATCCTCCAGTTAAATAACAGGAGACAATGTGCGTGTTAAAACAGCAGATAACACACACTGCTCAATATGTAAAAAAGATAAATCACATAGAAAATATTTAGAGTTTAGAAATGGCTCTAGTGATTGTCGTGCAGTTCTGGACTCCTTTGATTGATCAGAATTCGCTCTGAGTCCTCTTCTGGTTTTTGTCTGGAAAACAGAGTATCGTCTGTTTCCTTGACTTCCAGGTGTTGAGACAGTCGATGAAGCTCTTGTGTTATGTTCTCATTCTCACCTCTTCACTGGTATGCAGTAATGAATGAGTTCTTCGTGTAAGTTCAGTATTCTCTTTGCATTCACTCTCAGTTGTTCTTCCAGCACACCTCATGGTATTTATGTCTCTATGTATTCGTCTATTCATCCTCTCTTTGTAGTAGCACATCCTTCCTTTATTTAAAGCACGAGCTCCGGCAAAAGATGATTTACTTTTTTCTGGTACGAGGTACGGTTCCCTGACATCCAAAAACCTTCATTAAATAAATGATAGAGCATTAAAATATTCCTAATATGAATGTTGGTTAGAGTAAATAAAGATAAAGAAATTAAAGCAGTGTCGGGTTCTGTCTCTGGAACGGTAGCTCTTGATATCGGTAGACTTGTGTTACGGTAGTTGTCTGTATCAGTAGACTTCATTTGTAACGGTAGACTTCGTATTGGTAGCTACAACTGTAGACTTGATCACATCAGTAGCGGTGGACGTGTAATGGTAGCTGTGGCTCTGCCTTGTATCGGTAGCGGTATGTCCCTATCGGTAGCTTCCTTGATGTATCGGTAGACTTTGCATATCAGTGGACTTCAGCATATCAGTAGCTCTGTATCGGTAGCTGTCGACTTTGATGTAGTGGTAGACTTGAGTACCCGTGATCTTGTAACTGTAACTCTATCGGTAGACTTGTTGTACCATATCGGTAGACTTTGATGTAGTGGTGAACTTGATGTATCGGTGAACTCCGTATCGGTATCTCTATTTGATATCGGTATCTCTAAGTCATAACGGTAGCTACTATTCTGTATCGATAGCTATAAACTGTTTAAGCATTCTATTGGAAGAATGTGTTAGGTCAGAGTACATATATCCAAAAGACTTATATTAAGCATAATTGAAAGTAAAAACATATAATAAAGCACATTTGGGATGTATCAAACATAATTAAGATATAAATAAAATATAGTTGGGATTATCAAAATATAATAAAGAAACTCAATTCCCAGAGGATTCAACAATCTCCCCCTTTTTGATAATCACAACTTATGCCAAGAAAATTGAAATAGTATCAGAGAAAAAGGTGGAAAAGAAAGTTTCATCAGAGGAAAAGGTTCTTTTGAACAAAACTTTCATATTCCTCCCCCTTTCAAGTCTTAGTTCCTCAAGTCTTAGTTTATCATTCCCCCTTTGTGTGTTTCTCCCCCTTTGTTAACTCTTAGGTCTCATTGCTTATTTTCTATCATTTTCTCATGTTTGCATTTTCACCCCATTTGTGATTAACAAATAGAATGGTAGCAGAGAAAAGAGAAAGATTAGCAGAGAATAAATGACAAAGTAATAGAAACATAGTAAAGTACAGAATGAAGAGAAATTTCATTAATATACAAAAGGTACACTGATAGAATCAGAATAAAACAAAAAAACAAGTGAATCCTATCAAACAAGATCCAGAAACACTCAATCCTCCTCAGGAATAGGTGTATTTCCCTTAGGATCAGCAGAGGTTTCAGGTTCAGGGTCATAAGAGGGTTTCTGAATAGTTGAAGGCACAACTGGTGGTTCAGCTACGGAAACTGTACCGGATCTGAAATTTGTAGTCCTCTGAGTGATCATTGGTGTCAAGCTCCTGATGTCTTGAACTGGAGTCAATTGAGGATTACTTCCAGAGGCAGAAGCAGGATGGGAAGGAGGTATAATTACAGGTCTTGCATCCACATGTAGGAAGGGCAGCAACATGTTTCTGAAATCCATTATAATGCATCCTCCTTTCTCCATTGCAGACACAAAATCATGCCTATTTTTAGTGAATTTGTCCAAAGCAAGAGTGAGCTCCCTGAGCTTACTAACATGTTCTCTGAAGGCCTGAGTCGCTGGAGGTAACTTCATATTCTCAATCAAAAGATTGAAATGGTTAGTCATTTGGTGCTTGGTATAATCCTTTTCAAAATAAGCGTCCACCTTATTCTTGATTTCCTCTTGAGAAGCAGTATCTATCCGCAGGTGATCGCGAACAAAACTACTAACTTCCCTAGTGGTAGCAAGAATCTGAGTATTTGATGAACCACTAGGACTAGCCTTAGCCAATTATTCCTGAATAACAGTGCGGATCTGGTCAAGGTTCACACTGGAGCTGGATGAGGGAAGAGGTTTCATAGAAAAAGCCACTATCTCCTTGAAGGATTGAGTCAGACTACTAACGTCCTTCTGAACAAGTTCATCCTGGCTATTCAGATGTTCTTTAACTAACTTTTTAAAGGCCTCAAAAACCTTCCCAAAATGTTTGACCACTTCTTTGATATATCGAATGTCAGAGTTTACTTGATTTTGAGAGCTATGCATGACAGTCAGAGAAGCAATCGATTGTCTCAAGGCAACTACAGCTCCTGTCCAACTCTCAATATGAGTGTGGCACACTTTAAGTTAATCCATCATTTCTTTCACAGGACTGGACACACCACATCCAATGGATAACTCAAGGGATTTATCCACTCTTTTCATCTCTTCAACCATACTTTTCATCATATCTTGCACTAATTCCCTTATTTCTTCTTTCAATGCAGCTTTTAAGGACTCAAGTTCCTGCTTGGTTGCCACAGTTTCAGCCATAGTGGGTAGGGTAACTGATCCTTTTTGGGTTCGGTCTTCCTCATCAGAATATCTATAAGAAAGTCCAAGAATAATATATCCTAGATCTGATGTCCAACCTTAAATGTCGTGTAGCAATGATACTGAGCCAAGATTCTCCCCCTCAATTGGAACATTCTCCTGAGGTATCTCTTCCAACTATCCTTCTTGAGGTAATTCGGAAATTTCCTCTACAATTGAAGAATGATTCATCAGTCATTTGTTCTGAGTCATTAATGACTCTCTCATCAATAGGTGTTGCTGCTACTTCTTCCTGATCAGGCACTGTCCTGAATGTGCTGACTATTAGAGGACTCAAACTGAGCTCTTTTTCAAAATTTTCCTCATCATCAGCCTCCTTTTCTCCATTAACATCATGATCATATTTGTTTGTCTCATCCTCATCAGAGGTGTCCTTGACAACATACGGGCATTCTTCTTCTTCTTCTTCTGTAGTCTCTGTATCATTATCCTTCAAGACAGTTTCTCTCTTTGGTAATTCTTTTGGTGGGATAGCTTCTCCATAAGAAATGACATGATGCACAGAACTAGGGGGTAAGTCTAGGTCTCCTCCTTCCTCAACTGATGTCTCTTCCTCCTCAGCTTCATCATCACTATAGACGAGTTCTGGCTCATCTGGTCCAAGAACAGGATCCCTTACATCCCTTGGTCTAGAAGAATGATCCACATGAGTATACTTGTCATAGATTTTTCCATCATCATTCACCCATGATTTCTTCCAAGGATTCCAACTGACATTCATGTATTTACAAACAGCTCTGGTAATACAGAAGTTGTTCTTAACCACTACCAGCTAATCCTGAGGTCCAACAACCTCTTTCACTTTTAGCATCACAGAAATCAGGTTTGAGAAAAATAGTGCATTTTATTTGGACTTCAGTCTAGTCATCTCTTCCACTTGAACCATAATCCATCTACATAGATTGATTATCACACTATGCTTCACCTAATATAACAGATATATGTCTTGGAATCTCAAAGTGGCAATGTCTCCTCTTCTCGAACTAACAACATGCTGAATAAATTTAAACAACGTCTTATCTTCTCCTACCATCTCCACAGCAATCACCTTTCTAGGGGTCCCATTCCCTATAAGCTCTAGCAAAGCATCTTCATATTGAAACACATCACTGATTGAAGGTACAGATTTTGAATAGAACGCATAATCTCCTTCATGGGGAACTCTTAAGTTCCTAGCCCATTCCACTGAAGTAAAAGACACTTCCTGACCATTTGCCGAAGATATCATTCTGCTTTCCTCCTCAGTCTTTTCAAAGCGGACAAAATCATAGAACTGCTTCACCAGCTCAGGATATTAAGGTTCGTTGTTGTTCGCAAAGCACTCAGTCCAACCTTGTTCTTCTAAAACATTAAGAACCAAGGACTTTCTCTCCATGAGCCATTCTGCACACACCTCATTCTCAATGACATTTTCTCGCTTTGAGAGATGCAGGTTTATTGGATTCCTTCGAACTACACTTCCACTACCACTTCCACTGGTACTAGAATTCGATACTTTCTGTCTTTTCACTTGCGGCTCATCACTCCCATCTGTAACCTGAGGTCTCTTGACGCGGTCCATTACAGATTCGAGGTTTAGGGTTTTGCAACATGAGAGGGTTAGGTTGGAGGGATTCTAACAGACGAGTTCGCAGTGAGGTTGAGTGAAATAGAGACTCGGTTTAATATCATTTAGGATCCACAAATAAAATAAATCATATATATATAAAAAATTTCGATTTCTCTGCTTTACAGAAGTTAAAACAGTGCGATATGTACTGGTAAAGTCTACTAACGGTGAGGATGTCCTAACGGTGAGGTCTCTTAACAGTGAGGTCTCCTAACGGTGCGGTCTCCTAATGGTGAGGTCTCCTAATGGTGAGAATTTTCTAACGGTGAGAATTTTCTAATGGTGAGAATTTTCTAACGGTGAGAATTTTCTAATGGTTTCAAGGGAAAGTTATCATTCCTAATTCATGTCTAATGAAACTTAATATTACTGAACATAAAGGCTTAGTGAAAATATCATCTAATTGAAGTTCAGTGCCTATAAATTCAAGAGTTATATCACATCTTTGATAATGATCTCTTAAAAGGTGGTGTCTAACATCAATGTTTTTAGTTCTAGAGTGAGACACAAGGTTCTTGGAGATGTTAATCGCACTAGTGTTGTCACAGTTAATTGAAACATGCTTAAAATCAAATCCATATTCCAGTAAAGTGTGTTTCAACCATAGAATATGTGCATAGCAACTACCAGCAGCTATGTATTCTGCTTCAACAGTAGATAATGCAACTGAGTTCTGTTTCTTACTACACCAGGATACTAGGGATTTTCCAAGTAAGTGACATGTTCCAGATGTGATCTTCTTATCTAACTTATAGCCAGAAAAATCAGCATATGAATAACTTATTAAGTCAAATGATTGTCCTTTTGGATAAAAAAACCCAAATTTGTAGTATACATAAGATATTTAAAAATCCTTTTAACAGCAAGTAACTGTAATTATTTAGGATTATATTTAAATCTAGAACACATACATACACTAAACATAATATCTGGTCGACTAAAAGTAAGGTAAAGTAAACTCCCAATCATACCTCTGTAATTAGTTTGATCAACAGGTTTCCTAGATTCATCAATATCCAATTTACGGGTGGTACTCATAGGTATATCACTTTCCTTAATACTATCCAAGCCAAATCGTTTTAATAAATCCTTCGTATATTTACATTGAGTTAAAATAATACCATCTTTAGTTTGAAAATTTTGAAAACCAAGAAAGTACTTATGCTCTCCCATTAAGCTCATTTCAAACTCATTTTTCATAATCTTTGAAAAATCAGTACATATAGAATTTTTTGAAGATCCAAAAATAATATCATCAACATAGATTTGTACTATTAAAACATCTTTTGAAATCCTTTTTATAAAAAGAGTGGGATCAGCAATTCCTTTTGTAAATCCTTTTGAAATAAGAAAGTTTGAAAGCCTTTCATACCAAGCTCTCGGAGCTTGTTTTAAACCATATAAAACTTTAGAAAGTTTGAAGACATGATTCTGAAAATGAGGATTTGAAAAACCTGGTGGTTGTTCAACAAAAAAATCTTCAACAATAAAACCATTTAAAAAAGCACTTTTCACATCCATTTGATATAACTTGAAATTCAGATTTGATGCAAAGGTAAGCTAGATCCTAATTGCCTCTAATCTAGCTACATGTGAAAAGTTTTCCTTGTATTCAATTCCTTCTTCTTGATTGTAACCTTGTGCAACTAGCGTAGCTTTGTTTCTAATGATGTTACCAGATTCATCAACTTTGTTTCTAAACACCCATTTTGTGCCTATGGTTATAGTGTCCTTAGGTCTTTCTACTAATTTCCAGACTTTGGTTCTTTCAAATTGATTTAGTTCTTCTTGCTTAGCCATTACCCAAAATTCATCATTAATAGAATCATCAATGTTTTTAGGATCAAGCTGTGACAAGAAGGCTTGATGTTCAACCTGATTTCTAAGAGATGCTCTAGTCTGTGTTCCTCTATCAAGATTTTCTACAACATCATCTAAAGGATGATTCTTTAGAAATCTAGTTGATCTAGTAAAGGTAGGACTAGAAATTTTAGGTTCATCAATAGGTCGGGAATCAACAGAAGCAGGTTCTGGGAAATTTCCAGAACTGGACGTTTTTACTACAGGTCCACTGTCCTTATCATTAAGGATCAAAACAAATAGATCATCTTCAATATTTTCAAGAGAAGTCTTAGGCTCATGTGGATCAGTTTCATCAAATTTGATTTGAACGGATTCTTCCACACATTTGGTTATCTTATTGAAAACTCTATAGGATTTACTAGTTATAGAGTATCCTAGGAAAATTCCTTCATCACTCTTTGGTGCAAACATGTTAAGATTATCTTTAGTATTAATAATTAAGACTTTGCAACCAAAAACTCTGAAGTAGTTAACCTTGGGTTTCCTACGGTTCCACAACTAATAGGGGGTCCATTTAAGAACTGGTCTGATCAAGACTCTATTGATAACATAACAAGCTGTATTTACAGCTTCATCCCAAAAGTAAACAGGTAGGTCATACTCATCAAGCCTAGCCCTAGCAATTTCTTGAGGGGTTCTATTTCACCTTTCTACTACACCATTTTGTTAGGGTGTCCTCGGGGCAGAGAAATTGTGACTATAGCCACTGTGTGAGCAGTAAGATTCAAACATCATTAACTTGCCTTTGTAGGGCCCTGTTGTCATACTTTCCTTTGTTATGTTATCAAACATCATTAACTTGCCTCTGAAAAAGTTTTTCAGAAAATCAAACTACAAAGGAAAGTATGAAAACAAGGCCCTACAAAGGCAAGTTAATGATGTATGAATAAGAACTTAAGGTGAACAAAGAAGAAGATGATGAACCAATTGTCATACATTCCTTTGTAGTTTGAAGATGAAGTATTGAACGCAACAGTCATCCTTCTTGGTTCATCATCTTCTTCTTTGTTCACCTTCAGTTCTTATTCATACATCATTAACTTTCCAATTAATTCCTTGACTGGCATTTCAACAATATCACACAACTCTCTAATTGAGACAGAAATGCTTCTTCATCTTTCAGGTAGACATCTCAGAATTCTCATAATTTGTTCCCTTGATGAAACATCCTTTCCCAGAGAAGTCATTGTGTTGACAATTTCATTAAACCTGAGATACATATCAGAAATGGGTTCATCAGGCTTCATCTTAAAATTATCATACTTAATAGTATAAGTGTTCAATCTCATTTCCTTAACATTAGTTTTTCCTTCATGAGAAATAGCTAAGGTATCCCAAATTTCATAAGCAGTTTTACAAGTATATATTCTATTAAATTCCTCATCTCCTAAAGCATAGTACAAGGCATTCATTGAATTTCACTTATTGTTGTAGGCTTTCTTAGTAGCTTCATTCCAAGTAGATCTAACAGTAGTAGGAATTTTATATTCCGATTCTATAGCAGTCCAAATATCAAAACTCATGCTCTTTAAAGGAATTTTCATTGTGATTTTCCACTGAGCACAGTTAGTGCCATTGAAAAATGGTGTTCTATTGGTAGCAACACCTTCAAGTCTATTATCCATGATAACTAACTTAAAGCAAAGATTTTAAATTGATAAAAATTTAGAAATAACAGAAATTTTAAGATCTTTAAAATACAACTAAAATCACAGTTGAAAAACAGAGTACTTTAGAAAAATATTTAAATCCTCCTCTGATGCCAAATGTTGGGCGGAGTGGACACTCAAGAGGGGGGTGAATTGAGTTCCAATTAAAATTTCTGTTTAAAAAACATTGTCTTAAATTCCCCCAATTAAAATACAAAATTAAAGAGTAGTGAATTTATATCAACATAAAGGTTCTATTAGGTTCTCGAAGGATTGATTATTTCCCAGTTAATCAAATCAAAAGAATTGATTAACTTTTGAAACTAACTTACATATTTACAACTGATATAAACACTTGCGAATTTATTTATCAAAGTGACTTTAAAACAGTTTTGGTTTTAATGTAATTAGCAGCGGAATAAAAAACACTTTGAATATAAATAAGCACAGAAGATTTAACCAAGAGGTTCGATCTCAAGCTGAGGATTAGTCCTCTCAAACTTTTAATAAAAGTGATCCAAACCCTGGATCGGGGATAAAAAACAGTATAAAACTGTCCATGTCACACAACCTTTACCACTGTTATCCTTGGGAAACAAAAACAACAGCAACCAGTTGTCTAGGTCACACGACCTCTACCACTATCCCCGTGGGAAATAAAATATGTAAGAGTGTTGGGTGAGGATTTAAAAATTCTATAGTTAAAGCACAGGAGACCGTGTGTGTGTTAAATACAGCAGATAACACACACTGCTCAATATGTAAAACGATAAATCACAGAGCAAATATTTAGAGTTTAGAAATGGCTCTAGTGATTGTCGTGCAGTTCTGGGCTCCTTTGATTGATCATAATTTGCTCTGAGTCATCTTCTGGTTTTTTTCTGGAAAATAGAGTATCTTCTATTTCCTTGACTTCCTTGTGTAGAGACAGTCGATGAAGCTCTTGTTTTATGTTCTCGTTCTCAGCTCTTCACTGGTATGCAGTAATGAATGAGTTCTTCGTGTAAGTTCAGTCATCACTTTGAATTCACGCTCAGTTGTTCTTCCAGCACACCTCGTGGTATGTATGTCTCTATGTATTCGTCTATTCATCCTCTCTTTGTAGTAGCACATCCTTCCTCTATTTAAATAATGATCTCTGGCAAAAGATGATTTACTTTTTGCAGGTATGAGGTACGGTTCCCTAACATCCAACAACCTTCATTAAATAAATGACAGAGCATTAAAATATTCCTAATAAGACTGTTGGTTAGATTAAATAAAGATAAAGAAATTAAAGCTGTGTCGAGTTCTATCTCTGGAACGGTACCTCTTGATATCGGTATACTTGTGTTATGGTAGGTGTCTGTATCGGTAGACTTCATTTGTAACGGTAGACTTTGTATCAGTAGCTACAACTGTAGACTTGATCACATCAGTAGCGGTGGACTTGTAACGGTAGCTATGGCTCTGCCTTGTATCGGTAGCGGTAAGTCCCTATCGGTAGCTTCCTTGATGTATTGGTAGACTTTGCATATCGGTGGACTTCAGCATATCAGTAGCTCTGTATCGTTAGCTGTCGACTTCGATGTAGTGGTAGACTTGAGTACCGGTGAGCTTGTAACTGTAACTCTATCGGTATACTTGTTGTACTGTATCGGTAGACTTTGATGTAGCGGTGAACTTTGAGTACCGGTGAACTTGATGTATCGGTGAACTCCGTATCAGTAGCTCTATTTGATATCGGTAGCTCTAAGTCATAACGGTAGCTACTGTTCTGTATCGGTAGTTATAAACTGTCTAAGCATTCTATTGGCAGAATGTGTTAGGTCAGAGTACATATATCCAAAAGACTTATATTAAGCGTAATTGAAAGTAACAACATATAATAAAGCGTATTTGGGATGTATCAAACATAATTAAGATATAAATAAAATATAGTTAGGATTATCAAAATATAATAAAGCAACTCAATTCCCAGAGGGTTCAACAACGCTATATTTGAATGATTTGAACATTTTGGAGACCATCTCCCTTCGATGAAATGTTATTGAACCATCAAATAATTTATCAATATTTCTCCTTAGAATGTGTATGTAATTTACCGCATGTTATTCCATCCTTGTAAATTTTGATTTATACATAGCATCATTATCATCTTCTTTTTTCCATGGATTTAAGAATTGCCTCTCTATATATACTCGCTTATCTCGAGATAAATATTTGTTTATAAAAATATCCAAAAAATCCCTCCATTCAAGTTTTACTATTTATTCCTCCTCCTTCCCTTTTATAATTAATGACCAATATTGATATAAATCCCCCATGAGAAGGTAAATTTCTATGCAAGATTCTCTCTTTCATTACTTCCTAGGGTGGGAAATATCTTCACAACGACAATTATCCCTTGATCAACTATAAATGGAGTTGTATCCCTATTGAATGACAAAGGTTTTTGTTGCATAATGTAGTATAAAATTGTTACACTACATAGTAAATTGGGATTCTCTATATAGGGAAGGTTATTGTTCATCACCTAAGTAGCTTTCCCAGTATAGTTGTATGTTTCTCATCTCCAACTTCATCTCTTGCTCCAACATCATTATCTTTCATAAGAAGGTAATCCCTATATGGAGTACATGAATAGATAAAGTTTCCATACCTTCCACTAGGCACCATTTCTAAAAATTGGCATATACTAAATTAGATTATTAATCAAAATTAAAAATTTCAAACTATTTATTCTTAATATAAATTTAAAAATATATTCAAAGATAATCTTATGATCATTGATTCATTGGAAAAAATATTTACATTTGAATGATTCGTGTTGGTTTTAAAATAAATTTCTAATTATCTTAAGAATATAAACCTAGTGTTTAAAACTAGGTGCATAGTATAAATAAATATTTTGTACTATGTTACCCCGATTCATGCCCGAGAGATATTGTTAGAGTTCTTACCCCTAGGTATATCAGTGCTAGAACCACGTCCACTTTTATTATCTATATAGAGATATATTTCTAGAAATACCATCATAATATATAGCTTAAAAAATTATAGGATGTTCTTCTATAATTATATTCAATGTATATATTAGGGTTAACCACTCTAAGATATGTTTTCTAAATCTGGTTTCCAAGGTTTCTACTAGCTTTCCTCTAATACCAAATGTAAAGATCCTAAATCCGAGTAGCCTAGAGTGAGTGCCTTACATTATTATATTGGAATAGATATAACACATGACTCTAAATGGACATAGTATTTTACATGTATTTGAATCCATATTATTTACATGAAAATTACATTAAATCATAAAATGAAATACAAACTAAAAATTCTATATGAAACGCCCATAAACCCCAATTTTATGCCTACAAGACATTCATAATATACATTGTCACATCCTGGTGGAAAAATAAGAAATGGGAGTGCTCGGATACTCAGTGTGGATTAGAATCACAACATAATATAATATAATCAATAATTCATGGTGAATGAGAAAAAACGCATGCAAATATAACATAATCCTGGCCATAATATGATTAGAGTAACAACTAAAAAAATAATGCCATATTAATAATTATAATTGATCGATTCTTATCCATATATATTATACTATCAAAATAATTAAATGGATTATAAATTATTAATATCATAATTTGGGAATACATAATTCCAGACATTAAAAACATGCCATAGATCCCTCAACCAAGAAATTTGAAAATAAATGGTTAAGGCCTCGGGAAAATCCATCTCTGTTTTGTCTCACGATAATTACTGATTCTTTGATGGTCTATTGATGGACCCACACATCACTTAATATGTCCAATTAATTCCTCCTATGAATGGGGTTAATTATAAAAAACATATACATATGAAGTGAAAATAACATTGTCCTTTCTATAAACATAATCACCAACCATTCTAAGTATTATGGTGAGTTGTAAGATTACACATCCACATTCAAACTGATCATAAATGATTAAATAAAATTTGTTTGATGATAAAAAAATATTCAATTATAAATAAATCATAATATTCAACATATGTTTTGAAATCTATGAAAATACTCTAACAAAATCATCACCGAATTCTAGAGAGAAATATACTTTTTTATTTGCAATGAAGTGTTTTTTTGGAAAAATCAATTTTATTTTTCATAATTGTTTGCATAAAACTAGAAATGAAAAAATGTTTATTTTCATGATAGATATAGGTATTTTATAAATATAATTGTATCGTAAAAATGATAGTGGATGGTACTACCAAATGGGTAAAGAATCAAGAAGTTCACTATAATTAGGCTTGTGTAATAGAAATAATTGAGAAAGGAAACATGTAAAACATGTATTTACCCATAGAAAAGATTAAATGAACTAGATACATGATATAGGAAAATTAAAAGATAACTTAGAATATATATTTAAATAAAATTATGAATTAAATTGGTGTAATGGGGGAGAAATTATACCCCGAATGAAAATGGAGGTTCAAGTAGAAATACATACCTTATATCTGAAAGTGTTCTACACTGGTAATTAATGTACTATATAATGATATTATATTTATTAAAAAATTAATTTAGATCCTACAGAAAATTTATTTGAGTTGATATTATAAAGACCCATAAATTTCAAGGAAATTTTTTTCTTAATTTTATTTGGAATTTTACAACAACGCAGTTTCTGACGGCACCGGATTCCGAGGCCCGGTGTGCCCGGAATCATTTTCCGAAGTTTGGCTTGGGTACGTTCAGTGAACGGGCAAGCGGGTTTTTCTAACTTTTAAACCGCTGCTCGGAATCGAATTCTGAGGACACCGATGGAATTGCAGCGCCGGTATTTTCTTAGAAATGACTCTTCCGGAGTTGCGTTTTCTCGGGTGTAGTTTTTAATTTTTGGGCTTAAAGTTAAGAAATAAAATAATTGGTACGACAAACTTTATTTTATTTCACTTAAAGCCACTTAAAAGCCACTTAATGCTGTTTAAGATGAGTTGATGCGGATAGGGTGCTATCCAAAAATATCCTACCCTCTTGGTAGGATATTTGTGAGGTGGGGCCCGCACGAGCCCCGCTGTTTCTTTTCCGCTAAGTAACGCCTCCGTGAAAACCCGTCATTATGAAAGTCAACTGACGTGTTTTCTTAATTTCTTAACGCACCAATTAATTGGGCGGTTTTATTCATTGAATTAATTCTATAAATTAATGGGTTGTTACTTATCTATTTTTCATTTGTTGGCATGTTAATAAAATAAGACCAACGCTTTTTCTCCTTAAGTGTTGTTCGTTGAGAGGATTTGACAAACCTCAAGTTCTTCATCCTCCTTCGCGAAGAACGCGAAGAACGCGAAGAACGCAAAGAATGCCGTCACCCTCGGAGATTGACGACGCTTCATCCGAAACGTTCTTCCCCGCCACGATCTCCAATCACCAACTGCTTGAGGTAAGAGATTTTGGGTTTCTTTTAAAACTTCTTTGTGGTTTATAACAACCCATGGATTAAATCGATATAATTAAATCTTTTGTTTCTTGGTCCTCAGAGTTCGTCGATGCAACACCGGATACCGCGACGACGCGACGATCCCATACTTCCACGACGATCAATTCCGCGAAGAACGCGTGTGCGATGACATGACGAGGTAGGGGTTTTATTGGGAATGATTTTACTTCGTGGATGTTTCCGTTCAAAACAAAGAACCCGGTTTCATAAGAAAAATTTTAATTTATTAAAATTGTTATTTGTTATGTTTTCTGTGTATTTATTAATTCTCCCGACTGTTATCATCTAACGCGGAGGGTGCGGGCCAAACAAACATGGCCCGATAACCCTCCGCAGTTCTTTGTTGATGTGCGGATTGGTGGGCGACGAAAAAACATGCCGCAGGGACGATCCGTTGTTTCCGCAGTGAAGAACGGGACCCGGGAGGAGCTTCAGCGCAGACGGGAAGGAAATCGGACCACCAGAGCAACTCTGGTGGCCCGCGGAAGCTACCGGTGGCCGGAGGTGGTGGCACCCCAGCGCGCCGCCGGACAGGGCCGCTGCGGCTGAAGCCGCGACGGCGGCGGCGCCAGGGGACCGGCGGCCGTGCTGGTCCGGCACTCACAGGGACGCGGCAAAGCCGCGTCCGTTGACTCAGCGCGGCCCCACGCGGGGCCGCGACACTTCAATACCGCGGGGGCAGCGCCCACCCCGCGGGTTCCTCCGCTCGGCCGGCTCAGCCGAGCCGAGCTGGGTCGCGCCAAACCAGGTAAGTCCCAGAACCGGGTCGGGTCGCCCCGATTCGGGCCGACCCCGGGGGGTTGGGCCGGGTCGGTCCGGGCCCACACCCCCCCGTCTCTGGACGTTTTTTTTCCTTTGCTCATAACGTGATCTATGGGCCTCCGAACGACGCGCCGTCAACGGCAATGCGATCCTTGGATCAAGACGATCGTTTCAGTATATCACACTCAAGGTTTCGGAATACTTTGGGTTCAGCCGGGTTGGTTCAAACATGAAACCAACCGGGCATTCGGAGTGGAAACGCTCATATCTTGAGCTTCGGACATCCAATTGACGTGCCGTCGACTTTGTTGAATTCCTTTAAGTGAGAAGGATGTTTTGGAATACTCCACCCGGGGTTTGGACACAGGTGGAGTATGGTCGGGTTGGTTTTGTCTTAAAACCCAACCGGGCCCCTGGGACGAAAAAGCCAATATCTCTCAGACCGGGCGTCCGATTGACGCGCCGTCTGCGACGTTGAGTTCCTGTTGATGATACAGAACTTTTGGATACATCAACTCTAGACTATGTGTCAGTTGATGTATCAGCCTCTCGGATCGTGGAGCGGACCCTCCCGAACGAGCTTGCTGTGTGCAGGAACCCTAGAGCTGGCTGCGACTGCTACTGTGATGACGACGACTGTGCAGAGATCCTCAGTGGATTCGACTGCGACGACTACAGCACTCAGCAATCCTTTGTGGGTCAGTGCTACCGATCATGTGTGGGTCCGATCCTGTGTGGGTCAGCACTCAGCGGTTCTGTGTGAGCCAGCGCCTACAGGTCATGTGTGGGACCGATCCTGTGTGGGTCTTTGTGGGGGTTAGTTACCTGTCGATCCTTTGTGGGCCAGATCCTTTGTGGGTCATTGCCGGGGTTTGTACCTATTGATCCTTTGTGGGTCTGACGACTTAGATGGATCAGTGATCATCTCTATCTTCATTTGAAGAAGTATACCTGTGTGAGCTGAACTCTGTTTCACTTTCCTTTTTGAATTGTGTTGTGCTATCCTGTGTGGATTTTACGTTTTGCTTTCCTGTGTGGACTGGGTTTTACTTGAGCTCGGATGTTGGAGCTGAGCGAGAATTGATGACTTAGGTATATGTATGGGCATATACCTAAGTCGTGTCGGATGTTACTTCATGATTGTATCTTTCCTTTGTGGATTATCCTTTGTGGATTCTGGGAGACCTTCGGGGGTCTCGGGGTCCCTACTGAGTAGCTTATACTCACCCCTACATGGGCTATGCCCGCACTACGTTCTGTTGGTTGCAGACGACGGACAGAGCTGGTCGTGGTGGAGGTTTGCGGAGCAGGATGGTACCTGGAGGTGGACCACTGGGCGGGGTGTACTCGGAGTGGTAGGCTGCACCCGAGGAGCAGTGGAGGCATTCTGTACTCACCCTTCAGGTGGGACTTCTAGAGGACGGCTCGACGCTGCGGCTTTTACCTTCAATTGTTGTTTTTCCCCTTTCAGTTGTACTTTACAGTTGGGCTTGTATTTCCGGGCCCCATTACTTTCAACACAGCTTGTTCCAGTTTTTACACAGTGTTTAATTTTCTGCTTTCTTACTCTGTGGTGCTTGTTTACTTTATAAATACAATGCCTTACCTTTACCGGAATTTACGCCTTGGTGCTAGTCGCAAGCCCCTTGCCTATGGAAGGCGGGCTTGGGGTAGTCACGACACGGGCCCGGAGGACGGGTCGTGACAAATTGGTATCAGAGGCGGTCAGTTCTACCGCGGACTCTGATATTTCATCCATGTGAAGCAATAGTGTTTAGCGTATTGGGTGTGGTTATCAGTCTAGGGAGTCCAGTGTTGGTGCGGCGGCCGACGTATCCATACAGTAGGACCCTGACTTCTAATTTTAGACTTAATGCACGAAAACATTGATTGCATGTGTGTTTCAAGTTTTCTTTGTGATTACTCTGTATCAGCTCACCAGGTATACTATTCTGACCATGGCGCACCTGTTTCCTTTTCAGGATGGCCCCACTATGGCAGCCAGCTAGGGTTCTGAGAGTTGTACGTGATGACAGTCTGCCGAGCGACGAGGCCTCGGTACAGGGCCCTTTGACAACAGAGGCACCGGCGATACCTCTACCCACCGAGCCACCGATTCTTCCAGAACCTGCCGCTGATGATGCACGTCGCCTTGGATATCTGCACGAGTTTCAGCGCTAGCGACCGCCTAGGTTCCATGGGGAGACGGACCCCCAGGCAGCCGAGGACTGGCTGGAGGCAGTCGTACGAGTTTTCAGGCTAGTGAGGACACCAGCAGACCTCATGGTGATCCTCGCAGCGAGCCTACTACACGCAGCAGTAGGACAATGGTGGAGCTTGATTCTCCAGGTACACGATGAGGCCTCTCTCATCTGGACAGACATTGAGGACCTCTTCCGATCAGAGTTCGTCCTGGCCACCCTCTGCGCGGTGCGCATCCAGGAGCTTCTTTAGCTGCGGCAGGGCAGCTTGACGGTCGCCCAGTACTCGGCGAGATTCACCGATCTCTCGCGCTACTCGACCGATAGGGTACGAGACCCGTTCTTCCGGCCCCGGACCATTGACCAGGGATTGAGACACGAGATCAGGGCATCGCTGATCTCCCTCAGCATCCCGACCCAGGCAGGAGTACTGGAGCGAGCCCTTTTGATCGAGAGCTTTCTTGCTGAGACTTATCCAGTGGAGAGACCTACCGCAGGGCAGCACGTAGCAGAGTCTTCTGCAGTAGGCAGTCGACGGATGACCCAGTGGTCCAGGCAGACTAGACCCTCACGTAGACAGCCTCAGGACACTGGCTCAGTCGTGCGGGGCACACAGCGCGGAGCCACTCTTTAGAGAGGCAGTCAATGCTACACATGCTGTGGATAGGGTCACATGGCTCGTGAATGCCCCACCCACCATGTCGAGGAGGAGAAGACAGTTGAGCGGCCACCCAGGAAGAGGCCGAGGGTCGACCATAGCGATCCGTAGGGAGCTGGGGGGAAGAGACAGGAACAGCTCCAGGCAGCGGAGGCCTACGACCACGGCGCACCCAAGATGATTCGAGTTATGATCTGTGTCTATTCCAACCTTGCTGCAGTTCTTATAGACACAGGAGCAAGTCACTCTTTCATAACCGCTGCCCTTATTCGGAGTGCGGAGATTCTGACAGAGCCGTTGGCTCGATCCTTATGGCTAGAGACTCCTACAGGAGCAGACTCGATGATTACACACTGGTGCCAACAGTGTGAGCTTACTCTAGGAGGCGAGAGCTTCGGCTGGGATATTCTTGTAGCGGCGTCGAGGCCTTACGATGTCATCTTGGGAATGGATTGGTTATCTACAATCCATGCACATATTGACTGTTTTTGGCGCAAGGTGCGATCTGTACGCATCGACGGGAACAGTTTCACCTTCACCGGCGAGAAGGGAGCCTTCGCAGCACAGGATGGGCTTCCACAGAGGAGAGGACAGCCCATCACTCATCAGTTGGCTAGCCTCATCATAGGAGCAGTTGACGTGCAGAGTCCTAGTTTTCCTGCAGTGGTGGATCAGTATGCGGACGTCTTTCCCGACGACGTTCCAAGACTACCTCCTTGTAGAGAGGTAGACGTCCATATTGACCTGTACCCCGGGACGGCCCCGATATCGACTGCAGCATATCGGATGTCCCCCTCTGAGCTTCGAGAGCTACGGGTATAGTTGGAGGACTTGCAGGGCAAGGGTTTCATCCGACCTAGTGTTTCATCCTGGGCTTCCCCGATATTGTTCGCCAAGAAGGCGGACGGGAGCTTGCGACTATGTGTCGACTATCATCGCCTGAACCAGGTGACAGTGAGGAACAAGTATCCACTTCTGAGGATTGATGACCTCTTCGATCTGCTCAAGGGAGCACGGTGGTTCTCGAAGATAGACCTCAGGTCAGGCTATCATCAGCTAAGAGTTCGAGACGAGGACATGCAGAAGACGACCTTCAGATGTCGGTATGGGCATTATGAGTTCTTGGTTAGGACTTTCGGCATAACCAATGCTCCAACGGTGTTCATGGGCATCATGAACAGGATCTTTCAGCCATACCTCGATCGATTAGTCGTGGTAATCATCGACGACATTTTGATATACTCAACGACTGAGGATGAGCACACCTATTACTTGCAGGTTGTACTAGACACACTCCGAGAGCACCAGCTTTATGAAAATCTCTCGAAGTGTCAGTTCTGGATACGTGAGGTCCACTTCTTGTGACACGTCATCTCTGAGGTGGGAGTTGCAGTGGATCCTGCGAAGATTGAGGCGGTGCTAGCTTGGGAGCCACCCATGAGCGTGACAGAGGTGCAGAGTTTCTTGGGACTAGCTGGATACTATCGGAGGTTTGTGACAGACTTCTCTAGAGTTGAGACACCACTCTCATCTTTGATGATGAAGGGGAAACCCTTTGTGTGGTCAGATAGATGTCAGCAGAGCTTCCAGGAGTTGAGACAGAGATTAACCAGCACACCTATCTTGAGGTTTCCTGAGGAGGGAGTAGGGTACGTAGTCTACTGCGATGCATCAGGGACCTGAATCGGATGTGTCCTGATGCAGGAGCAGAAAGTGATCGCCTATGGATCAAGTTAGTTGAGGCCACATGAGAAGAACTACGCTACCCATGACCTGGAGTTAGCATCAGTGGTCTTTGCACTGAACACATGGCGACACTATCTGATGGGTGAGTGCTTTACAGTCTTTTCTGACCATCAGAGTCTCAGGTAAATCTTCTCACAGAAGGACCTGAACCTGAGACAACGGTGATGGATTGAGTTCCTCCAGGACTTTGACTTTGAGATAGTCTATACTCCTGGGAAGGGGAACGTGGTAGCTGATTCTCTCAGCAGGAGGACGGGCATTCAACTACTTGAGGAGGCAAAAGAGCAGCTAGCCGCTTTGAAGATATCCTTCGTGGATAGGGATGAAGCATCTTTCCTTCAGTCTCTCATAGTCACTTCTCCACTACTGCAGCGGGTCATAGAAGCACAGTGTGGGGAAGCTGACTGTGAGACGCGGCGTGCACAGATATCCTTAGGACATGCACCTGATGGCTTCTCCTTTGGAGCAGATCACGACATCCTTTTCAGATGATGTACCTTGGTACCAGATGCTTTACGAGAGGAGGTGCTGAGAGAGTTTCAAACTTCTCCTTTGGCGGTACATCCTGGAGTGGAGATGATGTACAAGAACCTCAGATGAAAGAACTGGTGGCTGGGCATGAAGAAGGTTGTGGCAGAGTTCGTTTCTCGATGCCTCACATGCCAGCAGGTGAAGGTAGGGCACCAGGTACCAGCAGGCTTCGTACAGCCCTTGGAGGTCCCGGAGTGGAAGTGGGACAGGATATCTATGGACTTCGTGACTGGACTTTCACGCACTTCCAGAGGTCACGACTCCATCTGGGTGATTGTCGACCGACTCACCAAGTCGGCTCACTTCTTACCTATCAGAGAGCAGGGATTAGTGGAGAGCTTGGGGCATCTCTACATTCAAGAGATTGTACGGCTTCAAGGTGTGCCATCATCTATCGTCTCCGATCGAGATGCTCACTTTACTTCCCGGCTTTGTAAGGGGTTGTAGGAGGCGTTCGGGTCACAGCTACGCCTAAGCACCGCCTTTCACCCTCAGACGGATGGGCAGATGGAGAGGACCATTCAGACTCTCGAGGACATGATCTATGCATGTTTCCTCGACTTTGGTCATAGCTGGGAGGACCACCTACCCTTGGTAGAGTTTGCGTACAACAACAGCTACTACTCCACCATCGGGATGGCACCATATGAGGCGTTGTACAGTAGACCTTGCAGATCTCCTTTGTGATGGACAGACCCTGGGAAGTCAGCACTTGTGGGACCAGAGATGGTCCGGGCCATGACAGAGAAGGTCTAGGTCATCCAGGAGCGGATGAGGATAGCTCAGAGCTGGCAGAAGTCTTCTACTGACAGGAGGCAGAGGCCACTAGAGTTCGAGGATGGCGACCTCATCTTCTTGCGTGTCTCACCTCGACGTGGATTACGGAGATTTGGTCGAGGCGGCAAGTTGTCTCCACGCTTCATCGGACCTTTCCAGGTCCTCAGTAGGATTTGTGAGGTGGCTTATCGTTTGGATCTACCACCTCAGTTGCACCGGGTGCACGACGTCTTCCACGTATCCCAGCTGAGGAGATACGTATAGGGCCCGACGCACATCATTGACCATGGGTAGCTAGACGTGGATGATGGGGCGACATTTGCGGAGGTCCCAGTGGAGATCGAGGATCGACAGGAGAGGGTCCTACGTGGACGGTCGATTCCTCTAGTGCGCACTAGATGGCAGCACAGGAACCTCCAGGAGAGCACTTGTGAGAGGTAGGCTCAGATGCGTGCTCAGTACCAACATTTGTTTCCCTAGTTTATGATGTATCTTTATGGGGACGTAAATCCCGGAGGTGGGATTGATGTAAAGACCCGTAAATTTGAAGGAAATTTTTTTCTTAATTTTCTTTGGAATTTTACAAGAACGCAGTTTCTGACGCCACCTAATTACGAGGCCCGGTGTGCCAGGATTCATTTTCCGAAGTTTGGCTCGGGTACGTTCAGTGAACGGGCGAGCAAGTTTTTCTAACTTTTAAACCGGTGCTCAGAATCGAATTCTGAGGGCACAGATGGAATCGCAGCGCAGATATTTTCATAGAAACGCCTCTTCCAGAGTTGTGTTTGCTCGGGTTTTGTTTTTAATTTTTGGAATTCAAGTTAAGAAATAAAATAATTGGTACGACAAACTTTATTTTATTTAACTTAAAGCCACTTAAAATCCACTTAAAGCTATTTAAGCTGAGTTGATGCGGATAGGGTGCTATCCAAAAATATCCTACCCTCTTGGTAGGATATTTATGAGGTGGGTCCTGCACGAGCCCCACCGTTTCTTTTCCGCTAAGTAACTCCCCCGCGAAAACCCATCATTATGAAAGTCAACTGACGCGTTTTTTTTATTTCTTAATGCACCAATTAATTGGACGGTTTTATTCGTTGAATTAATTCTATGAATTAAAGGGTCGTTAATTATCTCTTTTTCGTTTGTTGGCATGTTAATAAAATAAGACCAACGCATTTTCTCCTTAAGTGTTGTTCGTTGAGAGGATTTGACAAACCTCAAGTTCTTCATCCTCCTTCACGAAGAACGTGAAGAACGCAAAGAACGCGAAGAATGTCGTCACCCTCGGAGATTGACGACGCTTCATCTGAGACGTTCTTCCCCGCCACGATCTCCGATCACCAACTGCTTGAGGTAGGAGATTTCGGGTTTCTTTTAAAACTTCTTGGTGGTTTATAACAACCCATGGATTTAATCGATATAATTAAATCTGTTGTTACTTGGTCCTCGGAGTTCGTCGATGCAACGCCGGATACCGCGACGACGCGACGATCCCCTCCTTCCATGGCGATCAATTCCGTGAAGAACGTGCGTGTGACGACTTGACGAGGTAGGGGTTTTATTGGGAATTATTTTACTCCGTGGATGTTTCCGTTCAAAACAAAGAACCCGGTTTCATAAGAACAATTTTAATTTATTAAAATTGTTATTTGTTATGTTTTCTGTGTATTGATTAATTCTCCAGACTGTTATCATCTAACACGGAGGGTGCGGGCCAAAAAAACACGGTCCGATAACCCTCCGCAGTTCTTTTTTGATGCACGGATTGGTGGGCGATGACAAAACATGCCGCAGGGACGATCCGTTGTTTCGGTAATGAAGAACGGGACTCGGGAGGAGCTTCGGTGCAGACGGGAAGGAAATCGGACCACCGGAGCAACTCTGGTGGCCCGCCGAAGCCACCGGCGGAGCGGCTGAAGCCGAGGCGGCTGCGGCGCCAGCAGACCTGCGGCCTCACGGGACCGGCACTCACGGGATGCAGCAAAGCCGCATCCGTTGACTCAGCGCGGCCCCACGCGGGGCCGCGACACTTCAATACCGCGGGGGCAGCGCCCACCCCGCGGGTTCCTCCGCTCGGCCGAGCCGAGCCGGGTCGCACCCAGGCTGGGTCGGGCCGCCCTGGCCGGGCCGGGTCGTGCTGAACCGGGTCGGGCCCGGACCCAGGTCGGGTCGACCCAGGTCGGGTCGACCCAGTTCGGGCCAACCCAGGGGGGTTGGGCCGGGTCGGTCTGGGCCCAGACCCCCCGTCTCCGGACGTTTTTTGTCTTTTGCTCATAACTTGAGCTATGGGCCTCCGAACGATACGCATTCAGCGTCGATGCGATCCTTCGA
This sequence comes from Viscum album, assembly GCA_963277665.1. NCBI lineage: Eukaryota > Viridiplantae > Streptophyta > Magnoliopsida > Santalales > Viscaceae > Viscum > Viscum album. Next base: position 1,758,941,762 of record OY728138.1, read on the forward strand.
TCGAGACGGTCGTTTCGGTATATCACACTCAAGGTTTCGAAATACTTTGGGTTCAGCCGGGTTGGTTCAAACACGAAACCAACCGGGCCTTCGGAGCGGAAACGCTCATATCTTGAGCTGCGGACGTCCGATTGACGTGCCGTCGACTTTGTTGAATTCCTCTAAGTGATACGGATCTTTTGGCATTCTCTGCCCGAGGTTTGGACGCAGGTGGAGTATGGTCGGGTTGGTTTTGTCTTAAAAACCAACCGGGCCCCTAGGACGAAAAAGTCAATATCTCTCAGACCGGGCGTCCGATTGACGTGCCGTCTACGACATTGAGTTCCTGTTGACGATACGGAACTTTTGGATACATCAAATCTAGACTATGTGTCAGTTGATGTATCAGCCTATCGGCTCGTGGAGCGGACCCTCCCGAACGAGCTTGCTGTGTGCGGAACCCTAGAGCTGGCTGTGACTGCTACTGTGACGACGACGACTGTGCAGAGATCCTCAGTGGATTCGACGGCGAAGACTACAGCACTCGGCGATCCTTTCTGGGTCAGTGCTACCGATCCTATGTGGGTCTGATCCTGTGTGGGTCAGCGCTAAGAGGTTCTGTGTGAGCCAGCGCCTACTGGTCCTGTGTGGGCCCGATCCTGTGTGGGTCTTTGCGGGGGTTAGTAACCTATCGATCCTTTGTGGGTCATTGCGGGGGTTAGTACCCATCGATCTTTTGTGGGTCTGATGACTTAGATGGATCATTAATCATCTCTATTGTCATTTGAAGAAGTATACATATGTGAGATGAACTCTGTTTTACATTCCTTTGTGGATTTTGTTGTGCTATCTTGTGTGGATTTTATGTTTTTCTTTCCTGTGTGGACTAGGTTGTAATTGAGCTCGGATGTTGGAGCCGAGCGAGAATTGATGACTTAGGTATATGTATGGGCATATACCTAAGCTGTGTCAGATGTTACTTTGTGATTGTATCTTTCCTTTGTGGATTATACTTCGTGGATTCTGGGAGACCTTCGGGGGTCTCGGGGTCCCTACTGAGTAGCTTATACTCACCCCTGCACGGGCTATGCCCGCACTACGTTGTGTTGGTTGCAGACGACGGACATCGCTGATCGTGGTGGAGGCTTGCGGAGCAGGACGGTACCTGGAGGTGGACCACTGGGCGGGGTGTACTCATAGCGGTAGGCTGGACCGGAGGAGCAGTGGAGGCTTTCTGTACTCACCCTTCAGGTGGGACTTCCAGAGGACGGCTCGACGCTGCGGATTTTAGCTTCAGTTGCTGTTTTTCCCCTTTCAGTTGTACTTTACAATTGGGCGTGTATTTCCGGCCCCCTTTACTTTCAGCACAGCTTGTTCCTATTTTTACTTGGTGTTTACTTTTCCGCTTCCTTACTCTGTGGTTCTTGTTTACTTTACAAAGGCAATGCCCTCCCTTTACCGGAATTTACGCCTTGGAGCTAGTCGCCAGCCCCTGGCCTATGGAAGGCGGGCTTGGGGTAGTCACGGCATGGGCCCGGAGGATGGGTCTTGACAGATAAAAATTTATTAAATTCATTTATGTCATTTTTTATTTGTCATTAGATTCAATTTCATCATTCGATAGTGTTCTTTTTCATGGTTTTCATGTCCGGTATACTTTTATGTTCATATAGAAGACATGTAAAATGGAAATAATTATTGAGATTTGAAGTTGAATGTTATTAATGAAAATACAGGTGATTTAATGGTCTTATATATTATGTTTTCCCATATATGATGATGAAACATTATATTGAACAATAATGATAATCGTTTATATCATTTTTTCAGTTTTTCAATCATCATGAAGTTGTTTAATCATATTAATTAATATCATGTATATATACTTCTTCAATAAAACTAAATATAAATTTTTTTAAGTATAATAAAATATATTTTTTATCATAATTATGTTTTTATAACCATCCTTTGGGTATTAATGAAAAATTATGTCACATTGTCCACGATGGTGGAAAATATGCACATCACAGACGTTGTTTTATTTTCAAAATACTGGGGGAAGGGGTTTGGGTGATGAATATTCCAATAATATTTTAAAATTATATTATATATAAGATATTATGGTTAAATTTTATGTTTGGATATAATAGGTAAGGATACACTAAGAATAAAAGAAATTAAAATAAATTGAATGAGGGTGAAAAAGGATATACCTCTTGAATTCTTCTCCTTGAAAACATCATTAAGGAACATTGAAATGGCCTTTGGGTTAGAAAAAAAAGAGCAAAAAATAAGTGAGTGTTTTGGGATAAAAAATTGGCCAAGAATATGAACACTTAAAGGCTTTTCATGTGTGAGGGGAAGAGGTGGTGAGGGGTGGTATTTATAGTGGGAGTAGAGGAGTATTTTATTATTGTTTTATTCATTTTTTAATTATTATTTATTAAGAATATGACTATTTTTAGAATTTATCACTAAATATATTAAAATAATGAGTATTGTTCGAGATTATGGGCTTAAACCATCAATACATCATCTTTGACTCAATAATTAATGTATTCATTAAATACCGTAAATTGTTGTTATTCATTATTCACAAAAATATACAGTATTTTAGAAAATGCTAAAAAATCACCATAACCGTTTTTTGAAATGTATAATTAGAAAATGAAATCAATTTTATGATAATAATTTAAAAAATTAGAGAAATTTAATTTTTATATAAAATTATCATCTACTCAAAAAATACAAATTTTAATATAATAATTATTTTTAGGACAATAAAAAATTAATTAATGTCTCATAAAATAATCTTATAATCATAATAAATTGAGATATTAATTTATGATTCTATTTTATGAAATTATATTTTTCATTAAATAATTATATTAATTATAAAATTGAAATTTAAAATTTTTGATATATACTAATACAAACACATAATTTATAATTTTTAAAGAAATTATTTACTTATTCAATGATAGAAATATACAATATTTTTATTTATAAGATAAAAAAATTGTTTATACATTTTTAGGTGATATTACTAATCTATTGGTCATATTACTATTTCTAATGGACACATTACTATTCGAATGGTCATATTTAATAGTATACTATTATTTTAAACACAGTGTACATTGAAGCATAAACTATAGAAGATATTAAATTATAAAAAAGGCATACCATATGATCTTGGGGTGTTATATAAGTATACCTAGACTAATCTGATACCTTTATACTCAGAAATATGTACATTTCCCACTAATATGACTTTTGATGTGAAATCATAGCCTGATTAAATGGTACATTTTACAGTGGAGTAATAACCATGTAACCTCAAATTTCAATGGATAGTAATATATCAATAAAAACACTAAAAATATAATATATAAGTCACAAACAAAATGGTCCTAAATAGATAATCACGGTTTCACATCACGAATAAATAATGAATGATTGTTGATATTAAATTTCAAATAATAATGATAAAATTCACAGCACATGAGATATGAAAAGAAGTGTCTAGAATAACAAACTAGGAAAAAGTAAAATATAAATTATGGAATCATATGTACTTAGTATTGAGTAATTTATCAGGTCATCTCATCATGGAAGTAGAAGAATTCTTTGGTTTTTTGTTCAGTTCTTGAAAGACTCTAAGACAATTAAAAACATGATCACATAAGTACATCAAATCAATGTTTAGAGTAAATCATATTATTTAGAGAAATTTCTTATTCACATAACCTCTATCTTATAAATTTTTATTGAATCCTTTAAATAGGATTAGGAAAAACTAACAGTAAAATATCAAGATAGGTAAATCAATTAAAATTCAAAATAAATAATTATCTATGTGAGAGAAAATCATCATTCCAGAATAATCCTATGAAAACAAAAGGAAATATTTTAAAACATAAAGACTAATTAAAATTAAAATTAATTACCCATAAAATAATTCAAATATATATATATATATATAAATTTGAAAATTAAATCCTATAAAATTGATAAGTTAATTTCACTCTTTATATTAAAATTTAAAATTAATTCTAACATCATATATTGGGAAAATATTTAAAAATTATTTTTAAACCAATAAATATCTTAAATTATGTTTTCATATATTATATGTCAATAAATATGAATGTATAAAATAATAAGAAAATGAAATTAAATAATAATACATAAAAGTAAATAATATTTCATAACTAATTAAAAAACATTAAAAACTCTTCTCATGGATTTTATATATTATATACGAATTTTAGAAATAAATAAAATAAATAAAATAATTAATATAATAATATAGTTAATCAATGTATCCAAAAATAGTGAAAAACAATGAAAAATAAAAAACTCATAGAAAAAAATAAATATATTATAAAACTAACCATCATTATAGAGTGATATTGAATTTGAAATTATAACCGTAACAATGATATTTCATGGGGTCAATTTACTTTCCATGTCTTGTAAGAATGCATCTGATTCTTTTCATTATGTTGCCACATTAAAGAAAAAATGTGGTAACATCAAAAATAACATGAGGCCAGTTTAGAACAAATTTTTTTAACCTCTCTAAACTTATCGTATTTTAAGAGATACTTCTAGTCACCAACTGAAATAAAATGCATGGTAGGTTGTAAAAACATAGGGTAACATGAAAATAAGATATTATTTGAATTATTTGACTACATAGAAATCTGAATTAGTGAATGATACAATTGACATAAATGAGGATAAATCTGATATTTATTCATGTGATTAAGGAAAACATCAATGTGACATATTTATTAAGAGATATCATCGAAAAGTTTTGAAAACAATAATCCGAATGTTGTAAAAAAAATCTACAAAACCTTAGAGACTTTCGCCACTTTGTTTAGTATCTAAATAGAGATTTAAGACCCTATATCAGTTAAATAATATTTATATATATAACTTATATTTCCACCACATTAAATAGTGTTTTAATTTAGGATTTATCAATTGATTTATCAATGTGAAATATAAAAACAATTTACTCTAGAAATTGTATAACTCCATTACTTTTATATGAATGGAGAATTTTCTTGATCACTAAATGAAATATTTTCGACACCCTCTAAATTTAATCATATTCAAATAAATATTATAGATAAAAAATAAAAAAATTTATGACTATTTGAAATATATAACTCATGTTATAATATAATAAATGATTAAAATTATACACATAAAATTATTAAATAAACACAAAGAATGCAACACGTTCAGACTAAAAGTGTAATCATTTTAAATATTGAATTAGACTTTTTTATTGTTGATTAAAATGCATATAAAATTAATATCCATAAAACATACATCATTTAAGATAAAAAAAAATACTATAACTCAGTTTATAATGAAAATATAGTAATCATGTAAAAAATAATTTCTCAGAAATTTTGAATGATGAAAAGTATTGAAAATTATTTTAATATATAAAAAATAAAAAATAATCAAATAAAAACAAATTCCAAAAACAAATTCCCTTTTTAAAAAAATTTCAATTTTTAAAAAATATATTTTATAAAAATTTCCCGGTTTTTGATTTTTTCCAAAAATGAAACAAATAAGTAAAATAAAAACAAGTAAATTTAAAACATAAGTAAAAAAATTAAATAAACATAAATACTCACCCTTAAAAATTTAATATTAAGGAAAGATAAAAAATGATATAAACGTTTTAATCCAGAATTTCAGAAATACAAAGAACAAATATACTTTTTTAACAATTTTCACTAACTAATGTTTTTATAACATAAAATTCCAATTTATCTTCAATTGGAATATATTAAAAAATAATATCATATTTATTAACCTAATCATGATAAAAATGTAAGAAAATTTTTATATGATTAGTTCTAGAATGAAATTTTTGATTGAAATATAAATAATAGTTGTTTTTTCATAACAAATATGTCAATTTTCATAATTAAAACCATAGTCAGAAAAAGATTTATTAAAATAAATATTTAAAGAAATAGTAAGTTCGAAAAATATAATCACTTTTAGTAGTTCATAAATCAATATATTTTTTCTTGAGACTCTATGAAACTAAATACTTATCTATAAAGTGAAGCATGATTGATGTGATTCTTCCCTCAAGTCGACACCCTCCAAAATCAAACTCATAATAACTAAACAAATCAAAAAAATTGTCTATAATACAATATTCCACAATTAAACATTAATTTAATATATCTAATAATATTTTTTCATAACATATAAGTTGGATTCCTTATGATCTGATTGTAATCTTTCACGCAAATAAACAATACAAATTATATTGGATCAATAAGTCATAAAAAACAAAAAACACCTAATTATTCAACTAAATAATTGAGAATCAAAAGATTTTATAGAACATTAGAATTTATTTTACAAATAACTCTCAAATGAGTATTGAATATTTTACAAGGGTCAAGACCAAAATGTTTGATGATATCATTATCATTTTTAGATTGTTTAAAAAATATTCCATCATTTTATTAAAAAAATTCATTCCTATTTTTTCAACTCTCCTATAAGAATCATTTCAATATCACTTTATATCATATTTAATCACTGATTATAAAATCAATTTTTTAAATATCCTAAAATAATATCATTAATAATATTTTTAATAATTTAAATATAATTTGAAATAATTCTCATTTAAATATAGGAATCTAATTTTCCAATGGAATAATATTTTTTCCTTAAAAATAATGTAATTTTAGAATACCAAACATGAACGTCGTTCTAAATACCATATATTTCTCTTCATAACATAAAAACACAATTAATAAGTTTATATTTCTAAAAAAATGTGGGTTTAGAAACAATAATTCTTCAGAAAAAATTTATAAATGAACATTTGTAATCTATTTAGAATAACATAAAACCATGAAAATTTGGAAAATATAAAATAAATAATGATAATAATTTATAGAAACTAGTGAAGAATATTAATCAAAATTGACACCTTCTTCTTGAAAAATAACCTTTAGTCAGATGTCAAACATTATTTAAAAAAACATGTCATGTTTCATCTATCTAATTTCAAAAACACTATTTAGTTCCAATAACATTCTTATCTGAAGGAGGATAAATTAAATTCTAAACATTATTTCATGAAAATTTATTAATTGCATGATGAATATAAATAATCAAATAGGAATAATTTAAAGCACTATCAAAATTATTTTGAACAAATAGGATATAAAATTTAAAACCTAATTTATAGTTTTATTATTAGAATAAACATTAATAATAACATTATCATCATGATTATCTCTATGAATCATCCAAGAACATGGATCATGTCAGGATGTATTATTATCCCCTGAATTGATTGAAAATTATTTTGAGGTTTTTCTTCACTAATCTTCACATATCTTATCTCATCATCAAAATCATTAGAGTCGTAATCTAATTTCACATTATTTTCATTAAACATAACCTATTCAAATTTTTAAATAACAGTAGTTATTTAATTATAAAACTATAACATTTAATATTATTAAAATCATCCATAAAAATTCCTTCACCCCTTTTAAAAAAATATCTAAATTATCCTTCAATTTAAAAATATATATTTAGATATAATGGTAGAAATAGAAACACCTACATTACCAAGACCTTTTACATAAAATGTGGAATTGTCTCAAAATTTAATAGTTCCACCATCACATTATTCATAATTTAAAAATACTTATGTGTATCAGATCATATTCTTAGATAATCCACCATCTATGTAGAATATTACATTTTTGAAACACCCAAGCCATTTTAGTTAAAAAATAAATTACATAAGAATTTTGGCCCTAATACTACTTTGGGTCCAATTAGATACATAAAAAAATTATGTTGCCATAGATAATTTAAATATTTATTATAAGTTATTTTAGATAACAATGATTTATAAATCATAGCCATTATAAACCACATATAATATTTTAATTGATGAGAAAAATCATTAGAATAGTGAGAAATCATACCACATTGAAAACATTTATCAATATAAGTTCCAGTATTTTTACCATTTAAAAATAATTTGGATACATTTTTAGTAATCTCCTTTCATAACCAAAATATTTTTTTATTCAAAGACATCATTTTATGATATTTTTCATAACCTCAAATAAAATTACATAATATTTTTTTAAAATTCAATGACCTTTTGAAATTTCTAAATAAAATTATAAGATGATTTCAAAATGTTATAAATAATAGAATAAGAACCATAATCAATGGTCCTTAATTCATCATTCTCTTTTCAGTGAACATTATTTTACTAAAAGTATTTCCCATTACTTTATTTAATGTTATTATATAAATAATTAAAATTGAAAAAAAAATAATTATTTAAATGTAATAATTAAAAAATGAAATATTAATATTTTTAGATTCATAGTCAAAATAAAAATTTCATGAATTAAAATATGAAATCAGTAACCTCATTTAGTGATTCCATGAAGCAGATGCTAATAGATTTATTGTAATTTTTATATTTTTCACTACAATCTCATTTTTTGGTTGCACTATAATTATATTTAAATGTGTTTTTATACAACTATTTTAATTTCTATTTAATATTTAGGTGTTGACTTTGATTTTTGTTATTCCCTTTCTTTCTAAACTCACGTAAAAACCCGTCTGGAATATTATAACTACTAGTACATTTATTATATCCCTTTTGTTTTTCTTTTTAATAATATCTTCCAAATAGGTTCTTGGATATATCATTTTTCTTTATTTTATATCCATTATCATATTCTACTCTATATCTTATTTTTCACTATCATACGGTTCAAAATTAAATAATTTAGAGTAAAAAATTAATTATTTAAAAGATACGCATTTTTTTGGAATCTCCCTTCATATATGTTCTTCAATTGTAGTTTATATTGAACTTGTTATCTAATTAATTCATCAAGAGTATACTCAATGATGTTATTACTTTTATCAATGGTGAATTTTTTTTGTTTTCCATTTTTTCATAGTTCAATTATTACCAGTTCAACAAGTACTATATTTTCTTGTGTTTATCCAAAGGAGTTCATTGCTTTAACAATTATTCGGACATCGGGGGGAACATTTTGTTCAATATTTCATATATACACATCATGATGTCTTTTAACTCCTATCTAATCATTCCATGTTCGGTTTGAATCAATATTTTGAGCCAATGTGAGTAACTTTTAGAATATTTCGAATGAGATTGGTAATATTCCATGCAGACACATGAATAAAAAATATTTTATTAATGGCACAATATAAAACATTCAATACTTTTTTCAAAACATATCTTGGATCATTTTTTCCTGCAATACAATTTACGCAAGCTTTTGGAAATTTCTACAGTTTTTAGGATTGACCAATGTTTTATGAATAACAATATAAGATATTCCTCAATTTGGGAATACTAGTAACCATAATTTTTTCCATCAGGGTGATGTGGATTTAGAATAATTCAAGAATAATTTATGTTAATTTGAGTGATAATAATGGTCTTTTCCTTCAACTTTAATTTTTAAGAATACTTTTGAAAAATAAAATAGAAAAAAATAAATTCTAAAAATATACTTCCACTAATAAAAATTGGTCTAATCAATTCATATAAAATATAGATAAAATAAAAATTACTAAAAGGTTAACCTTCTGATATGAATTTTTAGTTTGGAATGGGTAATGGAAGATTGCATAGAGGGGGAGGAATAGACCAAATTAAAATTTGAAATAAATTATTATGTAACTGAATAAATTATTTATGTTATTGAGAGATTTTATTTTCAATGGAAGAACTAAAATAGAGGAAAAAATAATGTTTTTCATAGTATTTTAGTCCAAAGTGGGAATAGTCTACCTTTATACCTCTCATGATGATGTGAAATACGTTTTTCACTAATATGATTTTTTGAGGGGGATAATAATTACATTAAAACCCACTTTTCCAATGGTTTATTACTAGGAAACATGACTTTTGTAAGGGGAGTAAAAATTTAATTTGAACACAGAATTTATACTGGGGTAGTCACAACCCAATCATATCTGACTGTAGAATCTTAGAGTCACATCATGAAAAAATAAATATATAATAATTCTTTTGAATATAAAATAATTGTAAAAAATTGAGATCACATGTGAGATATAATGAATTGTTAAATAAAAAAGATACTAGGATAAAATAAAATATAGAAGAAACAATAATAGGTAAGGATTCATTATTACCATATCGATTCATCTAGTTATGGAAGTAGAATAAGACTAAATGGATGTTTTTTCAGTTCATGAAATAATACCCAGGAAATGAATTCTTGGTCACATAGGAACAATACATTAATGTTCATAGTAAATATCATTTAATTCTTGATAATTCTTATGCACATAACTCTTATTTATTTATTTCTTCATTAGGCCTTTAAATATGATCAAAAAACCAATAAAACAATATCTAATCGAGTTATGAATTTCAAATTCAATCAATATAATTATTTATGAGATATAAAATCATTGTTCTTGAATAATTGTAATAGAACAACAAAATTTGTTATTATTTTAAATATAAGTAACAATTAAAACTAATTCGAATTACCCATTAAATAATTCAAAAAATATCCAAAATAATAGTTCAAATCCATCCCACAAATATCATAATATAATTTAACAATTTAAATTAAAATTTAAAATATATTATAATTTTATATAGTGCATAAATATTCAAAAATTAATTATTCTAGAATAAATATTACAAAATAAGAATAAATAATTTCACGTCACTAAATTTTTTTTATAAATGAATAAGCCAAATAAATAAACCGAAAAAATAAATAATCATTTAGAATATATTAATATAATTTAAATACCCTTAACATGGATTTCATATAATATATATGAATTTTATAAACCAATATACTACATAAAATATTTAATATGAGATTGAACATAATAAAATTAAAAAAAATAATGTAAAACAAAATATTCTAAAAATTCTATAATAGAAAAAATTAAAAAAAATATTGAATTGAACATGTGATCTGACTGATATTATTGCTGGTATACTAACCAAAAGAATATTATAATATTGCCAATTTACTTATTGTACCTTTAAACCCTATTGTGGGTTCACCTAGTCTTGTGGTCACATTAAAAAGAAATTTGGTAACATGAAAAACCATATGTGGTCTGTTTAAAATAACTATTCATAATATCATTAAACATGTATTGGTTTATTAATCGTTTAATCAGTTGCAAATACTAAAACTCATGATAGGATGGAAAATAGGTGAAAACTAGAAAATAATATTTGGTGAATTTTATTGCAAAATAACCAACATAATCAATTAATTTTCAAGATTAATAAAATTAAAATAAAATCAAGATCATTACAATGGATCAATGGGAAATTATATTTATCTTTTATTTCAATTTATGTCATTAAAAATAGTGAAAATATGAATTAAAAATTCAAAAACAAAGCATTTCAATATTTCAGTACTTCAACAAATTTTTTGATTATCTAAAAGGAAATATACTTAATAATTCATTTTATGAAAATAATGATACAATTTCGTATATTTCCATCAAAAAAATGGAATGTGATTCTATGGCATGTGTATGGAGTTATCAGGAAAAAAATTATTACTATTTTGGAAATTAAATAATTATAGAAATATTACGGAAACTTTTTCAGTTTTCATAAAGCACTGAAACAATGATTTCAAAACTCGTATTAGTTTTGTAATTTGTAAATAAATATAATCTAAATTAAAAAAATAAATTTTGTTAAGATCAGATTTATATGAATTAGGTTATATTAGAAAATTTAATGAAAACTATAAACTAATGCTTTTTGAGGAAACCAAAAGCACATAATATGTTCAGGCCAAAAGGGGGAACATTTTAAATACAATATTTGAATTTTTCATAGTTTTGTGAAAATTATAAAATCATATTATCTTTAATATTAAATATTAATTTGGATATTATAAGAACTATAACTCAATATATAATAAAGTATACTAATCTAGTAAATACATATTTCCTCAAAATTATGTGTGACATAAACTTTTTAGAGGGATTGTAAGTTTCCATAAATCAAATACAAAAAATAACAGAAAACTGCAAACAATATTATCAATTATATTTTTTGAAGGGGGATATTCCCAATATTAGTTTTAATAAAATTTATGGACACTGTGAGATCATAGTGATTCCATTTTGACCCACTAATAATCAAGCTATCTTCACTGACATGGTCAACAGAGACATTAATAATTACCTCAATGATGTTTTGTTAGTCTTTATAGATAATATTATTATCTGCTACTAAATAAAAGAGGTCTATGGGAATAATGTTAATTTATTAATAATGATTTTACAAAAATAAAAGGATCTATAAAAAGTAAGGTAAATATGGTTTTTACATTTATAAAGTAACAGTCATGGGGAATGTTACCACTAACAAAGAGGTATATGTGGATCAATAAAAAATATTGGTAATTAAATAATGTCCCACATAAAAATAAAAGATTATGATCTATAGATTTTACGTATTATCTTGGTACTATAACCTACTTGTAAGGGACATATCACAATTTTAAGTCACACTAACCAATATAATTTATAATGAGTGATGTTTTTCTACATTGAGGAATAGAAAAAAGGTTTTAAATATTAAAATAATAGGCTAAACACCACACCTTATTTCACATTACCGACCATTGGGGAAGAATTTCTGTCCTACAGATGTGCATCCAAAAAGGTATTATATTTTCTAGTCATGAAATAAGGGAAATTGATAGCTGAAAAATTAAAAATCCATGGTCATAACTACGTAACAGATGATCTACAACTAGTTGTATTGAAATTGACAATAATGATTTTGCAGCACTAACACTATGGGGATAATTGTGACATATATGTAGATCATAAAATCATTGTGAATATATTCACACAAAATTATTTAAATATGAACCAATGAAGGGGGTTAGAAATGATCAAATTCATGATTTATCAAACTATTACCACCCTATAATGGAGAAAAAAGTGAATGAATCTCTATGTAGAAAGGATCCCACATTAATATCCATGATAACGATAAAATAGGATCTAATCTTATAAGATAATAAATATATAGAAACATGAATAATAAATGCATCTTCAGCCAAAAATTATCTATTTACATCTCAATAATTAAATCATTAGAGGATTGAGGAGGAATAAAAATACTTTTATGAGGTAAAGAAAAAGGCTGATAATATTATAGAGTTAAATAGTAATAATGAAGTGATTATAAGGATTAGAATAAAAATATGTGTCATAGAATTACCAAAACTGAAAAAGGGAAATTCTTGATCATGTGTATTACTTATCCTTCACTATATATCCAGGATGTAGATAGATGTATATGGATCTGAAGTAAAATTTCATGTGGAATAAAATAAAGAAGGAGATTGAGAAATTTTTATCTCAATGAATGGTATTCCAATAATTCATTATGGAATGATATATGTCTAAGGGAATGAAGAAAACATTTCCCATACCAGTATGAAAACTGGAAAACATAATAATGGATTTCATTATACAACCCCCTTAATATAAAAATTGAATGACTCAATCTTGGTGGTAGTTGACCTCCATAAATATTCAATGCATTTTATTTATATCAATGTATATTGTTTCCTCTACTAACTCACCATGGTATATATAATTTAATTAGTAAAACATCATATAGTACCAATAAACATTTTATATAATTGAGATATGGGAGTTTCCTCAATTTTAATTATTAATTTTCAAAAAGCATCAGATATGGAACTGAATACTAGTACTATTTATCTCACTTAGACCTGTGTTTAGTCTAAAAGAACACCTCAAACTATAGAGAATATATTTAGGTCATGTTTAATAAATTTCAACATATTTTTTAGTACCTTCCCTTACTGTAGTCTTTATATAAAAATATTTTTAATTATATCATTTAAATGAAACCATATAAAGAACTTTATGGGAAGTTGTGTCAGATTCCAACATGTTGGGAAGAATTTGTTGTGATGAATCTTATGAGTTTTAATCCTATCTAATAGATGATAGAGTATGTTTAAACCATTCAACATCATGTAAAATACACATGATATATAAACAAAAATATTTTATAAAATCTATGAAGATACATGGAGTTTGAGGTAAATGATAATTTGATCATTTTTATATCACTCTGGATGAAATTCTAGAGGATTGAAATAAAGGGAAAACATATGACTAGAAACATCAAAAACTTTGAGATACTTGATCTCACTGGAGTTTTAGTACATATACTAGAATTCCAACAGAACCTATCCTTTGTACATGATATGTTCCATGAATTATTTAATAAGTAGTGCATTCAAAATTGTCACATGTGTAGAATCTAGAGGTGGGACAATATGAGAATAGTATTTCAGGATTGATTATGTGGGGAAGATCTTGTATTCTTGAGAAAAATTTCGATGAAATAAGACAATCCACCAGGAAAATGTGTTGTGGTAATAAACGCATGTTTACGGAAAAGACAATGGAAACAAAATAGGGAATGAAATATAAGTACCCACATTTTTTTTGAGTGTGAAATTAAATTTCAAGGGTTAAATTTATGAAGGGGTGATAATGTAATTACATATACTTTTATAATTCAAATTCTGTTTTGAATGATTTAATTACCTGTTAAATACTATAGTAATAGCAATCACAAGATATACTTTTGTTATATTAAATCATTATAAGATAAATCTGGTGAGATTTAAAATATTATCAAGCATACTAACCACTGTTAATATGGCTATTTTTCAGTTTCTATTATGATTGGTATATAATAATAATTTTTTTAAAGTCTAATTGACACATATGGAAGAAGTTATTCCCTCATATAGTAGGAGTATACTATATCAAGCCCTATTATCAGTGCATCTGAGGAAGACGATGTCACTTGGTCATTCCCTTCAACAATCCCAATATTAAATTCAATAAATTAATCCTAAGCCAAACAACTTTCGAGATAGTTTCGATATAATTGTGATCATAACCAAATATATGTTCATTGAACTACCCTAAGAAAGTACCACCATCAGACACCTTACCCTTAGACGATATGAAAATGTAATGAGGGGTTCTATTTCTAGACCCTATTTGTAATTTTTATTCCTTTTTTAAATAATATAGGGTTTTTTATCCCTTTTCCTTATAACATTATATATAAAATTCTATATGAGTTGATGAAAATTAAATTTTGATATAAGAAACTATTATTTTTTATGAAAATATGTTGTTTATAAAATATTTTACATTAATGATAGAATTTTAAAAAAAATATTTCATAGATATAATTTTTTTATTAAATTTTTTTTATTTAAATAAAAATTCTAATGAAATATAATTAGTTCTAATTTGATCTTTATATGAGTCAAAATCTAGTTATTAACATGAAAATAATCATTTTACATAAATAATGAATTTTATTTGAAGGTGTATGTAATTATATTTAATTAATTATCATTAAATAAATAATTTTTTTTTATTTCATCAGACAGAAGTTAGTAAATGGTTATTTTTTCATAATTTTCTCAGATAATAATATTTTTGGGTAAAAATTAAAAACAATGTAAATATAAAATATGTATTATTACATAATAATGATCCAGATTTAATGTAAAAAAATTCCATAATGGGATTAGACACTGAAATATATATATCTCCACATAAATATAATGATATTTTTTTTTCTTTTTTTGATAAATTTTATAATCCCTTAATGAATACTCCAAAACCTAGATTATATTTTAATATTATTACTTTGATTATTTTTCAACATTTCTCACCAATACATCCAAAATTATTTTATTTTAATCTATTCTATTAATGGAATTATAAAATGCTGAAATAAATAAGCTTTCATAGAAATCAAGGGAAAACCCATTGTATGGTTTTTGGTTAAGATTATTTTATCAAATCGGATCCAAAACCAAATTCTCAAAATAAATAAATATTTTCCCTATATTTCGAAAAAAATAATTATTAATGTACCACAAAATTTCATAAATAAACCATTGAGAATGAATTCCATATTCCCCTACCACTATAATTTTCTCTCTAGGTGTTCCTAGACTCTTACGAAGGTCCTTCAAAGAACTGAGAATGTACCCTGTCAAGTTAAGTGGATTATCTTCCTCCACTTATTTATTCAAGAACAATCATTGAGATATGTTTTTTTATTTAAATTTTCATATGTTGGTAATTTTTTACATATCTCATTTATTTCATTATTCACATGTAATTAGTGACCAATGTTCACTCTCATTAACCATTATGAAAACCATAATGTACATAAGTTATACATTATGTATTACCCCATGATTTTCCATGGAATTTTTTTTGTTAAGTATTCCCCTCCCCATTTCCACTCAATAGTATTCTCCTAGACATACCTATATATAATTATTGGGGTACTACTTGTATTTATCCCACAATCCTTAATTTTTTGATTAAATGTGATAAATATTTTTCCTATGTATTCTATTTTTTCGGAAAACAAATTCCTGTTCATAATACGAATATGATGGGTGGATTCGTAATTATATAGTCCTCTAATATATTTGAAAATGTTTTTATCTCTTGAGATACCATTTATGGTTCATGGGTGGTTATCCTAAGCACACAATGTTATGATGTCTCTGTAGTTTTCCTTTAATTATTCTTATGATTTCTTATCTTTTGTGGTTTCTTTATTCATATATTTCCATGTTGATTTCATCTTATATTACGATATGATGATCATATTTATGATTCTAACCTTTTATTTCACATTTAGATTCCTATTAATTATCATTTTACATTCATCATGTTATGATTTTATTATTCACTTATTGATATTTATAGCTCACCCATTTCTTTTATACATCCCTTGGATATCCCACAGTGTTTTATAATAGCATTATTGTTTAGAGGCTATTATTGGGGATTTTAAATAACATGTTTGTTCAAATGTTTCATGTTATTATTATATGTATCTAATTACCCAAATAAACAAAGCCTTTTAATATTTTAGGATTTATTATGTTCATATTTATCTAATAAATATTAGTTAAGGTGTATTAGATTTACGGTTTTTCAAAAGTGGTATACCATTATTTAAAACTCTTAGATATTTGCAAAAATGTAATGTTTCTTCACTTGTGAAAGGAGATCGCACAAATCATATCAATAAAAAAATATCCCTTATAACTTCATCTATAGTCTCAATCAATATTTACCAACTACATTCATATCTCATTTTCATACACCTTGGGTCTCAATTAGATAGTGTAAGGCCTCCATTTCCAAGGATATTTTTAAGATAAATATCAGGATCTCAACTTTATGATTTCATAATCCTTATCCTTTTCTTCTTTATGTTACTCTTCTAAGATTTTTATAGACAAACATATTTAATGAAATTAGTAATGTTAATATATTAAAATTTTCTTATATTAATAGAAAAATCATTATTCAATCCTTTCCATCCACTATGAATTACAAAACAATATTGATTGTGCTTAGATGAATGAAACTGTATCAACAAAAAAAACTTCGTTTTTAATTAGCCCATTAGTGATAGCTAAGAAAAATGGATTTGAAGAATGAATATATTTAATAGGTCAGCATTTTATTTAAGAAATGATAATTTTTCATAGATCATTATTTCAACTAATATTTTTGTGAAATTTAATAGTTAATCATGCATACATGTAGACTATCGCCTCTACAAAGCACATTTTTTTCATAACCACCCCACATTGATGTTTATAATATTGAATTTAGTGAATTTCAATTATATTTACTAAATTTTTAAAATTAAATGTATTTCATATTAACATTATATAAAAACATTTTTTTACAAATCATGTAATTATAGAATAACATTGTTCGGTTTGGTTTTACCAGACATGTTAATGTTATTATAATGGTTGTGTCTTAAATTATTATATAATGTTATTTAATGGTAAAATCATTTAATAAAAATTTATTTTTTATTTTTTCATAATTCAGTAATGGTTTTATAAATATTTATTGTATTTATTTATATACCGCATTTCTATCATTAAACATATTGAAGCTAACTAATTGTAGTTTTATTTTTTATGAAACATATTCATGTATTTCACCTACTTAAATGGAACATAAATAATGAATAAAAATAGTGATTAATGTATCATGAATAAAATATTAATGATTAAATTTGAACTGGTATGTAACAATCAACCTCGCTAACCAGAAATATGTATGGAACAATCAACAAATATTAACATTCAATGATGATAATTAACTATAAAATTGTAACATATTTGGATTAAATGGTTTTAATTTATCAGTGTAGAATTTAATATATTTGATTATGTTCCATCAATTACTTATTCAGATGTAGTTGTTTAATGTATAAGGACCTGACCATAAAACATTACATAATATTGAATTAAGTTAATAATTCAAATGGCGGATCTTTTCAGTTTTAGAGATTTAGATAATTATGTCATAACATATACATAACAATTTTAATATTACATTTAAACACTTCTACTCAGTATCCAATATTTTTATAAAATAAAACCTCTTAAAAGAAAAAAACAAGTTTAGTTTCATGTTTTAATCATCATGACTTTTCCATGATCCCATCATTAAACCTATTCCAATTTATGTCCTATGAAAAACATTTCAAAAACATGAGATGATAAAAAAATCTCAGAAAGGGATACATAAAGAAGAAAAACTGTTATTTTTTCAAAACAACATGTAAACTAGGAATACTTTATCATAAGTAATAAATTTCACCTTTATGAAGTAGTAAATACTCTTCAGTAAATAAAATATCATTGCTTACAATTTTTTGACCAAAATATTAACATAAAACCAGTAGAAATCACACATAACATATAAAATTATCATGATACAGAAACATACTAAAACGGAATAACCATACGGTCGACATCCACAAATATCACTAAATAGAATAGACATACGACTAACTTCCATACCCAATGCATTGGAGGTCATAACGTAACTACCCATCCTTGGTATATCAGCGAACCACCGATCATTTGGTTTATCACGTAAACCACCCATCTAATGACCATGTACCATTACATAATTATAACACATAAAATTTTTCAAATATCAACATTTCAAAAATAACATTTAATTTAAAATCATAAGATATTATTTAATGAAAATGAAATAATAAATCCATTTAAAAAACCATTTTCAATACCAAAACAACCAAAAATAGCATAAGAGGTTTCTTTTTAATTTTAAAAACATTAAATATTATAGAGGAAACCAAATAACGATGGCATTAGTGGAGAGATCATTGTCACCAGATACGTTAAATTTTTTTTTGGTCATTTGGTAAAATGATTCATAGTAAAAATATTCCATTTGAGTGAAATTAAAGGTAAAAGGGGTTTATTATTCATTGTATAAAATAAATATTTGTATATTATCAAAACATTCCTCAATAAAAGGATATTGAGACAAAGTCACTTACCTCAAGTCTGACAAGTCTTGTATGTTCCTTGTTCTTCTAGAATAATAAAATTATGTTAATTTATAATTTATTAAGATCATTTTTCAATTTTTTATTACTTTTATATTACATATTTCCATTCTATAAAAATTATTTAATTATTTCAGGTCATATAATACATTTTTTCAATGTTCGAAACTTGATTAAAAATGAACTTGTTTTAATTAAAAACTATCCATGTTTTCAAAATTACATTATATTCGGAATGATATTAATGATTTAGATATCATATATATCATATATATCCAGTATATATGCATTTATAATAGAGTGTATCATTTTTATATATGAAACAGAAATTCACCGTTAATAAAGATGGTAAGTCTTACATACGCATGAACACTACTATCATTTCATTTTTCTTATTTTTAAATGATGGGAAACCAGATGATATATAGATATACTATTATTTAATTATAATAAAATATTTTATATACGTTACATAAGTCCATTAATACCATACTTTATATGCACCATGTATGGTATGAACAAGTCATATCACTTTGAGGAGGCGGTAGTCTGCACTTCCTCAAAATGAAATTATCCTATTTATGCGACATGAAAAGCATAAAAGTATGTTCTAAATGAGAATTACATAAGCATAGATATAAAATAAATATCATAAATACCATATATAATTATATTTCAATCATAATGGACACCATTATAAGTGGTTGGGGAAAATCAAACAGTCATCGTTTCGTGAGGCATCTGTTCATCATACACAGAAATAATATGTTTGTATCCGTTAGATGGAGGTTTGTGTATGTGTAGTTAGAATAATTATCATAAAAATAAAATTGTATATTTAGGATACTGGTATTGTTATATAAATAGAGAATAAGAAGATCATAGCGATTGGAGAAGGAAAGATAATTTAAAGAAACTTGAGATAACATGTTACCTCAAATCGGGTTACGTCGTCTGATTTGAGACAAAGGGATCTCTTGAATTGCCTTCTTCCTAGAGTAATTCTTGTGGGAGTAATAGATGGATGTTGGGAGATTATTTTGGCCGAGTTTAGATGAGCCAAGGGTCTTGAGAGTTGTGTGTAATTGGTTAGATATGGTGTCTATTTCTAATAGGGAGGAGGGGCTCTTTAGGAATGTTTGAATTAATTATTTCATTATAAACAGGTTTTTAGTTTAAAAATATCCACAAATCATAAAATTATAATATAAGATGAATATAATCAAAAATAAAATCATAAAATTATAATTAAAATGGTTTTTTATATTTTTTAATCCTTATATTTATTATTTACCCATTTGTTAACTTATTTAACTTTTACCCGGTCTTCTTGTATTTTCATACTATATGGTTATTATATATACAATAAAATTTTAAGCATCCCAAAATAGATCATTAATGAAATTTTAACATCATATATTTCATGTTTTTTGAATTGTAGATTTTTTGGACTGTTTTATCAGTTAATAAAATATTAATTGATTTAAAAACTCATTTATGTCCATTTTTATACTATTCTTATCATGACATTTTAAAATTTTATAACTTGATAAATTTGAGAAAACATCATTAATAAAAATACAACAAGTCATAATCAATAATAAAAATCTTGTATGGCATAAAAAGTTTCAAATTAAATTTATTTTAATAATTATAATCTCATTTATTAAAAATAGTAATTAATGATGTAATAATTACATCATCATTATGTCATTAATAAATATCTTTACTTAATGTATACAAATTATAAATAAAATACCATGATAAAATATATATTTATATATTTATAAAGACTATATATAGTGAAATATATAAATTATATAACCCCACATTAAAATTGTTTTAGTAAAACAATACAAGATTATGATATTTTTATTTTTACATTAAATAAAATGTATTTAATGTAATTATCATACCAAAGTTACTTCCAAAGGTCGAAAGTTGTACCCAAGGATTTTATTGGTCAAAAATGACACATACAATAAGGTTAGGACAAGTTTTAAGGTAATTTTATTTAATTATATTATTATTTTTACCTTGAATTACACTATTGAACTTTAATTGTGGTAAATAAAAATGAAAAGATATTATTCACCAAAAACTATTTGCATCTTATTGAACCACATTTTACAAACTAATGACAACCATGTATGTCGGATTTTTCAAATTCAATTCACAGAAGCGGTAAAATGCCATTTAAATGAAAAAGTCGGTTTTCGAACTACTATGCAGTATTTTTTACTATTCATCAAAAATTGAATGTTTTCAAACAAATTCCAAAAATTCACCAAAAGATAATTTTGATATTCCAAATTGAAAAAGGATTTATATTTTACAAAATTCAAAACATATTTGTTTCTTTAATTAATTTAAAATTAATTTTTGTTTTCAAAACTAGAAAGCGTGTTTTTAAGAAGTAAAAACAAAAAACGGTTGACAAGTATTTATGTCCAATTTCAGAGTGAAATTACTAAAAATTACTATAATTGGATTAAATAGTAAAATTTAAATCCAATTATACTTTTAAAACATTAAAAAAGATAATATAACCATATAAATAAATTACATTAAAAGACAGTTTCGACTAAAGATACATCATTTTAACTATTTATTAAAAAGTAAACATTATCAGAAAAAATAAAAAATAAATACCCAAATTAAATTTTTATATCCATTTTATAAAAAAAAAATTTAATTAGTCAAATTATACATATAAAATACAAAAAAACTTGATTTAAAAGGGGTTCTCCATTAAAAGGTCACAAAACTACCTTTTTAAAATATTAATGTATTTATGCTTAAAATCCGATTCATTCTCATTTTATGCCTCTAAATTTTATTGGATAAATGTAATAACATTTAAAAATATGATAAATAATATTATTATTAGTTCTATTCATTCTCTCCAATAAAATTTCTAGGTGTTAACTACAATTTAACATAATTATATTATTATTATTTTCAGTATGACTCAGCATTATGTGAAACATAAGACTTCGGAAAAACTGATTATTGTGTATCGGGTACGCCATCAAACATAGAATCCCCGTTAAAGAAAAATTAATATTTAATTCAATGTTATTAATAAATATGAAGAAGTAATAATCTTTATTTACCTGGGATGTTACAACCTTACCCCCATTTGGGAATTGTGTCCTCCCAATTTTAAAATTGGGCTCGAAAACTTCATTAAAAGTATTAAATCAGAAAAGAGCTAATAAAACTATCTGTTTAAAAGAAAGAATGAGATGTAAACATGTCACCCAAGATAACACAATCTATGAATCCATGTTGGAAAACAACGATATGGAAGACAAACTATGTAAAGGCCCGTAAATTTCAAGGTAAATCTTTTCTTAATATTTTTTGGAATTTTACGAGTACGCAGTTTCTAACGAGACCTGATTCTGAGGCCTAGTGTGCCCGGAATCAATTTCTGAAGTTTATCTCGGGTACGTTCAGTGGACGAACAAGCGGGTATTTCTAGCTTTTGAACCGTTGCTTGTAATCGAAATCTGAGGGCACCGTTGAAACTGCAATGCCGATATTTTCTTAAGAACACCTTTTCTGGAGTTGTGTTTGCTCGGGTGTGGTTATTAAAAAAATGGGTTAACTAATGAACAAAATAAAATTTTTTCAACAAATTTTATTTCTATTCTATGTAGTGATAACTAAGGAATGGTGGTTGGAGTGGGACTCCCTAGTATCCTTACTTCACTAGGTAGGATATTAATGAGGTGTGGCCCACATGATCCCCACCCCCTTTATTTCCTTTTAACCTCCAATGTGCTTTTTAATTTTGTAACTCACCTGCAACCCCATTTTAAATGCCAAGTCAACTCTCTTAATTAATGAATTGAATTAAGTTATTCAATGTAATCAATTCATGAATTCATTTTGAATTTTGAATTGAATGTTGGCTTGTGTGTGTTAATTAAATAAGACAATGTCTTATTTCTTTAAGGATTATTTCGTCGTCGGAGAAGGTTGGAGAGGAATTGCTCAAGCCTTGGAATCTTCATCTTCCTCTTTGAAGAATGCGAAGAACACACCATCACCGACGAAGACCGTCAGCCCGAAGGATGATGAATAAAGCTGATTCATTGGAGATCGACGACGTGACGTCATGTACTGCGATGCCAACGATCCTTCTTCCGTGAGGTCTTTTTCCACGATGAACCTCGTCCGACGACTTCATCGAGGTAGGGTGTTTTCGAATAAAGTGTATGTGTGAATTATCCCCTCTTGAATGAGTATTTTAATTTTAGGGTGATTGAATAATTTTACCATGAATAAATTATGCCCTCGTTTAGAGCATGTCTTTTAAAGATTGCCATTTGAAAATCACCTAACGCAGAGGGTGCGGGCCGAACAAACACGGCCCGACAACCCTCTGTGGTTTTTTTATTGGTGTGCGGATCGACGAGTGACGATAAAGCAGGCCACAAAGGCGTTTTGAATATTCCGAAGTAATCTACTGGTCCCGGGAGATCCGCAGGTGCAGACGGCGGGCAAAACGGACCACCAGAGCGCGTCCGGTGGTCCACGGAAGGGGCTGCCGGCGTGCCACGCCGGCGCGGCAGTGCCCCGGGGCGCCGCCGGCAGGAGCCGCGGTGGCGGCGGCGAGATGACCGAATCCCCCGGCAGCGCGATAACCGGGGGAGAGGCGACGACCAGCGTCGTGTCCGTTAGCAAGGGGGGCAGCACACCCCCCCCCCCCCCCGCATCCGCTAAGCACGCGGCACCCGCTGAGCCGGACCGGCCGCACCGGGCCGGGCCGCCCGCACCGGCTGGGCTAGGCCGCGTCGGCTAGGCCGGACCGCGTCAGCTGGGCCGGACCCGGACCTGGTTCGGGTCGACCCGGTTCGGGCCGACCTAGGGGGTTTTGGGCCGGGCCGGGCCGGGGCCAGACCCCCCATTTCAGACAGTTTTCAGTCATTTGACCATATCTTGGGTTTCGGACATCCAATCAACGCACCGTAAGTTGAGTTGGGATCCTTTGATCGAGTCGGTCGTTTCAGTATATTACACTCAAGGTTTAGGAGAACATGGGGTATGGCTGGGATGGTTCAAACACGAAACCAACCGGGCCCTTGGAGCAGAAACGCTTATAACTTGAGCTTCGGACGTCCGATTGACGTGTCGTCGACTTTATTGGATTCCTCTCAGTGAGACGGACCTTTTGACTTACTCCGCTCGAGGTTTGGATACAGTAGGAGTAAAGTAGGGTTGGTTTTGACTTAAAAACCAACCGGGCCCCTGGAATGAAAAAGCTAATAACTCTTAGACCGGGCGTCCGATTGACGCGCCTTCTGTCGCGTTGTGTTCCTTTTTGGCATGACGGATGTTTGTGATACATCAACTCTAGTCTACGTGACAGTTGATGTATCGACCTCTTGGATCGTGGAGCGGACCCTCCTGGAACGAGCGTGCTGTGTGCGGAAACCCTAGAGCTGGCTGAGACTTGACGACTGCTGTCCGATCGACTCAGAGTATTTCGATATCCCAGTGGGGAGCGCTTGGTTGTAGAGGCACTCCCATAGCGGAGGAGTACTTGGTTGTAGCGGAAGACCTGCATTACTCAACAGAAGGAGTACCTCCGTAGGCTATTAGGGGGAGCGCTTGGTTGTAGCGGAAGACCCATGGTGGGAAGCGCTTGGTTGTAGTAGCAGGCCCACAGTACTCAACAGGTGGAGTACTATAGTAGTACAAGGTTAGTGGGAAGCGCTTGGTTGTAGTGGCAGGCCCACTGTACACGATTGAGGAGGAGTTCCCCAACAGCTATGGGTTCGACAGTGAAGACTATCGTACTGGAATCCTCCGTGGGTTAGATGACGATGACAACCGTACTGGAATCCTCAATGGGTTCGACGGTGAAGACTACCGCACTGGAATCCTCCGTGGGTTGGGCGACGACGACAACCATACTAGAATCCTCCGTGGGTTCAGCGGTGACGACTACAGTACTTGTATCCTACGTGGGTCCGGCAGCTTAGCTAGCCTAGTATCTTACATGGGTCCCAGCTTAGATGAATCAGTGGCTACATCTGATCATCTCTATCATCTTACGAAGAAGTATACCTTTGTGAGCTGAGTCTTGATTTTCAATCAATATCTCCGATATGACTGACTTGCTTTCCTATGTTGATTGGGCTGTGTTGTCTTGTGTGGGTTCGTTGTGCTATCCTGTGTGGACTATAATGAACTTGGGCTCGGATGTTGGAGCTGAACAGGAATCGGTGACTTAGGTATATGTACAGGAATATATCTAAGTAGTGTTGGTTGTTACTTCATGATTGTATATTTCCTTTGTGGTTTATCCTTTGTGTATTCTGTGAGATCATCGGGGGTCTCGGGGTCCCTACTAAGTAGCGTTTACTCACCCGTGCACAGGCTTTGCCCGCACTTCATTGTGTTGGATGCAGACGACGGACAGTGTTGATCGAGGTAGAATCTCATGGAGCTGGACGGTACCTGGAGGTGGATCACTGGGAGATACATGCTCAGAGATGACAGATGGAGCCAAGGAGTAGAGGAGATGATCTGTACCCACCCTTCAGGTGGGAATTCTAGAGGACGGATTGGACTTGCTGCTTAATTTTCTACTGCTGCACTCTCTTTTAGTTGTACTTACTTTTCGTTGTACTGCACTTTCAGTTTGGGTTTGTATTCTGACCCACTTACTTTTCCGCACTTACTTTTGTACCAGTTTTACTAAGTGTTTACTTCTGCTGGCTTACTTTGTGGTGTTTGTTTACTTTATAAAGGCAATGTCTTCCCATTTTTGTTGGGATTTATGCCTTTGGTGCTATTCGCCAGCCCCTAGCCTATGGAAGGCGGGCTTGAGGTAGTCGTGGAAAGGGCCATGACGACGGGTTGTGACAAATTGGTATCAGAGGAGTTAGGTTCTACCGCAGAACTTAGGACTCCGATCTTTCTTCTATGTGAAGCAATAGTGTTGAGGGTATTGAGTGTAGTTATCAGTCCAGGGAGTCCAGTGTTAGTGCGGCGGCCGACGTATCTGTACACTAGAACCCTAACTTTTGATTTCTGACTCAATGCATGAAAACATTGATTGCATGTGTGTTTCAAAAGTTTTCTTTGTGATTTATTTGGGTCAGCTCACCAGGTATACTGTTTTGACCGTGGCCCCGTACTCGGCGAGGATTGCTGATCTCTCGCACTATTTGACGGACATGGTACGAGACCCATTCTGCAAGGCCCGAACCTTCGATCAGGGGCTCAGGAAAGAGATTAGAGCCTCAGTTGTTCCTCACAGCATCCCGACGTAGACAGGGGTGTTGGAACGAACCCTCTTAGTGGAGAGTTTCCTTGCTGAGCAGTCTCCAGCAGCAGGACCCACCACTAGCTGGCATGTGGCCAAGTCCTCTACAGCGGGCAGTAGACAGATGACGCAGAGGTCCAAGAGGACCAGACCTACAGGTGATCGACCGCATGACACAAGATCGTGTGTGCGAGGCACCCGGGGTGGAGAACGACTTACCAGGAGAGGGCAGTGTTACTCCTGCAGTAGGGTTGGTTACATGGCTCGTGACTGTCTTACCCGCCATACAGATGACCATAAGATAAAAGAAGGACCTCCCAGGAAGTGGTAGAGGTTCGATCGGGGCAGATCGCAAGGAGCAGGAGACCGAGGCAGGGGAGCTGGTCGTACAGCTGGAGGTGGACGATGCTTCAAGGTGTTTCCACCACCACCTCCAGGAGGACCAATCCGACCACAGGGAATAGGTGGACATGGGAGAGCTCAACTTCAGGTAGGTGAGGCATTTGACTATGGAGATCCAAAAGCTGGCGGATAGGAGCGAAACCAGTTCCAGGCATGGAGGCCTTTGTTGTTGGTGCTTCTAGCTTTCTTTTTGTTGTGGTTGTATGTGTCTATGTACTTGAGCTGTAGTAATAAAAGACTCCTTTCTTGGGGCATTTACTTTCCTGCCCTCTCTTTATGTTTTTACAAAGAGGTTCCGGTTTAAAAACCATTGAATTGACCCTCACTTTTGAGATAACTACAGGAGGAGACCTAGTGACCACACGCTGATTCCGACTGTGTGGCTCAACCCTTGGAGGTGAGAGTAATGGTTGGATATCTTGGTAGTAGTGTTAAGGCATTACGACATCATCCTTGGTATGGATTAGTATCATCCATATCAGGATTGACTGTATCACGGAAAGAACCTGGTTCATCCAGGGGATGAGACCAGATTTCTCTTATTGGAGAAGAAGAAATCTTAGTAGCTCTTGTAGGACCAGAGAAGGTCCATGTCATCCAGGAGTGGATGAGGACAGCTCAGAGCCGACAAAATACATATGCTAATAGGAGGTGGAGACCACTAGAGTTCAAGGATGTCGACCACGTTTTCCTACGGGTCTCACCTAGATGTGGATTACTGAGTTTTTGCTGGGGCGTCAAGTTCTCTACGCGCATCATCGGACCCTTCTAGGTCCTTAACAAGGTAGGTGAGGTGGTTTACCGCTTGACCCATCCACCTCAGTTGCACCAGGTGTGTGACGACTTCCACGTATCTCAGCTGGGGATATACATGCCTGACCCGACACAAATCATCGACCACGGGGAGCTGGACTTTGACGATGGGGAAACTTTTATGGAGGTCCTGGTGGAGATCGAGGATCGACAGGAGTGAGTCCTACGTGGATGGTCGATTCCTCTAATGCACTTTTTGTGGCAGCATGGGAACCTCAAGGAGAGCACATGGGAGCGGGAGGCTTAGTTGCGTGCTGAGTATCGCTTTTGTTTCCCATGATTGTGTTATAGCTTTATGGGGATGTAAATCCCTAAGGTGGGAGTAATGTAAAGACCCGTACATTTCAAGGGAAATTTTTTCTTAATTTTCTTTGGATTTTAAGAGTACGCATTTTCTGACGACACCTGATTCCGAGGCCGGGTGTGCCCGAAATCAATTTCTGAAGTTTAGCTCGGGTATGTTAAGTGAACGAATGAGAGGGTATTTCTAACTTTTGAACCGGTGCTCGGAATCAAAATCTGAGGGCACCATTGAAACCGCAACGCTGATATTTGCTTAAGAACACCTTTTTCAGAGTTGCGTTTTCTCGGGTGTGGTTATCAAAAAAATGGGTTAACTAATGAATAAAATAAAATTTTTCAACAAATTTTATTTCTATTTTAAGTAGTGATTACCTCAGCATAGTGGTAGGAGTTGGACCCACTAATATACTAACTCCACTAGGTAGGTTATTAGTGATGTGGGGCCCACACGAGCCCCACCCACTTTATTTCCTTTTAACCTCTCACATGCTTTTTAATTTTTAACTCACCTGCAACCCCCTTTTAAATGCCAAGTCCACTCTCTTAATTATTGAATTGAATTAAGTTATTCAATGTAATAAATTCTTGAATTAATTTTGAATTTCGAAATGAATGTTGTCTTGTGTGTGTTAATTAAATAAGACAAAGTCTTATTTCTTTAAGGACTATTTCATCCTGCGAGAAGGTTGGAGAGGAATTGCTCAATCCTTGGCATCTTTATCTTCCTCATTAAAGAACGCGAAGAATGTACCGTCACCAATAAAGAATTCATGCCCAAAGGACGACGAATAACGCTGATTCCTCAGAGATCGATGATGCGACACCGTGTACCACGACGCCGACGGTCCTCTTCTCCGCGACACCGTGTACCGCGCTGCCAACGATCCTTCTTTCGCGGCGTCTTTTTATGCGACGAACCCTTGTCCGACGACTTCATTGAGGTAGGGGGTTTTCGAATAAAGTGTATGTGTGAATTATCCCCTCATGCATGAGTATTTTAATTTCAGGGTGATTGAATAATTTTACCTTGAATAAATTATTCCATCATTTAGAGCATGTCTTTTAAATATTTCAATTTGAAAAACACCTAATGCGGAGGGTGCGGGCTGAACAAACACTGCCCAACAACCCTCTGCAGTTTGTTTATTGGTATGCGGATCGAAGAACGACGACAAAGCGGGACGTAAAGGAATTTTGAATCCTTAGTAGTAATTTGTGGGTCCCAGGAGAGCCACAGGCGTAGACGGCAGGCAAAACGGACCACCGGATCTCGTCCAGTGGTCCGCGGAAGGCGCTGCCAGCGCACTGCCGGCAGGAGCCGCCGCGTGCGCTCAGCGCACCCCCCTGCATCCGCTCAGCGCGCGGAACCCGCGGAGACAGCCAGGCTGGGCCGCCCGCGCCGGCTGGGCCGGGCCGCGCTAGCTAGGCTAGACTGGGACCTGGGTCTGGTCGACCCGGTTCGGGCCAACCTAGGGGGGTTGGGTCGGGCCGGGTCGGGCCAAGACCCCCAATTTCGGACTGTTTTCAGTCATTTTCCCATATCGTGGGCTTCAGACCTTTTATCGAGGCACCTTTAGTTGCGTTGGGATCCTTTGATCGAGACAGTCGTTTTGGTATATTACACTCATGGTTTTGGAGAACATGGGCTACGGCCGGGTTGGTTCGAACACGAAACCAACCGGGCCCTCAGAGCGGAAACGCTTATAACTTGAGCTTCGAGCATCCGATTGACATGCCGTCAACTTTGTTGCATTACTATTAGTGAGAGGGACCTTTCGACTTACTCCTATTATGTTTTGGATGTAGTTGGAGTATGGTCGGGTTGGTTTTGAATTAAAAACCAACCGGGCCCCTGGAATGAAAAGGCCAATAACTCTCAGACCGGGCGTCCGATTGACGCGCAGTCTGTCGTGTTGTGTTCCTTTTGGAATGATGGAACATTGCGAAACATCAACTCTGGTCTACATGATATTTGATGTATCTAACTCTTGGCTCGTGGAGCAGACCCTCCCAGAACGAGCGTGCTGTGTGCGGAAACCCTAGACCTGGCTAAGACTTGATGACTGTTGTCCGATCGACTCGGAGTATTTCGATAGCCCATTGGGGAGCGATTGGTTGTACCGGAAGTCCCACGGTGGAGGAGCGCTTGGTTTTAGCGGCAGACCTGTGGTACTCAACAGAAGGAGTACCTCTATATGCTATAAGGGGGGAGCGCTTGGTTGTAGCGGAAAACCCATGGTGGGAAGCGCTTGGTTGTAGCAGCAGGCCCACAGTACTCGACAGGTGGAGTACTACAGCAGTCCTAGGTTAGTGGGAAGCGCATGGTTGTAGCGGCAGGCCCATTGTACTTAATTGAGGAGGAGTTCCCCAGCAGCTATGGGTTCAACGATGAAGACAATCATACTGGAATCCATCGTGGTTTCGAAGACGATGACAACCGTACTAGAATCCTCAGTGGGTTCGACGGTGAAGACAACCGCACTGGAATCCTCCGTGGGTTCGACGACGACGACAACCATACTAGAATCCTTCGTGGGTTCGGCGGTGACGACTACAGTACTTGTATCCAACGTGGGTCTGGCAGCTTAGCTGGTCTAGTATCCTACATGGGTCCCAGCTTAGATGAATCAGTGGCTACATCTGATCATCTCTATCATCTTACGAAGAAGTATAACTGTGTGAGTTGAGTCTTGATTTTCAATCAATATCTCTGATATGATTGACTTTCATTTCTATGTGGATTTGGTTGTGTTATCTTGTGTGGGATGGTTGTGCTATCCTATGTGGAATATATTGAACTTGGTCTGGAATGTTGGAGCCAAACTGGAATTGGTGACTTAGGTATATGTATGGGCATATACCTAAGTAGTGTTGGTTGTTACTTCGTGATTGTATCATTCCTTTGTGGTTTATCCTTTGTGGATTCTGAGAGACCATCGAGGGTCTCAGGGTCCCTACTGAGTAGCGTTTACTCACCCCTGCATGGGCTTTACCTGTACCTCGTTGTGTTGGATGCAGACGATGGACGACGTTGATTGAGGTAGAAGCTCTTAGAGCCAGACGTTACCTTGAGGTGGATCACTGGGCGATACGTGCTTGGAGAGGATGGCTGGAGCCAAGGAGCATAGGAGAAGATCTGTACCCACCCTTCAGGTGGGATTTCCAGAGGGCGGCTTGGACTTGCTACTTACTTTTCTGCTGCTGCACTCTCTTTCAGTTGTACTTAATTTTCTTTGTACTTCACTTTCAGTTTGGGTTTGTATTCTGGCCCAATTACTTTTCTGCACTTACTTTTGTACCAGTTTTACTTAGTGTTTACTTCTGCTGGCTTACTCTGTGGTGTTTGTTTACTTTATAAAGGCAATGCCTTCCCCTTTTTGTTGGGATTTATGCCTTTCCTGCTAGTCACCAGCCTCTGGCCTATTGAAGGCAGGCTTGGGGTAGTCACGGCACGGGCCCCGAGGATGGGTCATGACAAAATAAGTGTCATGTTCTGACGTAATGTGATAGATAACATGATCATGAGAAAGTTAACAATAAGAAAACCATAAAATTGTGATAGGATAAACAGTCTTTGATTCCCTAGTAGGAAAAGTAAACAGAGATATTTTTTGTTTTTAAGTTCATTTACATAATTTAGTGGAGTTTATTTAATATCTTAACTAAGAACATAATAAATCATACCAACTTGTCATGTATAAATTTTTCCTTTACTAAATTTCGACCACAATCTAATATTTTCTCCAAATGATGACAATTCAAGATAACTTAGTACCATAAAAATCTTTATAATCAACTTATAGAGAAACACATAATCTAAAAGGATGAACTATATATTTTCTTTGTCATTAGACATTAACCAAACACAAAATGGTTTGTAAAAGATCAGATAATCCTCAAAAGGATGATCTTTTATAAAAACAAAAATTACTCTTAATCTCTAAAATTGAAGAAACAATACCCAAATCTCAATAATGACAATTAAATACACAGTTATCCTTGAAATTATTAAAAATAATCCAAAAATTGTTTGAAAACCAAAATTTAGAAGGATTGGATCACAAAGTCTTCCAAAAAAAATTAACATTTACCTCCAAATAATATCAGCTACTCTTAAAGTCTCATACTAAAAAGTAATTGAACAAATCATATATTCTCTATGATAGTTTAATCATTTCCATAAATTAACCAAATATCTATATGTCCACAATAAAATTATATATTATTCCAAAATAAAATTTCAACCATTACTCAAAAAATGATATCTTATTGTGTTCTATTTTCATTAAGCATAAAGTGTTCCCAAAAGAGAAAATGTCTTCTAAAATAACTTTTATCACTTAATCGCCAAAAAAATTTCTTATACTAAAGATATTCATTTGATAGAACATAATATACCAATTCAACTTAATCTTGATCCATAAAATCATTTAACTAAAAAATAATAAGTTGTAATAACCAGCGGCTTTACATCATCCAGTGGTTGACCATGTGCCCTTGTCACCCTTCGGTTGTGGGATTGATTCTTGTGGCCTTTCTTGACCTGGTGGGTTTTCACCTATCTTGCATGTTTTCCCTTTATATAAAACACAAAAATAACCCTAACATGATTTATCCTCAATGATTTTCTTATACCTATCAATCTCATCCTAACTCATAATGACATCAATATCTTAATTCATGAAGTCTTATATATATTGACTTTTTCTTTACCACCATAAAATAACATTATTCACAAAGAAAGAACATCTTACCTCGATCTTGGTGTCCAATTGGTTTCATCATTATCTTGTTCATGTAGATAGATGGTCCATGAATTTATATAATGATTTATAGATCCTTCAAAATCATCTTCTTCCTTTATCCAAATACACCTCGAAAAACTTGGGTCATATGTGTGTTCGCAGAAAAAATGTTTCGGAAAATAATCATGTATGAAATATAATTTCAAACCATTTGACTAAACATGATTTTTATAAACTAGCCAAACCAAGTATAAGTTGAAACATTCAATCAATGTTCCTTTTAAAATACCATAAGTATGTGTTGAAAGATTGTAATTTAAAAGAAAATATAAGTAGGTTGCGCAAGGGTCTCTTCTACAACACCTTTTTTCAAAATCATAATATTCTTTAAAATATTAGGATAAGTTAAAATATTTGAGAATTCCTTGATGATATTTAGCATTCTTGAAAATATGAGAATATTTTCAAAATAGGATTTAATTAAATACAACCCATGATTCATGATGGTATTAAGGTATAGTAGAGGTGTTTTATATCTCAAAAAATTTCTTATAAGTGAGTTGGAATTTAGAAAATATTTCGGAATTGTCTAGACATAACTTTGCAATAATTATTGCATGAACGTCATTTGGAAGAGAAATGAATGTCGTTTGAGATACTCCTCTTTCAAATTATAATATAAATTCCATGATCTAAAAAATATAACGTATAAGGATTTAACTTAAAGACTATACTTAGAGACTAACCATGTGTCTAACTAAAACTCATAACCCATAAATTTGTGTAAAACGGCCTCTAATTCAAGTTATAAGGACCCACCCATAAACAATTTCTTAATATTTAATTATGTTAATACATAAAATTGAGTATCTTTTCAGGTTTATAGCTTTAGATAATTAGGTCATAACATATACATAACAATTTTAATATTACATGTAGACATTTCGACCCAATATCAAATTTTTAATAAAATAAAAACTCATAAAAGAAAAGAATAATGTTTATTTACATTTTTTATCATTATAACATTTCCATAATCACATATTTGAACCTATTCCACTTTATTCCATGTAAAAAACAATTCAAAATCATTGGATGAGCATAAAAACCTCATTAAGGGATACACCAAGAAAGAAAAACTGTAAGTTCTTCAAAACAACAACTAAACCATAAATACAATATCAAAAGTAATAATTTTCACCTTTATGAGGTAGTAAATACTATTACCAAAATAAAATATCATTGATTACCCTTTTTGACCAAAATATTACCATAAAACCCATAAAAAGCACACATAACATATAAAGGTAACTTAGGACATAAACATACTTAACTGGAATGACCATACGGTCGACTTCAACACATATCACTAAAGGGAATAACCATACAGATGATTTATATACCCAATTAATTTGATGTTATAATGTAACCACCCTTCCTTGGTTTATCACGGAACCACCCGTCATTTGGTTTATCACATAACTACCCGTCTAATTTTCAAGTGCCATTACATAATCATAACAAATACAATATTTCCAATAACTATATTTTAAAAATAACATATAATTTGAAATCATAAGATCTCATTTAATGATATTAAAATGCTCAATCATTTTCAAAACCTATTTTCAAAACCAAAACACCCAAATACAGAATAAGAGGTTTTGTTTTCATCTTAAAAACAATAAGGCTTATAGAGGAAGCAAAATAATGAGTATGGTGGTGGAGATAACATTTTCATCGAATATGTTAAAAACATTATTTTTGTCCCTTAGTAAAATTATTCATAGAAAAATATATTCCATTCGAATAAAATTAAAATTAAAATGGGTTTATTATACATTCTATAAAATAATGAGTATAATATTATCTAAACGTGCCTCAATGAAAGGAGATTGAGACAAAGTCCCTTACATCACATCTGACTAGTCTTGTATGTTCCTTGTTATTCATGAATAATATAAATAGGATAATTTCTACTTTCTTAAGATCTTTTTTCATATTTATTATACCTTCTTTTTCACTTATTACATTTATATAACAATTAGTTAATTATTTGAGTATATATAAGACATTTTACCGATGTTAGGAACTTGAGTAAGAAATGGCCATGTAATAATTACAAATTGACCATGTGGTAAAAATTTCAATGTCTATAGAATAATATTCATGATTTATATATAATTTATATAATATATATCTAGTATATATGTATTTTTAATAGACCATATCATTTGGATATATGAGAATCAAATGCACTGTTCATGGAGATGGAAAGCCATACGTACGCTTGAACAGAATGTTCATTTCATTTTTTAATTTTTAAAGGAATGAAAGTCAATGATATTTAGGTATATTATTATTTCAGTATAATATCAAAATTAATATATAATACATATGTTCCTTAACACCATCCTTTATATGCTTCATGTATGATATGAATGAGTCATGTCACATTGAGGGGGTAGTAGTCTGCACCTCCTTAAATGAAATTATCGTATTTATACAACCTGAAAATCATCAAGGTATGTTATAAATGAGAATTAAATTATCATAGATATGAAATAAATATCATTAAAATCATATATAATTTTAGTTCCATCATAATTTCCACCAATAGAAGTGGTACAAGAAAATCAA
Organism: Viscum album; assembly: GCA_963277665.1. Lineage (NCBI taxonomy): Eukaryota > Viridiplantae > Streptophyta > Magnoliopsida > Santalales > Viscaceae > Viscum > Viscum album. The sequence goes on from OY728138.1 coordinate 1,758,977,502, forward strand.
ATATTCATCGTTTTGTGGGGTAGCAATTTTCCATACACAAAAATAGTATGTCTGTATCCATTAGATGGGTGTGTGTGTAAGTGTAGTTAGAATAATTCTCTTAATAACTACCTAGTATATTGGAGATACTGGTGTTGTTATATAACTAAATAAAAAGAAGAGCATTGGGAGTGTGGAAGAAAAAATAATGGAATGAAACATGAGAGAAGACGTTAACTCAAACCGGGTACCATCTTTTTATTTGAGCCAAATGGATATCTTGAATTTTAATATTCCGATGGGAATGATTATATGAGAAATATATGTATTTTTGGATCATATTTCCATAGTTTTTTTATAATCCATGATGTTTGAGAGGAGTGAGTAATGAGTTAGAGGTGGAGTCCTTTTATAATATGGGGGAGGGGCTCTTTAGGAATGTTTGAAAGTATTATTTTATTATAAAATTATTTTTAGGTTAAAAAAGTCCAAAACTAATTAAATTAAAATATAATATGAATATAAGTCGAAATAAAATTATCCAATGAGAACTGGACAGGTTTTCAATTTTTTTTAATCCTTATCTTTTTTATTCAACCCCTTGTTAACATATTTAACTTTTACTATGTCTTCTTTTGTATTCATACTGTATGGTTAATATATTTACTATAAAATGTCAAGAGATACAAAGTGGATCATTAATGACATTTTTAACATAATATATGTCATTTTTTTAAATATTATATTTTTATAACTATTTTATCTTTTAATAAAATATTAATTGATTTAAAAAAATATTTATGACAATTTTTATACTATTCATATCATGACTTTTTAAAAATATATAAAAACTAGAATAATTCGAAAAAACATTATTAATTTAAAGTAAAAAATTCATAATCATCCATAAAATTCATGGATTGCATAAAAATTTTCAAACTAAATTTATTTTAATATTTATAATCTCCTTTATTTAAAACATTCCTTAATTAGGTAATCATTACATCATCATTGTGTCATAAATAAATTTATTTATTTGATGTAAAAAAATTAAAAAAATTACGTTGATTTATGAAAAAAAAATTATAATTATAATTTCTATTTATACTTAATGTTATAAACAATATAACCCTACATTAAAACTGTTTTAGCAAAATAATACATGTTTATAATATTTTGTTTACTTTAAATAAAAATTTATTAATGTAATTATCTTACCCAAGTTGGTTCTAATGGCCAAAGGTTCTACCGAGTGATTTTATTGGTTGAAAATGACTCACACAATAAGGTTATTAAAATTGGTATGGTAATTTTATTTTATTAAAAAATTATTTTTACCTATAATTCCCATATTTATCCTTCAACGGCGGTAAATAAAAATAGAAAATTACCATTCGCAAAAAAACACATTCATTCTATGGAATTAAATTTTACATAGTAATGATAAAAATTTATATTCAATTCTTGAAATTCAATTCACATAAGTGGTGAAATTTCATTTATATGAAAAAGACGGGTTTTTAAACTATAATGCAGTGTTTTTCACTATTCATCAAAATCTGAATTTTTTCAGAAAGACACAAACAATTCACCCAAAAATAATTTTGAAATTAAGAATTAATAAATTATGTCTATTTTAACAAATTTAAAACACATATGTTTCATTAATTAATTTAAAATTAATTTCTAATGTCAAAACTAGAAAGCTTTTTTTTGATAAGTAAAAACTACAAAGAGATTTACATTTGTTTAGGTCCTATTTCAAATAGAAATTATATAAAATGACCAAAATTAGATTAAATAGGAATAATATAATCCAACTATAATTTAAGACCATTATAAAAATAATATGACTATATAACTAAATCAAATGAAAAGATAGTTTTGACTTAAAATGCAGTTTTGTTTTCACAATTCATTTAACAATGAACATTATCATAAAAATACCATAAATTTACCCAAATTTAATTTTAAAAACCCAATTCTATAGAATAATTTTATTTTGTCGAATTAAAAATATAAATGTGGAAAAAACTAGATTTATATGGAGTTCTTCATCAAAAGGAGGTAAAACTACCTTTTAAAAATATTAGAGTATTTATGCATAAAATTGGATTGAATGTCATCTTATGCCTCTAAATTTTATTGGATAAATGTAAAAACATTTCAAAAACATGTTTAATCATAATATGGGTTGTTATATTCATTCCCGATAATAAAATATCGAGGCATTAACTATAATTTAAAATAAATATTTTATTATTTTTTTAGTATGACTCAACATTCTGTGCAACATTAAACTTCAGAGAAACCGATTATTTCATGTTGGGTATGCCATTGAACAGAGGATCCTCATTAATGTAAAATTAATATTTAATTCACAAATATTAATATATATGAAAATGTCATATTATTTATTTACCTAGGATATTACTTAATGTATATGAGGTTAGATCATGCTTGATTAATCATGATTCACAGTTTGGGGTTATTTGACTCAAATTAAATTTAATGAGGTAGATTTCATATTATGAACCATGATATATTTGATATATTGTGGTTATTTCCTAATAATTGTTTGTCCATATTAAATTAATTCATTTGGATTTATGATCCATAATGTTTTCTTTCATTAAATGGATTTCAATTCAATTGATAACATTATTATATAGATTTTATTAGTCTCAATTGTATATCTTATGATAGGTTATATTTCGTGCACCATTTTTATTTTTAATTACTGTTATTTTTATTTTCTTACCATGAAATTATTTTACTATATTATTCATGTGATTAAAAAATTCAAATCGAGTTCCTTACTTCATTGGATTTAAATTTAGTGTTTCCCTACATTCATAAGGGAACATGAAAACTCATATGTTCATTCATTGAGTTATAAAATATCTTCTTGAATAAAATTCATGTATACATGTTTTCTTCCATACTAAGGTTTAATTTTATAATACTTTCTCTTCGTCAATTTGGAAATTTTTTTCTATTTAAAATATTTCATATTGATAAAATTCATTCTAAAAAATATCATTGTTGAGACTAATAATCATTCTCTTTAATGAAACTTTCCCCACATTGTTTATATTTTTAATTCCCTCTAATTTTATCTTCTAAAAAGGAAACTAAATTTTGTGTTATCTTAGGAACAATAAATTTTACATTTTTTTATTTTCAAGAGGAAGTATTATTATCCATTTTCAAAATGCAGGATTGCATTAAATTTATATCAAAACATAAAAATGGGTTTCCATCCTTTTATATTGAATAGTTTTATCTTAAAGTCCACATTCTCTTTATAAATCATTTATATAATTTCAATTATCTATTATCGAATAATACTATTAATTTAAAAATTTGCAATATTTTTTCACTTTATACTTTTAGAATCATTTTGTTTTTTCTAGGTTTCACTATTGAAAGTTCATTTTCATAAAAAATTATCTCAAATTTTTTTATATCACTTTTTTGAAAATGAATTTTAAATGTGATAGGTAAATTCATTTTTTGACAATATTAGAAATGTTTTCAAAAAAAATTATAGTATCATTGCCATTAAATTTTTTTCCAATAAATGAATTATTTCTTTATAAAGTAGTTTTAATGGATGGCCTTTTATATATTCCTATGAATTAAACATTTATTGTGATAAAAAAATTTATCAGAAATTTAAAATCTCGAGGTAATATTAATGATAAAAAATGAAAATATAACAATACCCATTTCATTTTCCATGGATTAAATTCTATGTACTAATATATTTATATTGTTTGGAACGTATATTTATAGATGATTTTTTTTTGGGTTTATATATATACTGAAAATACATTGGTTAAGCTTTTAAATCTCATGAGATTAGAATATTGTGTATTGACATTATCACATTAGGATTTTTTCACAAGGTTAGTTGTGGAAATGAAACCATTATTTTATATTCCCATAGTTATGTGTAGACATGATCATCTTATTCTTTGTTCAAAATTATTGTTGTATAAATATCCACTATACAATTTTTCAAATTTTTATTTTTGTAAATGGTAATTTTATGATTTTTTCACAAGATAGTTTATTGAAATGATCATATATATAATTGTTTACATGCTTTTATATGGACATGGTTTCATTTTTCCATATTCACAATGTTATTATTTATTGTATGTAATTTTCTTATAATCATACTCAAATGAAAATTTTTATTATATCACACTTTTATTATATAGTTTATGATTAGTCATTTGAGTTTATAGGTCCTTTCATCATTCCTTATAGACTACTATTATTATTCCACGATATTTTGTATAAGATGTGTATCCCCTGCTCATGTATTCCTATACTATTTCCACTATGTAAATACTAATAAATTTTTCCCTGTTGTAATCATTTAAACTCTCATATTTCTTATCTTTTTATTCCTCATATTAGGATTGTTATTATAACATATATTAAGTATAGATGGGTTCTATTACAGTTTGATTATGCTGAAATGCTTACAATTATTTTAAAATAAGAAACAAATGTAATTAGATCTCTAAGATACTAAACAATCCATTTTTCATATTGTGAGTCATTCTGAGATGTAACAATTAAATATTTTAAGTAATATAAAATTAATATAGTTTCATCTCACTTGGTATAAAATATAGGGTTTATTGAAGTCTTTTTAGCTATGTATCCTAGATTTTAGGTCATAGGAACAATAGTAAGTATTTGAAAATTATTTGGTTATTTTATATGATTAGTGTGGTTATTTTTATAATTAATAGGTGATAAAATATGTTTAAACCCCAAATAATACTTTAAGTATATGATAATAACCCATAATTTTCTTAATGTTTTGAGTAAACAGTTTTCCTAGAAATTGAAACTTTTTTCCGTAATTAAAATTCGATGCAATTGTGGCATATATGAACCTAGGTAACTCAAAAAAAAGAATTTGGTTGAGTATTAACACGATATTCACTGAGTTTATTATGAGCGGGCCAAATACTACACACATAGAAAAACACACTCATGGGATATGATTTCTTTAATTCACATACTCTTTAAAAACAATTATGAAGGATTTAAGACATATTTATTTGATGGTTAGAAATTAAAATAATAATATCATAATGGGAAACCTATGTTAAACTAAAGGATATTTGTTTTAATCCTTTAATATCTTAACTTAATTGAATCCATCATAAGTTAAAATAAAGGTGTCATTTGAGATTCCATTTTGAGATTATGTTTTCATTTAATATATTTTCACTACATATTAAATTTTTCATGTTGGTTTTATTATTTTTTCGGAAATAGGATCTCAAAATTAAATTTTGGAAGGTATGCCTTTATAAAATTTAAACACATAGTTTTATATTTGTTTTTAAAATAAATTGTTGTGAATCTGTATATATTCAAATTTTCAAAGAAAAAAAATGTTACCTATTCAACCCTAAGAAAAAAAGGATAGTATCTCTTTAAAAGATATAACATGAGTCATGGATTAATTTTATATACCCTTTGGTATTAATCTTTGTAAGTACATATATAAATTTTGAGGATGTAATTTATTTAATGTGTGTAAAATGTAAGACCCCAAGAATTTAGAATATATTTTTCTCTAAATTAACAAAAGAAATTATCAATTATTTCATATACAAAAATGAACTAAAATAGGAAATGAAACATTAGATGAATAATATTATGAATTTTTTTTCGAATAATAACACTAATCAAAAATAAAAATATTGTATTCAGTTAAAAATTCATATAAAATAGAATTAGGAAAAGTGGTCTTTTTAAATGAGTTTTTCTATAAAATATGTTTTTTATTTTATTTTAATTTAAAAGATACATTTATAAATCTGAAAATTTCTGATTTGTAAAAGTAATTACAATTTTTTATTCATTATATCAAAATTAGCTCATGGTGATTTTTTGATAATTTTCTAAAATAGTTAATTGTAAATGATTAGTAACAAATATACTTTTTGTCAAATTTGTAAAATTGCTGACTATATTATTTTTAAGAATGACTTATAACTTTATGAGTCATTTAAAGAAAATAAATTATGTAATTAATTGGTAAAATTATTCCTTTTAAGTAATATTATTTTATTTTAAAAATATGTTTTATTTTTAGAACTTATATAACATTTTATTCCAATTTAAAAAAAATTGTGTAACATTTATTTTAATTAAAATTTATTATTAATTATTTCGATTTTTTAATTTATTTAAAAGAAAAGAAAATTTAATTAATTTATTATTAAATAATACATTTCAGTTAAATTAATAACATTGTAAATTTTAATAGACAAAAAAATTTAATATTATAAACAAATTTTTTTATAAAAAAAACTTTTATTCTTCATGAGAATTAATTATGAGTTTTAAAATTAAAAAAATAAAAATTCCATTTTATAAAATTATATTCATATTTTAAATTATAATATTGAAATTATTCTTTAATTACAATTTTATTTTTAGTGATTAAATTTTTTTATCGAAGTTAATAATTAGTTTCCATCGAAAAATATAATTAACAGAAAAGATAGAAAACTAAGGGAAACGCTTAAAATGAATCCAAATATCTAAAAAATATATGCATTAGAAAATTATAGACCATAAAATATTACAAAATCCATCCTTTGCCAAATTTTAATCCTCTAATATTTGAATTGTGTGATTCTATTGTTGAAAACTATAGAGTATTTAAACAAATATAATTTTCTTCACATATAAAAGAGGACAACATACACCACATCATGCTACACATATTACTTATACTTTTATTCTCAAACAATTATATTTTTCACCTACTAAAATCCACTTTAATGTATATCACAATTTTCTTTCAATTAGTTATCATATTTTTTCTGTCTCTAAACATATTTCTACGAGAAAGTCTATGATTTAATCATGGGTTATCCTTACTCCTTAGTATTTTGTTCTAATTTTTATTTTTCTAGAATTTTTATAGAAACCCTTATAATGGTACATAAGAATTAATATTATATTTAAACTTTATTATACAAAGGTAATGATCATTATTCAATTAATTTCATCCATTGATAACAAACAATGATCATGTGTACTTGTGAACTATAGCCTCCATAAAAATATGTGGTCTATTTTTTATCATCACATTTGAAGGTTGGTAATAAGTATAAATTTGATGATTTTTTATTTTTAATATTTTTGAATTATAATTTTAAATGAAAATTTTTCATATACCTTCATTCTTCCCATTTGTTGAGAAACAGAATCGTTAATCATGAGTGTGTGAAAACTACTGCCTCCTCAAATGATCAATTTCATTTTTCATTACCACCAAAAATAGATAGTATTAAGAATTAAGTTAGGGAATATTGATGATATATATGAATTTTTAAGGATTATATATATGTCATATTATCATTATAGAAAAACATGTCTTTACTCGTTATATTATTATAAAATGTGCTAATTTGATTTAGTTTTTTCACCTAGGTGTACGATGTTAAAATGTTTATATCATGAATGATTAAGAAATTTTTTTTAAAGTTAATATAATTTAATAATAACTTATTATTGATATTTCAATAAATATATAATTTTATTATTAATATTTAATATATTAATTAATATACAACATTTCGATCATTTAATATGACCAAAAGAGATTATCAAAGTTTCCTTTTTCATGAACCATAGACATTTCATTCATCGAATGAAATGGGACTTAAGGAATTATTAAAATAAACATATTATTTTATATTTATTAATATAAGAATTATTATCTTCTAAAAAACAATATATAATCTACCTCATCATTAGGAATCTTGTTTAAAACAAAAAATCAAGAAATTTAACATTTGATTATGAAAATAAACATTAACCATGTAAATTCTTTGATATATTGTTATAAATGATGGCTATAATAGGTAATATATTTTAATATGATTCATATATTAGTGATTAATATATTTATTCTCTTGTTTTTTGATTTTAGGGAATTATTTATTTATCGTGATTAATAAGAAGGTTTTCTTTGTCTCAAATTTAATTTCATAAAGAATATTTCAAATTGTACACCCCGATATCAATGATATGGAATGAAAACATTTTAATGAATTTATTTTTTCACATTTCTATAATTCATGTGATTTGAAGTTCTATATACCTTTTTAAAGTGTATTTAAATTTAGAATCTATGAATGTTCTTATGGGTTTTTGAGCCTCGATGGTATCTCTTTATCCATATTATATTTTGTAAACCATGTTTCATATTTTTTTGTTATATATTCATTTAACTCCCATGAATGTATTTTATTATGAAATTCATGTAATATAAAAATTGAAATAGATTTCCTTCATTTTTTATTTCAATTTTAGGTGTCACTAATGTTAAAAGGCGTCATGATAACTCAAATTTCATTTATTTGATTTATAATTCCATGTTTTGAACTTATTTGTTATAATCATGGTTACTTACACCCTAAGTTTTTATTTCATGGAACATTTTATTTCTCTATATAAATACATTTTAATTCAAAAATATTATCTTAATAAGCTCATTTATCATAAAACATTTCATTTTTAGATAATTTCTTACCCTATTTAAGATAATTTCCAATCATTCTTTATATTTTACTTTCCATCCAATATTATATTTTATATGTGGAAATACAATTATGTGTTATCTCATGTAACCATCACTTTTCCCTATTATTTTTTTGAAATTATGTTTTTTTTCTCATTTATAAGACGTAGGTTAACAAAATAGGTATTTAAAAAATTAAAAATACTTTCCTTACTTTAAATATTAAAATTTTAGTATTCCAAAACACGTTATGTTTAGAAATAATTTTATCATTTCAATGATCTATTATTGAAGATTATTTTTAAAATTGAAAATTTTCATGATTTTTTAACTTTACCCTTTAATAATATTTTTGTTTTTTTTTCATGTCAGAACTATTGAATGTTATTTTGAAAATTAAATTTAATATAAATTATCACATCATCATTTCAAAAAATAACTTTTGAAAGTGATCTGAAATATATTATTGTAAAACTATGTTAATAAATATTTTCTAAATACTCATTTATTATTTTAATTGAATTTTAATCATTACCTCTAATGTGGTTATTTTATCCTGAATTATTTTTCAGGAATAAACTTATAATGTTCTTATGAAATTATTTTTTTAGCACGAAAAAATATTGTGTATCAACAATTTATATACTTAAGGTCTATTATTGTAATTCCATTTACAAATGTAATGGATCCCATTTTTCAATTAACTTATTCCTTATGTTGTGAAAAATGATTTTTATAAATATTCCCACATTAGTATGAACAATTTATTGGTGGGATCATATATCATAATCTAATACATTATTTTTTTTATATTTCTCATGGAATAAGAATGATGTTTGTGATAATGATTATGTTGTTCTTTATTTACTTGTTTTAGTGTGGCCATGATCATGTTGTGGTTTTTTCATAAGTTTATGTGTTAACAAGATCATATATTGTTTTTATAGAATGCTTAAATTTCAACAAGATCATATTATGCTATTTTTATAATATTTTTTGGGGATATGATCATGGTATTCTATTTTTAGAAATAATTTTTTTAAAATGAACACATATATCTTTTCAGGCATGAATTTTTATAGATATGATCGTGTATTCCATTTTTCACAACATTATGTATGGACATAAACTAATTTTTTATTGCTCAAAATTCTATTATTTAATATAATTATTATCCATTCCTATTTTATACACTTATTTTTATGCACTATGGATAATGTTTATTGAATCTCACTCTTCTTTAATGGAATATTCTTGATAATTCTAATTTTTATGTCCTTCTATCATTCCTTATAGAAAATAGTTATGGTCCAATGATCTTTTTTATGTGTTATTTCTCCCCAAATCATGTTTTCACATAAAATATTGAATGAACAATTGATGATGAGGTTATGTTTTTTTCCCTTACTAAGCCTTTGAGCAGAGCCCTTTTTTATATTAATATTCAACATGTTAAGAATATAAGTATAACTTATGAGAATAATTTAATGGGGTCTAGTTTTTTAATACTAAAATGAAACGTTAATATGTATTATAATATAACATTAATATGTAATTTCCCATAAAATAAATTTAAAATCATTTTCTAGGGTTTCTTTGTTTTTTGGAAGATTTAATTTTAACCATATTGAAATGATGTAAAAAAGATAGGTTTGTGTCAAATTGTATCAAATATAGGGATTAAATATTTTGTTTTAGAACTTGATCAAAGAGTGTAGGTATTTGGTTCTATAAAAAAATTCAGGATAATTGTTGATTTGGGTTCTAAGGTGACACCTTCAATCATCACAACCAATTCCCAAAGAAATAATCTCATCAGTTATATATCATGGTGAACCTACTAGGGTCACGTAGGTATCACCATATCATATATATCCTACATGAATTCCTCTATCTTGTTTAAAAATAATGGGTCAAAATGTGTAACACCAAGAGGATAATATACCTTTGTTTCCTCTTGATCATAACATTTCCTCATTGGATTTTCAAGGTGAACCCTATAGACAAAAATCTTAAAATATTATACACTATATGTCAAACTTATTGTGGTCATCCTTGGTCAGTCCTCTAATTCCCAACCTATTAAAATCTATCTAAGTAATTCCCACATGGGATTTCATACTATAGATGGGATGAAACACCCACCTCACTCATTAAGCATCCAACCAAATGGTTCTAAGGAATCTCACATATCCATCATGACCTATACTATACAAAAATATCCAATTCATCACATTCTACATCATGTTTATGAGGACACCTCTGCCTAGGTCCTCTATGTTCATCAATTTATTTTAATTAGTTTTGTTTATACACATTAACAGTGAATGAATATCAAAGAACATATTTATAATTTCTCCATCAGTCAACGATGGATGATAAATTGGTATAGTGTCCAAGGGTCCACAGTGTCCATTAGCATGTTGAAATTTAACGTTAACCTCTTTTAAAGTAAAAATAATCACTTAATAAATTAACCAAACAATTTATAAAATTTATATGTCATTCAACATCATGTAGAAACCACATATCAAAAACAACATTTAATAAAAGAAGTAATTTATGAAAATGGATATGTTAAAGGGGCATCATAACCATTTCCTAAGATATTTATTTTATAAAAAAAGAATAAAAACCCTTATTCAATCTCTTCTATCCCTAAACAATTTTCATCTAAATATAAAAGGCCCTAATTTCATTTATAATTTATTAATTAATTATAAAAAAATTCCAAACATATTTTTTAATTAATTATTTAATCACAATTTTTTATAATCGATTATAATTAAATTTTCTCTTTTAATAAGAAAAAATCTATATCAAAATTTAAGACACATTTAAGAAATCTCTCCCCATTTTCAAAATATAAATAATATATTTAAAATATAAAAAAATTCATAACCAATTGAAAATAATTTCATAAATTATTATATAATTAATTACCCAATTAAGATAAATTGAATTAAAAAATTACCATTATATCCTAAAACCACTTTTTATAATATGAACTAATCATCAATAAAAGGGGAGAAAATCTATATTTTTTGAGTATTATTGGATAATCATATCTTATATATAACTGGTTACCCCAATGTAATGGAAAAGTGATTAAACATAAATATGTGCCGCTATATAAGGGTATGTGGATCCTTAACCATATGTAGTCACTACTACAAAAGGGAGAGAAAGGAAATTACCTTACATAGGCATTGATGCATAAGTGTATGTAAACCCTTACAATTACAAGACTATTGTTTTTGGGAAAGTATAATTTTATAATTAACAATACCAAAATAAAACCCACTATCATTTTTATATCTTATTTTTTCTTATTATTATTCTTCTTATTATTCTCCACAGACCAGTCCCAACCTGTATCTAATAAATGTGAAGAGATATTCAATGATCAGAAGAAGTGGATATTCACATGACATATTCTTATACTACCATCAAGTAGATATTTTATTATAATTATCATGTAATTATTAAAAGAATGTATTAATTTTCATACTCTAGAAAAATGATAAATTTAAACCCTATACCTCATGAAAATTTATAATATATGAATCAAAATACCTGAAAAATAATTTTTATTATCTATGTTTAATCCCTCCGTTGAATATTTTGAGTCATTAACTCTATAGGGAGAAGTTTAAAATATATACTGTTCACGTGATTTTAAAATATTTATTCATAAAAAATATGTAAATACGAGTAAATAAATAAGTTTGGGGTTCCTCAAGGACTATGAATACCCATTAAATTACGATCTTGGAAAGTTGAAATAGCTACATTTTTCTTTCAGTAGAAAATAACTTCTTAACATATCCCTGATATAATATTGAGATAGATATTTTCTTCATATATATGTAGAAGATAGATCTAGAAATAATAATTGTAGTGAAAAAAACCTAGCATTCATAAATTATTTCCTAATAATTTATCTTAGAGAAAATTGTGTAGAAGTAAATGAATGGTTTAGATGTTAAAAAAAATTATAAATAAATAATAATTGAATAATTATCATTAAAATAGTGATAAATATGGATTCATTACATTTATAAAAATATATTAAGTTTCATAAACAGAAAAGAAAAAGGATGATCAATTTGATGTTTCACATATCCCAAATATCTATTTCCAAACTAGATGTACCCTAAAGTAATAAGATCATCAAGATCTATTTTAGTGGAAAAACATGAAGAATGAAATTTATTAGTATACTTGAAATTGTTTGGTATGTTATAAATTTATGTACTAGAGTCAAATATTCAAGTGAATATCACTACTATTACTAATAACGACCTGGAAATGGGATTATGTGATCACAAACTATGTCATGTTTCCTTCAAATATATGCACTGTAAATAACCCCATATGAGTTGTAGTGAATAAAATTTCCAATATAACTAACTTAACAATAATTTTATAAGATTAATTTCTTGATCATACTTCAATTTTATATGTTATGGATTTTGTGAGGATATATTTTTCACCACTATTTCACATGTAATATCACCTTTAATGGTTTACCTCTAGTTTCTCGAGAATTCCTGAACATTTTCTGATCATGGTACTAAAATTCAATATAGCCTATCACGTCCAGAATAATAACTATTATGAACAGACTATATAGAAACCTGATTACATGTTTCATACTTTTTTGATGATCATTAAAGGATGTTGGTATCAACATCTTTTCATGGTTGAGTTATCATATAAAAATAGTTTCCACTCATGTTTCTAGATGGAACCATATAAATTTTTGTTTTTAATGAGATATAAAACATTAACTTTCTAGGATAAATTTTCTAAACATGTGTTGTTGGGACATCAAATTGTCCAAAATAGCCCATATAATTATTAATATATTTATAAACACATTGATGTATCTCAAATTAAATAGAATAGTTTCACAAGAAATTTTAAAAGAGACATGGGGTTAGATGTTAGATGAATTTTTTTTTTGAATATCTATCTACAAGATATTCATGAGCTATTGAAAAAATGGAAAGATTTACCCCATGTATTTTGTCCAATTAAAAATTTGTGATCATGTAGGAGTTGTGGATTAATGACTGGAACTTAAACTATACATGTTTCAAGGTATTAGAATGTTTTAGTATCTCTGTTAATGAAATAAAAATATAATACCACGCATGTACTAAATATGATGGTGATATAAATAGATTAGTACCTCTCTTATGAGGTGTAGTCGGTGAAAATCCTAGGTCACAGTGAAAATTATCTACATAACAAGTAAACTCTTTTTTCAATGTATTTTCGTGATACAATATGTATGAATAGGCACAATGAGAACCTAATGATGTATTGAAATAGAAGAAACCTCATTTATTTTCTTATAATGATATGAGTTGGAATTTTGAGGACGATATTTATAATTGGTGGGTGAGAATGTAATGACCCCGAATTTTCTATGTAATATTTTCATGGTATATATATATATATATCATATGCGTGTGTGTGTGTGTGTGTCAAATTTATGTGTATGTTATATTATAAATTACATGTCCTGTGTAATAAAAAATGCAACTTCATTTCATCAATATAGACCATTATATATGTAGAATAAATATATCCTCTAAAATATAAAAAATTGCAACAATATAATAAAAAATATAATTTGAATATGTATTATATCATGATCACTTAGAATTATAACATCCAAGAAGGGTATTTTATACTAAAAAATTAATGGAATGTGGTTATATTTTTTAGATATATAGATAATGTTGAAAGAAAACTAATTGAATGAAATATAAATGAAATAAAGGGTATTTATCATAATTATAACTAGAATATTATTATTTTAATATTGATATCACTATTATAATATTCACCTAATGGTTATAATAGTAATTTGATAATTCAAATATTAATTTCATTTTTTCAGTAATGAAATTTCTTTTAAAAAATACTCACAATGAATAAAATAAGTAAATATGAATAAGAATATTTCATAAAATAAATATTCAAATTATAAAACTAAAAAAAATATATGTTTGTATTTTTAATAAATTTTATTTTCACTTATTTTGTATGAAATATTTTTTATTTAAATAACTAAATTAAAAAATTACATATGATATAAATTTATTTTCTTCATATGATTGTCATCTTTAAATCATCACATTAAAATTATCTAATTGTGAAAATCGCTTAATTTTTTGAAAAACATGTATATTTTGGTGTGTAATAAAAAATAATTTCTTAAACACATCATGTTTTATAAAATATTATTTATGTAATGATTAGCTAATATATTGTAAAATATGTCAATAAATCCAATAAAATAATAAGATATATAATTTATTTAAAAACACTATATTAAAGTTACAAACATAACATGAAATTTCCAAAATCAAAAAGGATAACGTATTCAATTAAAAACTATTTTTTATTTTCTCTTAAAATGTTTTTTAAATTACTAAATTCAGGGGCGTAAGTGGTTAAAATTAAAAAAATGATATGTTTAATTAAATAATATTCATATTCTCATGTAATTCCATTATTACATGTGCTACTTGTGATATAATATTATATTCCTTATTTTAATTTAAGATACCCCTCCCTTTTACATAACAATATATCATCAAACTCCAATAGATAAACACATAAAAAACCCATTACATTTCAAAATATATATCAAATTACATTACATTATTCATTTGATAATCTTTATATTCATTATGGTTCCATCCTAATCAAATCATCCATGGAATTAAGGACATGGAAAAGGATCAAATGTCAAATAAGATGTAACATTCTTTCCACTTTCATTTACTTCCTATGTCACGACCCATCCTAGAGGGGTCCGTGTCGTGACTACCATATGCCTGCTTCTAATAGGCCAGAAGTTGTTTACTAGCACTGAGTAGGCATATCACACAAATGGGAGGCATTAGCCTAAAGTATCTTTATGAACACAAACATATTCAATACACAAATGATGAAATGTAAAAACAATAAGAAAAAAATGCATGTAAACCACAATATCCCACAACCAGATTACAACAGTAAAAGTACTGGAAAGTAAACATATCAAAAAAAATCCCACAAAAAAGAGTCTATAACCAGAAGTCCAACCTGTTGGAAAAGAGGCACGGACACTGCTATCTGAACATTAGAAACACACATAATCTCTCTTGCCTTGCTATGAACTGCCTTTTCCATGTGCACCTAGGACTTCTTAAAAGGGTTGATCATCTGCACAAGACATGACATGTGAGGTAAACTCTCATGTAGGGGTGAGTACATCAATCCTCATTAGGAAACCCCTAAACCCCAATTAAAATAACACAAAGTAAATACCAAAAAGGAAATACTACAAAGGAAATACTAGTCAGCTACACACTAGTATATGTCAATGGAACATAAAACAATAATATCCAAATATAATCTATCCAATGCACAATTTCTAGAGGTAATACACAGCCAATTTCAAGACACATGATTCTTCTTGAAGCATTATAGTTCTAGGAGAATTTCCTCATCGATCCAAGATATCATCAGAGACACTCACACAAAGGACTAGCTCATTTGGGACTCAACCAAATGATAACACATCTATCAAGGAATAATATGATACATAAGGAAGGGATCATTCCCGTAGAATACAACTAACCCAATAAGGATCAACCCGCAACATAGGGATTACTCTCTAGATAATATAACTAACCCTACTGATGTGGCTCGTAATATAGGGGATCTTTCTTAGACATAATGGGGAAAACCAAAAAACATACTGATGTGGATATCTAGATAGTGGAACAATTCCCTATTCATGAAGATTACATTGATTCCACAAACTGCACTATGGTTGATAGAATATATCTCTAATCCCATGGAGGGATTTCATAACTCTATTTGGGTCTCATCCTCTAGAGGAGACTACAATGATGTAATGGGGATGAAATGTCATACCGAACCCTCAAAGATAATACAATGTTAATTCTATACACATATACAGGTCCAAACTAAAGACTCAACACATTATATAAAATGTTCGGTCTCAATGTCAGGGACCCAATGCTGCAGACTTCTCATCAAATGGACTTACCATTAAAAATTATGGTCGTTCAAACATTTGAAGGGTGTCACTAGGCCTGTGGATGGATAAAAAAATCAATACACTGACTGTGGAATTGAATCATTTTGGTTTATCCACCCCACTGTGGACTTCCCCATGGTCAATATATGGGACTATGTTTTGGTAAACTACGACGTAGCAGCTAGATCTGTCATGGCGGTTGACAGTGCAACTCCTTTGGGTCGACCCCAGGCCCGAGCTTGTTCTGACCCACCTGGTTTGTCCTGACGTGGCCCACTGAGTCCCACCCATCTCACTGGGCCCAATATGGCTCGTTGGGATTGACTCAGCCCACTGGGCCCGATCCACTCACCTCGACCCTCTCCACCTGCGCATGTCCCGATCTTCTTAGGCCTGCACCGCTCGTGCATGGGCCACCTGTGCAATCACATGTAGCCTGCCTCAGCCAGTGAACTCGACTCACCTAGCCTCATCTTCTACTTCAAGAGGCTACCCACCATGTCTCATTCATCCACTCACAACATACCATGATTTTCGTCTCTGGTCGCCGCACCAATATCGCCTCGGCTCGCTGGACAACCGCACAAGACCCACACTGATGGTCATTTTTGTGGACCACCATGAAAACATCATTGCGCGGGATTAAAAATATTCATAGATCAATGATCCATGGATCTATATATACATATATATGGCCTCTTTTTTTACTTTTCCTCCATTCTATGCATTTGATCACGTTTGGAGCCACCTGACCAGTCGAACCATGGCTACGGGGGTCCAACGGCGTAGAACGTGATGATTGATAGACAAAAAATCACAACAATACCCTGAGGAATTATCATTGACATGTTATTATGTTGGCCTCAATCTGTTTCCTTTAAAACTAATAATGAAAAAGAATTAAAACTAAATCTCATGATAATCCCATAGATAATATACCATCCTGCAACAATGATTGAACCATGATCTATACGTTCATGGATTTTACCACATTCATCATGTAAATCACGAAAATGTAAATTCACAATGAATCAACCACAATACATCAATTTAGAGCAGTCACTGATGAAGTATTATCATTATGTTTTCATCGGCATAGAGCTTCCTTCGAATCGGATACATGTTAATCATTGATCAACGATCTATCACACTTTTATTGAGACATTTATTTTTCTATGTCTCAGATGAATTTTAGGGTATGGTGATAACCCTTAATTATTGACAAATAAATTATAAAAAAAAGAGTCTCTATATAAAATAATTTTTTTATTAATTTTTTTTTCATTTTCATCCTTTGAGACTTTTTCTATAGAAAACCATCACAGAGAAAATTTTGGTCGCACCTAAGGTAATATTATTACTCGGAGCTCAACGGTTATCTTGGATTTTGAATGTGGAAATCCGTTTTGGATTTATTCAACTTTTTCTTAAAAAACGTGTGCACGTGCTATTAAAGTTTTAATATATTTGAAACTATTATTTCGGGTAAACATGGTCTCTGAGTCACACGCCATCTCAATGACTTCTCCCACTATCAATCCATATAATTTCTAAAAATATGACATGAATAATCCATGAGAATAAATTCTCCCCACCTTGGGTATTTTTGTTACTAGGGGAAAAAATAAACGCTACTCGCCAGATGGGGGTTGTAAACATGAATCTGAGCCTCCCACTCATAGGTGCTCTCCCATAGATTTCTATGATACCAATAGACACACACCAAAGTGATTTATTTCCAATATAGGATCCTCTTTTTTTGATCCTCAATCTCTACTAGGTACTCAGGAAAATTTTTCTCATCCTCAATGTATATCTTTCCCTAGTCGATGACATATGGTGTGTTATGCACATACCTCCTCCATTGCGTCACATGGAAGGAATTGTGTACCTGATCTAACAATGGTGGTTGATCCAATTGGTATGACACATTTCTATCTCTACAATGTAACTTGAAGGGACTGAAGAACCTCGAATATATCTTACCTCCCTATCCATATCTCAGTAATTTATGTCAAGGTGAAACCCGAAGGAACACATGGTCGCCTTCCTCAAACTCCAAAGGCATCCCTGCCTATCAGCATAAGACTTCTGATGGTTATGTGTTATCTTAATATACTCATGAATGATATTCAACTTTTCTATAATATCTTACACCATATCTGGGCCCATGAGTGCAAAGTATCTTGGTTTAGTCCATCAAAGTGGTGACCTTCATGGTTTCCCGTATAAGACATCAAATGTTGTCATCCCAATTGTGTAATTGGAGAAATTTTCTGTATCCAAAATCCTATAAGGATAGAGATCCTCCCTATTATAGAAAAAATATATCATCTAATCACACATCATGTCCTTGAGAATATTATTGGGCTGCTCTGTCTAGTCATCCATCTGTAGGTGAAATGTCTTTCTCAAGTATAAATGGGTCCCAAATGACTCATGAAATCCCTTACATAATCAAAATTTAAATCAAGAGTCATGATATAAAATAATCATTGATGTATCTCCATGGAGTCGAACTATCTCTTATATTTATAGGCTTCCCAATATCTCTACTTAAATCTACTCTCGGATATCTAGAATGTGGGCCAACATTGTGAGTCTGTCAATGATCATCCAGATGGAATCATGTACCTTGTATGTATGTAAAAAAACCATCAAAAAGTCCATTGATATCCAATCCCACTTCTATCGTGGGTCCTCAATATGTTGAGCTAAACTCGCTAGAACCTGGTGCTCATCCTTCAATTGCAGAAAATTAAGGTATTGAGAGACAACTCTACAACTCCCTTCTTAATCCCTATCCACCCAAACTAATGAAATATTTCTTGGTACTTCATTTCAAAACAAGTTTATAACACAAAACCATATGTGTGGAACTCAATCTAAAACTTCTCTTGCAATGCGGATAGAGAAACTATGCACCCTCTTAAAATAATGATGTGATCCCCACCATTTCTATATCAATCAAGAGCAATTCCTGTTGATATTTGAGCACATAAGGACTTACAGTCCGTTTCCCCATGCTATGCCTCCCTAACATTCAATAATTGTGGAGGTGTGATATCTATTTACTAGAGGTATTATGGTCCATATCCAACCACAAAAGGTTATCTAAAATGAGGCTATATTCTCTAATACCTCGTTAAATGGATACAAACTATATCTCATAATTAGAGAATATGCCACCACATTCCCCTTCCTAGGAGTATAGACAATATCAAATCCATATTCCTAGAGGAAATACATCCATGACCTCTGTCTCATGTTTAGATCATTATCAGATAATATATTCTTCTGACTTGTGACTAGAGTAAATGAGAAATCATTCACCCATCATGTAGTGTCATTGCATCTTTAGTGCGAAGACTACTACTACCAATTCAAGATATTGGGCCATGTAATTCTTCTCATGTGGTCTCAACAGGTGTCAACTATAAGAAATCACATCTTTCCCCTGCATTAATACAAAAACAAGACCATTACCTAATGTGTCTCATAACACAACGTACTCAAAGCCTTCCACCGACAAAATAAGGATGGGAGCACTCATCAACCACTTCCTTAGATCTTAAAAGAACTGATGTAACTTCTCTATCCATGTGAATGGTTGCCCCATTCATGTCAAAGCTATCATGGGTTGTACCACTCTGGAGAATGTAGTTGCAATCCTATAATAGTATCCTACCAACCAAAGGAATCCTCTCCCCTTGGTAACACTATTTGGTGGCTCCCAAGCAAGCACCACATCAATATTCACTGGATCCATAGTAACCCCAGCCTCTGAGATGACATGTCATAGAAAATGGACCTCTCAAATCTAGAAACGAATTTTTTAGATCATCCCATAATTTTTGTACTCTCAATGTGTTTCTATGAAAATCCTCAAATGTCTCTCATGCTTCTCCTTAAACGATTAACATGCTAGAATTTCATCACTGACACATGAACGGGTCTATGTAAAGCTAAAAGATTAGGTTCATGAGTCACATGAACACTAATAGAGAATTCATCCCACTAAAAAGAATCTCTATGTACTCATAGTGAATATAACAAAATTGGATGGCCATCTTCATTATATTCTCATCTCATACTTGAAACTAGTGATAGCTTTATCTGGGTTCAATCAATGATAACCAGCATTCCCCTATTAAATGTACAATGACTTCATCAATCCTCGGTAGTGGATTCTTGGTCTTCACGATCACCAATTTCAGGAACTAGTAATCCAAACATATCCACTACATCATATCTTTAATCTTAGAAAACAAAATTGGGGATTCCTAAGGTGAAACATTGGGTCCTACGAAGACCTTCCTCTATATATCCTCTAATTGTACCTTAAGCTCATGGAGCTCTAAGGAATCCATCCCATATGAAGGTGTAGATATCGGGGCATTCACATGGTGTAGATCAATGATATAGTCCATATCACTATGGGGAGGTAATCCTAGAACATTTTCAAGGAAGACATTCTCATAAACCTCAACCACTGTGGGAACCAGAGGAATCATATCATCCTCTACACTGAGGGTGTATCCTTCCAACTAATGACTAATCAGCTGCAACCTCCTATGTGTTATTCCATCGAACAATAACTACATTTCCTTTTCACCAACAAAAGAAAAAATGGCTTCATCACTACAGACACAATGCACTCTATGAATAAAATAGTTAATATGAGTATGATCTATGGATATCTAGTTCATACGATAAATGATGTTGTATGTTCTTGACCCCATTAACAAGATATAACAACGAAAACTATATCCCATAAGTGTGAAAGAAGACTTTATAATCTCTTATCCTATGAGTCTCTAAGTGTAAGGGATGAGTGAATGGTTCAAAAGGAATATCTTATTCCCAAAAAATGTTCATGGCATGAAATGAATTACTAGAACCTATGCCTTTTGAAACTATAGATATGGTGGAAAATACACAGATTGTACCTCAAATAATCCATGGAGCATTAGGGTTATAAGACTTCATCGCCTATAGTTATCCTCATCATAGACCACCATCTCCCTGAGCCTAATGTTGACCTCTTGATGGTGGCATTGGTTATAGGTCGAACATCATTCTACCTCATGGTTCCCTTCCTATTCATCTACCATTTTTGTCACCCTACAGACCACGTTGCTCCTATCTTTTCCTCTACCTCTTCAGTCCCTCAACTTTCCCCCAATCATCTACATGATTCATCGAGTAATCTCATTATAGATGTCATTGATGACTATATGTGTAACATCATATTTCCCTTGGAAAATTTGAGCCACCCTAGGATTCCTGAACCCCTGAACCTAAGCCTTGGGGTTAACTCCTGAAGTTCCTGACCTTATTAGGTCCTTGAAACTGCCATCAAATACATACAGTCATAGTTTTTCCTACATATTTTACACTCCTATCTCCCACTACCAATTTCAACTCTGCTAATAATCTATCCACTAGTGTGCCTCACTCAATCACCCCAACGTAAGTATAAATTATAAGGGATACCACTGAATCCCTGATATCCTATAGTAATCCATACTCAAAGGCATGATCCTAGAATATCTAGTAGTGTACCATGTATATGTATTAGTCTGAAATATTAGTAAACCTCACTGAATACTTTACCACATTCATATTACCTTACTAGATATAGATAAGGTCTTTTATGTATATCAATAGCAATGTGGCCAGATCGAACTCCTCTATATAGATATTCTTGATGTCTGTCCATGAGAGAGTTGTCTCATCGTGAGACTCTATCACAAATCTCCTCCATCACTCCACAGAGCCCTTAAAAAGACTCACGGTAAGGACTCCCATCCGGTTGCTATGCGTCCTCATAGGGTGGAAAACATGGGTGAATTCCTTGAGCCATTCCTATACCAATTGCGGATCTAGATCCCCCTAAAACCTGGGAGGTCATTACCTCTAAAACTCATGAAACTCACTTTGTTTGTGTGCATCATTAACTACTATTGATTATAGTATCTGCTACTCGACTAGTGGTGGTATGGCTGGTAAACCACCAAGAGGTCTTATATCTAGTACATGACTTTGTACTGATGCCTCGTCACTATGAGTATCATCCTCATGATCTCACAGTGGAATCATGTATAGTTGTCTTCATGGAGGAATAACCAAATAATGCATAATGTAACCTGGTTAATTGATTGTATCTGGAGAGATGAATCTAAAAGGAAACGGAATACATGACCATACTTATTTGATTCTCATACCATTGTTTTCCCCACAACCATAATTTTCATGTGTTTTGTTGAAAAGAATGAAATCATAGTCTTAATGCATGGATACATCAGTCACCCCACAAACAATGGAGTCACTAGCCTATAATCCAAACATGAAACACTTAATAATGTTTCCCCAAAACAACCTCACAGACTCCCAGTCCTAATGTATAACCTAACCCTATGATACCACTCTATCACATAATATCTTAATGGGGGCATTCCATAACCACCCCAATCCTGCATCTAATTGTCCATGGTCTGGTGACTAGCATTGAGTAGGAATATCCCACAAATGTGAGGTCTTATCCAAAAGTAAATGAACACACAAACACATATCCAAGCCAATAAAGTTTAAATATAAAAAAATATGTAAACAATTCATCAAAAACACCATATCCCACAACCAGAGTACAACAATGAATGTACTATAATCTAAATAGTGACCAAACAAGTGCAACAAAAATTGTCTAAAACCACAAGTCCAACCTGTATGAAAATAGGTATGGGGACTACTATCTAAACTATAGGAACACAAGTCATTTATCTTTTCCCACTAAGAGCCCCTAGTTCGGGTCAACCTAGGACTCAGTGAAAGGGTTGATTAACTTTACAAGACATGACACCTGAGAAAAAAATCCCTTGCAGGGGTGAGTACAACATTACTCAGTAAGAAACCCCAAAAATGAAAAGACATGCCACAATGGAAATTCTAGTCAATTACACACATGTATATGTTAACAGTACATATAGTAATAATATCTAGATATACTCATTCTAAGACACATATTCTAGAAGTAAGCAACAACCAATTTCTATCCCCAAGATTCTATTCTAAGAATGCTTGTTCGGGAGAAATCACACTTCAAGCCATGATATCATCAAAGACACTCACATAGGGGTCTAACTCATCTTTTACCCACCCTAATGGGAACTCATTAGTTAAGTAAAACTATGATACATATAGAGGTAATCCTATTTAAAGAATACCGCTAAACCAATTTGGATCAACCTCCAATGTAGGGGAACCTTATCTATCATACTAGGGAATACCCCTAACCATACTGATATGAATCGCTGGATGGAGAACCAACACCCTCCTCTCAGAGGTCACATAAATTCAAAAAAACACCACTAGGGGTGATTGAGGATAACTCCAGCCCCACGAAGGGATACCATAACAATATTTAGGACTCGAACTCTAGAGGGGACTATAATCTAGTAATGTGGATGTATTTACATATCAAACCCTTGAGGAATGGTCAACGGGAATGTTATCCACCTATAGTGGTTCAATCAATAAACTCACTACATTATCTAAAAAGGTAACTCTTAACATCAGGGTCCCAACGGTGAAAATGACTCACCAAACAGATGTTTTATTTGTAAGTTATGGTCATTTTAACATGTCAAAGGGGTCACTAGGCCTGTGGACTGACCGCACGGTCGGTCCACTGACCGTGGTGGTTTACCACCCTAGTACTTCTACATAATGTCTATTAACCCCATGGTAGATATGTATGATTGTGATGAAGAACCTCTATGGGTTGTGGCAGTTGACCGTGTGACCTCCCCGAGTCGATCGGATGTCATACCCGCCCCGACATGCCCGACCCGACCCATTGGGCCCGATCTGGCTAGTTGGGACCAATCTTCTTGGCATGTCCTGCTTTACTTAGGCCCAAAAAACTACTCCTTGGAACAACTCAATGTGCCTAGGATCATCCCATCTCTCCAGGCCCGGCCTTCTCGCACACAAGACACCTAAGCTATCACACTCAACCCACCTAGCCACGTCTTCCACTCCATGTGGCCAGAGCCGATGTTCGCTCTTGTCGACTACCACATGGAGGCCCTCTACATCCTGGGGTCATTGCACTATAGCCACCTCACCTCTTTATACCACAGCCTAGCCTCAACAGTCCGTAATGCGGTACAGGTGCTAGTGCTACATTACATGGACCACCAATCCACCACTATTACCCGGAATTTTAAACGGTTGAAAATTTAGGCACATCGAACCTCAATCTACATTTATTCAGCCTCTATTTCCATTTTCCCACCAATTTAGGGGTCTGGTCAGGTTAAGAACAACACAAAAAAGTCTAACTATGGACACATGGGTCCAAAAGAGAATAATTTGAAGAACGAGGAAGAGAATAACACAATAAAACCCTGTGGAACGAACCATGGCATATGTACATTTTGTTATCAATATAATTATTTTAAAATAATAACTTAACAGGAATTAAAAATAAATCTCTTGGTAATCCAGCAGATAATATCCCTTCCCTCAACAGCGATCGAACAACCATTCAGTCTATTCGTTGATTGACATTCCTTTATTGTGGAAATCGAGAATGGGGATAAGTAACAAAGAAACCACCACCCAACTTTGATTTTTATTAGTCCCTAATGAAGGATTATCATTGGTTCATTTTCATTGGCTAGGTTCAATCGAATCGGTAGCACATTGATCGTCAATACAAGATTCATCACCATTTTTTCAAGAGAGTTATTTTTCTACATCCTAGAGGAATTACAGTGTTATGGTGACAACTCTAAATTCTTAAAAAATGATTAATAAATAGAAAATTCAGTACTTCAAAGAAAATTATAAAAAAAATATTTAATTTAATGTTTCACCCACCTTGACCATTTTCAACACATAACCTACACCGACCAAATATAGGTCACACATTAGGTAAATCCACTGCTTTGAGCTCAACAATGCACTCTGATTTCTAATCCAACATCCCACTTAAGATTTATTTTAATTTTTCATTAGAACTACATGACTATGAAATTAAATGTTTAATACTTTAGAAAAAATTCTGGGAAAACCAGGCCCCAGAATCACACACCATCTCAAGGCCTAGTCTCAAAATCAATCAGTGTAATTTCTAAAAATAATACATGGAAAATATGAGATATTACACTCTATTCCCATATATATTTTCAAAAAAATTAAAAAATTAAAAAATTATTTTATTTAAATGATACTATCGATGTTAAAATATAGTAAAAAATTTTATTTACCTTATATTACTATATATTATGTATTAACTTCCCTCTATTCATGATGTCTCTTTAATATTTAAATTTATGCCAACATTAATGTTGGTAATTTTTTATTTACCCATTCATTCATGGATGGTTATAATTACTCTTTTAAAACCTATAAATATTTTATTTTATTTTATTAATTTTAAAGGTAATTCTAGTAATGTATAAATAAAAATGAATTAAATTCATAAAATAGAAATGAAAATTGGATAATCCCAACAAACATAGCATCAAGTAATTACATCTTCAAAAAAATTTCAATAACTATATGCAAATCATTAAGATAGTTATATAATAAAACAAAAATATGTAATATATTTTTATATTAATTTTTTGTAGTTATTTATTTGTTATATAGGATGTGTAAGCTAGAGGAATCAAAATCGGACATAAGGTATGAGGATTAATTCTCAATCCTTCTTCATAGACCTCATCTCTTTGTTTCAAATAATTTGAAAATTTTTATATGTATTTCCTACCACTATTATAATATTAATTTCTTATTATCCTTATCTAGGGATTCATATACATTTTAATGAAAATATCGAACAACTATTCTCAAGTGAATCATTATAATTATTTTTTGATACACTCAAGCAGATGAATTTTCTTTTATGTATATCTTCTTATATATATATATATCTATATTCCCCATGATTTGTGTAAATATTCATTAAAAACATTCTAAATTTTTTTTTATTTTATTTTACATTTTTTGGGGGGTATTCATGTTTTTTTCATTGGGATTGATTATGATTCGCCTTTTTATTTTTAATAATGAATTTCATTCCAAAATTTCTCATTGATTATTATTTTTACATTTATTTTTATATGTATGAAATATAATCATTAATAAAATTATTTAATGTATAAAGTTATGTTTTACATTAATTTTTTGAGAATATAAAATACTTTTCATTGATATACATCATATTAATTAATTCTGTAATCCATTTTTTCACATGGGTTTATCTCATTATTGTTACTAATTTATTATTTCCTATATATATGGATGAAAGATTATGATCCAATTATAATGTTAAGAGTTATTCCATTATTATTTATTTTTATAATGAATTAGGTAAATTATTATAACACATGAAATCATTTTTATAGAGACGGTGTTAAAATCATTTTCTATATTGATATGAATTAGAAAAATGAAATATTTTCCCATAATGTTATAAGGGCTTATCTATAAGAATTAACCTCTGTATATATTGTTTAATTATTATGGATGTTCTATATACCATGTATCCTTTAAATGATTTCCATATGAATATGATGATAATATTTCTCTTATGATTTGATTATCAGGATTTTTCTCACCCATACTCTTATATTATTTTTATCTCTTGATCTATTCAATTAATCTTCCACTTACTAAGATTTTATCTCAACATTTATTTGATACATATCCCATGGTGATTTCAATTTTTAAGATAATTATAAAAACTAATACAGGTACTATACCGAAAGTGTAAACTAAGGATTAATGTTGAATATATATTTACCTTACAAAGACGGAATTTTTACAAGACACTAAACATACTCATTTTCTATGATTTATTAGTATTTATGATTGTATTAAAAATCATGTAATAATAATTTATGTATAGTATTATTTTCTATAAAAATATAAATTATGAATAATAATAAATAATACATTCACATTAAATAAAAATATATTTTAAAAAATTATGTAATTTTTATGATTAAATTGAATATAATATTAAAAATCTATATTTTAATTTCATGAATTAAGAAAAATATTTTATATAAAATAATTTTATCATAAAAATATAAATATTTTTTAATTATATATATTTTCCTAATATACATAATTGAGTTTAATTTACTGAAGTAGTCAAGGATAATATAACAAAAACCAGTAAATTAAAGCCTAATTGAATGGAAAAACATATTTCTATCGGAAAGATCTACAAAAAACCACAGTAAGAACAATATAAAATAAATAAAGACTAAAATCATTTATCAATGTAAAAAAACTCATACCACATTAAATTTTTTAATTTTTTTAATATTCCAATTCTAATGCATTTAAGAAGTAAAATTTACCCAGTGTATTTAATATCTTAAAAACGTCAGTAAATTAATACGTTATATAACAAACATATCGATATAAAAACAAAAAACACATTTTTAACAAATTATTAACTAGATATAACATCATCTAAAACACTCTAACAAATTACAAAAAAACATATAACCAATTTAAATTATAATGAAATAAATCAGATTTAGAACTATAATTTGGAATATAATTTTCTAAAATGACCTTTATTTGTGATAAAAAAATTCCATAAATCAAACATAAATTTAACAAGTATATTTGAAGACATTAATTTCAAATAAAAAAATATACATTTTAATTATAATTTCTTCAAAACCAAACCATATAAATTAATACAACATTACATAAAAAATCAGTGATAATTTGTTTTCAAACAAATTAGGAATAATAAATTTAAATATTTATCATTTAAACTAGTATAACACAAACATAGTTCCATGTTAAAATTAAATAATAATTAATATTATAACCTCCAAGATAAATTTAGAATAATCATTTTGAAATTTGTTTTTAAAAAACTATAATTTCATCATCTTGTTATATATTTTAATTGAATATAATTTATAAAAATGATATCACAAACTTTTTCATTCATTTTAAACTAAAATGACTCAAATAAAGATGGTGGAATCATACCTAGATCATTAATTTTAATTGATTCTTATGATAAGTTTTTTTGTCTTCTAAATATTTATATTGTCCCTTGTGTTTCCCTAAGTGTTCCTTTTCTTTCTAAGGATCATATTCATTTGAGTGTAGTGTTGCATGTGATTTAGGGGACACATATATTAATAAGCTTTCTCTAACTCTAAATTTCATTAAATTAATTTAATATTATTGTTAAAAAAGAAATGATATGTTATTTTATACATATAAAATCTCATAATTTCTATAATTTCATTAAAGGCCAATATAATCATATATCATAATTTATCACATAACTGGATCAAATTATTGATAAATTGTTATAAAATTTAATTCCACTTTGGACTATAGAATAAATTAAAATCCATTATATGGGAAAATTAATGATGACTTATAATACACATTAATTCATATATGTCCCACACAGAGAATTAGCTTAAAATAATTTGTCATTTCATCTATTTTTTTACCATATGATTTTACAGTCAAATATGATTATGGGTACTAAGAAAGATTTTAATCATTTTAAATGCAATCCCATAACAAATTGGTTCAACAGTCATGATAACATAGGGTTAAAGATTCATTTATCATACCTATTTTCATTCTATC
Source organism: Viscum album (assembly GCA_963277665.1). Taxonomy (NCBI): domain Eukaryota; kingdom Viridiplantae; phylum Streptophyta; class Magnoliopsida; order Santalales; family Viscaceae; genus Viscum; species Viscum album. The sequence goes on from OY728138.1 coordinate 1,759,006,781, forward strand.
AAACTTTTATTTTTTGTGATATGGTATAAATATGATTACAGATAAACACTACCAAATGAATTATTTGGAAAATAAATGAAATATCCATATAAAATAATTCTAATAACTAATAAAAAATTTTAAATCTAAAAGAAATAAAAAAAACTAAATAACAAAATGTAATAAAACAACCGTATGAGAAATATTCAAATAAATGCCATGGAGTGGTATCCCATTAGTTTGAAGATCTATAATCTTGGAGTTCTCTCCCCAATTATTTTTATAAATTTTTCCATTATAAAATATTTCTTTGAAAATCATAAACATAATGTCTATTTTATTAGACATCATCAAACCATTTTTATTATTGAAATATAGTAAAATATATTTACCTTTAAAAATATTATTTACTAACATTTCTTTCCCTACTATAATTTTTAGGTTTGGGAAAAATCCTAAACCATATCATTTGGTTGGATAGCGCATTATATGTTATGAATTTTATGTCCATAGTCCCAGAAGATCAATGTGTCTACTAAGAACTCTTCTAAGAGACAGCTACCACAGAAAAAATGTTGATGTTTCCTAAAACAAATACACTTCTATTTTGGTGTTTTATAAAATCAAAATTATAGCAAACTATGATCTCTGATAGATTGGATTTATCTTATATTAGCATATACCCTTTTTTATATATAATTACATCAAAAAAACTTAGCAACTTTTTAGTAATCTTCTTCGGGGTCACTTGAATATTTCCTCATCATTCGTAAAATGTAAACAATATCTGACCATGTTTAATATTGAGCATACATTTGACTTATATATTATAAACATATATAATATTCAATATTTTCTTATTATCATATGAATTCTTTGGTAATTATATTAAATGTAAATTTTATCCATTAAATATTGGAATATATCTTGGATTACAATATTTCCTATTGAATCTCTATGGAAAATTATTGATTCTGATTATAGATGAATGTCTAAGAATACCTCTTGAGTGATTATATATATATTTATTCTTAATACAAAATAGACATCACTAGGATCATTCATATTAATAATCATATATATACATGTCTTATTTTAATCCAATATTCTTATATTGTTGGTGGAAATATATCATGAATATAAATTAATTAATGTTTAAATTTACACCTAATGAAAATGTTCCTTTCCCAATCATACATCACATTTATCTTGAAACTAAATGAGGTTATATCTTTTTGTAACATATTAAACCATTGGAGAATAATTTCCCGAAAATATATAAATATTTATTTAATATGAAATCAATTATATTTTAATATTATGATTTTTTCTTCATATGAATAATTTATACAATGTCACAATTTAGAAAAAAATATATTGAAATCAATATGATAAAAATAAATTTGAAAATTTTTCACTAGTAAAATTATTTCCCTAAAATAATATTCTGATGAAACCAAATAGTATGAATATTTGTTATTAATTCCTAATTGGTATGGAAATTATTTTCTAAAAAGATATTACTTATACTGTTATACATTACTTATTGAGTCCTAAATGTTAAATTTCCATTTCAAAATAACAGGATTAACTCTTAAAATATTGGATAACATCGCAAACATCATTTCCTATTATCTATAATATTTCTAAATTTATGGAATCATTCATATTTTAAGATTTTATGCATTAAATGGTTTCATAAAAGTTTATGAAATCATATTTCATTAATCCATGCCATGTTAATCTTCATTGATAAACATGTTATGGTCTTATAACATTGTTTATATTATATCTCTTATGGATCTACTTAATATAACTTGTTCTTGAGGCAGTTGATATTATTATTTGGAAATAACATGAATAGGGGGTTCTAATTTCGAAAACCCCCCAATATGAACCACCCTACAAAACCTATTATTATATAAAATGGCTTGGGGGTTCAAAAATGGAAACCATTGATCTTTATGTTACAAAATATATGAGATAGGATTCAATGTATCACATAAGATCACTTCATCCCTCGAACAAAAAACCCACCATGACTTAATGAAAAAGGAATAGAAATAGAAAAACATAAAACACTATAAAATATCAAGTATATACATGGTTTGGGGATTTCCTTACTCCATAATAGTGACACTATAATATTTCTATTAATAATAGAAATCATTGTGTGTTAAATGTTCCCATAACATGAATATTGTTTGAGTGAAAACTAAGGTGATTCGTGTAGTTACTAACGATATAATCCATGTGAACCAAATATCAATTTACCAATGATAATAAATTGTTCATTCATTCTAAATACAATATACTATTTAGGGTTAGTAGCTAAATCAATAACGGAGACAACCAGTAAACAATCACCTAACTAAATAAACAAAACCATCCAACTGTATATCCATCTGTTTAGAACACATCCTCTAACATTCGAAAACTACAAATATAGAACCTTAGTTTTATATAACTTCAATATTTTTTTATTGAAAAATCATTAAATATAATCTTATTTTAAAATATAAATTTATAAATAGAATTCATAGATATTACATGCCAAAAAATATCCCATTTTAAGACAATTTTTATGACTCTAACATAGTTTTTTGTGTTAGCTTCTAGATACCCCTTCATTTATAGCATCTTTTGTAGTTGCAATGATCATGTGATCTATACTACCATTATTTATGCCCTACTAAGGTTCAACACCACACTATATCTTAATAAAAATTGAATTAAATTAACATTAACTTTATATTATGACTTATACAAACCATACCTATCTCTAATACTCCATCACCCATCAATTTCTAGATATATTAGTATATTATATGAATACGATATTTATTTTTGGAGAAATAATTTTTACATTTTATGATTTATCATGATCTAACAATCATGGAAACATGTTTGATTATTTTTCTCTAATCCAAGATCCTCCAACAAATAAATCATCAAAACCAACAACTTCTACACTTATATAGATAACCTATATTCTTTGTTAATGGTTGATAATGAAAATAACATTTTTAGTAAGACATATATCAAATAGTTATTTGTTTACTTGTGAATATACATCATATGGTACATCTCGATGATTCTATACCACCTCTAAAATCCTAATAAAATCCCACTGTAATGGATCATTCATTAATAAAAACTTACATTTGGGTTAAAACATTTAGATATTGTATTATCCCATTCCTAGATTCCAAATTCTCCATTCCAAACATTATTATTATTATTATTATTTGAATCCAATTACAATAGACATTTCCATACTTATACAAATCATTTAATACTTCAAGACTCTTAGATATTTCACCATGTACTCATAATATTCTTTAGTTTGGGTTTTTTATATTTAGATAACTTTAAATTTCATGGAAATTAAGTTATCACAAAAATTATCTCAGAAATTAAAAATTATATCATGCTCATATTGATGTACTTAGATGGAGGTAATATCATTTTTCCAAATTTCTAGCACATTCTGAACTATATCCACAATATTTTATTTAAACACCTGAGCACCTTCATCACAATTATTCTATGAAAATTATCTTTTAAATCCACAATTCAGTATCTCATTCCACCGAACATAATAATATCATCAATGTATATGATAAGTATAATGAAACACACTGGATTGAACGCTTCGAGTTTATAATAATGATTGACACTTAACTAAATAAATTCCTTCTTTTCCATTAATGCCATAAAATTATAATTCCATTTTCTATGTCCATAATTTAAACCATATAAAATTAATTTTATATTACACACTAGATACCTTCTATATTCTATCAATCCATCCATTTAATCTATGAAATTGTGTTCCTACAAATCCCCATTAAAAATATTCATCTTCACATATAATTATTCAAGATGTAGGTCCTTATTCACATCAAGTCCCATTATCTCCTAAATTATTGTTGTTTTAAAATATAATGAAAATATTTCACTAAAATACACACCTCCAATATGTTAAAATACATTCATAAATATCCTTACATTACATCATTTAATTTTATTCATTTCTTCTTCAACATTCATACTAATGTTTTCTCTATTACTCTATTTCTAAGAAGATATTTTATTATCTCCTATGATTTATTAACAAGAGAAGTATCTTTATCCTAATTATTTAGTAACTCCCATTTATAATGCCACAATGACTTGTCACCTCTATTGGGAATTCCAGTTCTCTACTACATGTATGCGGTATATTGTGCACATATCATTTGAACCATTACACTAACCATATAACCCTAGTGAACCCCGTCAAAACATAATGGGTTTTCCTTATAATACATAATGTAGCATAAATATTCTTCAATATTATACATACATATAGAATTTTAATTTATCTATCTTTTAAAATACCACAAAAACTAAAACCGTTCTAGTCGACATGAAATATATACTTTCTCTAGAACATATATTCATTCTAAATTAATCAAACTATCAATAATTTCGTTCAGATCATCATGGAAATTCATTGATTCTTTATAATCAAATACATCCTCCACCATGATTTGATCCTTCTATAACATCTCTTTAATAAAGAGGATATTGTATCTTATAAAGAATTTTTGGATTTTATTATTCAAGATTTCAAATAAAATGTCTCTACTGCCATAAACTATAAAGAATCTTGTTTTAGTGTTATTCTCCTGTTTCTCCTAATACCTAGAATCCACAAGAACATACAAAACCCCTTAAAAGATGCTTTGTTTAGAAAACTTTTCTAATTTCTATTCTAGATTTTTTTAAAATGTTTTTCCATCTATGGAGATAGAATTTGATTCATAATAAGATAAATTTTAATATAATTTCAAATAATAAACCTTAGCGGAACTATAATGAATCTTCTTAATTACATATTTTCCATTCATTGTATTATTTATCCATTCTACCTTACAATTATTACTATTTTCTATGGTACATTATTTCCAAAATAAAATTATTTCTTCCAAAACATCATATATAAATATTTGTTTCTATACTCATCCCCATTACTATAAATCAAGTATATATACTTTATTATAGACTGTTTTCAACCATTTATCTCCATATAATAAATGCTCTGAAAAAATATAAATTGTTTTTGATAATGAACACCAAGAGTTTTTTTGTTTCATTATTGATGAATGTAATATAGTTTAATGCATTCCCATAAGACTCAACTAGATTTGTTACATGTAAATCAATATAAGAAAGCTCTAAATTCAGATTATTCGTTTTCTTTGATTAAATAGAAAATGAAATAATATACTAATTGTTAAGGATAAATTATTCATAGCTTTGATACACCATGTTCTTGAGATGTACTATTCAATTTATAATAAAGAATTTCTTCACTCTCTCAACCACATGACTGAGAAAATCATGTCACTAATTCATAGATCAGGATGTTATTAATTTGAAGTTAATATCTCTATCTATACCAACATAATATAAATATTTTTTCTTTCACACATTTGGACACCAGAATAAATCCCAGTGTGATCATACACACTGTATCCAAAAAAAATAATACTTATACCCTCATTATCCATTACAGATAATTAAACAGATCTCATCTATAACATCAGTATATGTCTTAAACCATTAAAATCATGTAATCATTCACTCCTATTTTTCACATTCACATCACCCTTTTCCAAAACCTCAACATATTAATAATATTACAGATGAATCTTGTCAACCCTTATATATATATAAATAACCATATATCCTCTATCGAATGATAAGATAATTGAATCCCCGGAATCAGTGAATAATATTTCTAATGGATATGTAAAACATAGTTTTGAAGTTATCTCATTCGTAGATTTGGTATTTATGGAACATAAATCCAAAAATCTTCTGTAATTAAACATTTCATCCATGAAATAATTCATCAAATTCCTTTTATTCCCAAAATTCTAGCATCTGATCCCAATTAAAAAAAATTTCAATCCCTCTTTCCTCTCATATCATACAAATTAATTTATATTTTTTATTGAGTGAAACATCTTGTGCCTTCAACACTAAAATATTTTCTAGTAGTTTATTATAATTCATTGTATATAATATATTAAATATAAATGTAATCCCAAAAGTATTAAAATAGTAGTTTAATTTCCCTATTTCAGTTTTCTATCATGGTAGTAATAGTTTGAAATAAATCTATTTGTGTTAAAATAAGTATAATATTGACCACTAGGAATACCAAAATCACCTCTACTTGATATAATTGATTTTATTTATTTATTAGAAAATTGTAATGATCTTCCAAAACCATTCTATATACTATTTTTATGATTAATAGTTTCAAAATTAGAAAAAATATTTTTATTGGGATTAGATTCTCATGAATTTTCACCAATTTTGTCATGAACATAGTGGTTATTTAAAAATCTTGGATATTAAAGACAAAAGTCTATGACAACAACATCCGAAAAAAACCATATTCATTCTAATTAATATTTCCCATCCACCATTTTCATCTCTTCTAGTTTTAATCCCATTATTATATTATCAAAACTATTTGAAACATATTTTGTTCAATATTCATCATCCAAAATACATAATTTGACCTCTTGGGATTTTTAATTCACATATTTATTTATAATAACATCATCCTTTAAGAATTACTCCAACTAAACAAAAAAATAAAGAAAAATATTTTTAGGGACGTCTTCTACATAGATTTTAAACATGAATATGAATCTAGATATGATTCACTTGATAACTTATTCCCTATAAAACATACTTATTAATGAATTTTTATGCTAAAAAACATAATCTAGAATAACTCTATGAAACTCTATCTTAAAAAAATGTAATAAATTTTTTGAACTAGAACCACCCAACCTCGATGTCACCGAAAAGGGGAACCGTGCTCCAAATTCATACACCATATCAATTCATGTTAAAATAATTAAAAACCTCTAGAATAGAATTAAATGTAATTAGAAATATAATAACATAAACCAATTCAAAACAAATGGTATTTAAAATGGTTTAATAAATTTTCTACTACATGTGAGGAACATATACCCTTTCTATTAATGAATGAATAAATCCATAAATCTGTATGAGTTATAACTGCCTAAATCAAGAACACAACTCAAGAACAAAAAGTATACAACGTCTATCTATATTATCACCAGGATGGTCTTACACATTAATTTATATATGATATTAGTTGATTCAATTGGTCCACCACCATCATATTTTCATTCTCCAATACTATATTGTCCAAGAAAATTGATATCTTCCCACTACTATATCAAATTTCAACCCACATAAAATAATAGATCCATCTATATAAAATAAATATAGACACTTTTACACTTTACTATTTTAAACCATAATGTTATAATGACATCCATTCCATTTACATATAAACCCACATTCTATGGATTATCTATCCTAAAATTTTGTTTGAAAACAAACATTACATATAGTCCAATATAATAAAATGACATTATTCTGATCTATAAGGACATACTGAATAATATTAAGTATAAAATTAATATCCAAATCCTTATCAATATCCATATTTATAATATCAAAACATTATGCATCAATGATAAATATATTCATATCCCCTAAAAAATAAACATTCTCAATGAACCAGTACTTACACATATCAAAAATAGATCTATTGGTTAGATAATTATGAATTTAAATTATGGATATCATAGAGATATCCAATTTACAAAAAATTGATAGCTATTGAATCTAATTTCTTTTAATTTATCTTATATTTCCTTTCCTTGACATGAAATCCATTAGTATTCCTATTCTTTAAATAACGATTCTTAAATAACTAAATCCCATAAGGGTTATTTTAAATTTTCTTAGTTAGTACATTGTTCGTTATATAAACTACGATCTTAAGTATTCTATATAGAGTGATTCATGTAAGTTTTACTTACTATTCATTCCTTTTACCTTGTCTTTAAGAAATTTATTTTACCTTTTATGGATGTCATTTATGGTTTTAGACCTATAATAGTGAATTACAGTATGATAGGACATTACTCTAGGAATAACATAAAGAGTTCCAAAAAAAATTCACCTAAACTATCATATATTCCATAGTATTCACCACCATTATTAGAGATAATCAAATTTTTCCGTTTTCTAGTTGATTTTCAACAAATAATTTATAATTACTGAAAAATTAATATTATTGTAATTTTTCATAAATGTGATAGAGATATTTTTACCTAGGAAAGTCCTCAATAAATATTATAAAATATTATGAAAATTCCATTAAAAATATAAAATGGACCACAAATATATGTTGGAACAATTATATTATGTATCTATTTCTTGTTGGAGTCAAATATCATAAAATTAGTATATTTCTATAAGAAAAATTGAAACAAGTCTCAATATCTGAATAATCTTGAGGTTTGAGAATATCATCAAACAAAAGTCACCAAATTGTTTTATTTTAGATGTTTCCTAGAGGTAACTCAAACCAAACATGACCTTATTTTCATCATTTCCATAATTAAAAATATTAAATTAAAAAACTAACTCAATATATTTTTAATAGATAAGATTGGTGTCTTTGGAGACTATATACATAAACTAATTATTTTATAACTTCTCTAAGCATTTCCAAATAGTATCTTTAATATAGTAATTATTTTAGATATATCCAAAGATAATATAATCCTCATTCCCCAAGAAATGAAAAAATATGAAAGTGGTGATCTCAAACTCTCATTAAAAAATAAATAAATATATTATTATGTTACCTAAGGTTAAATAATTGTTATAATAGAAAACATAATAAATAAATAATTCTTATATTAAAAGAATTTGGAATGATAAAATTTATTTATATAGAATGATTGGAGAAAAAATAATCCCATGTGGTCAAATATATAGTGTAAAGACTTGGAATTTTGATACTTAAATTAGGATCCAAGGCGCATAACATATTAATATTTGGAACGAGTGTGGCACAAATATAAGCATTAACAAAACATTGTGGATAATACATAACCACTTATTTCCCCCAACATATCGGGAATTATAACTCATTTCTCATAGACAATAAGTAATTAAAACATGTTTCCCATAGCGGATTGGAAAAAAACTTTTTCCCATAATTGATCATGCATCAAAACATGTTTCCCATATCAGTTTAGGCATCAGAAGTTTTTTCTTATTTTATATTAATCACTCCTACCCATTTCACCATTATCTAATTAGATTTAAATCCTTACCCAATGCATTGGACGTCTATATAGAGCCCACCCAACAATTTATTATTAAATATACACATATGAGACATAAGAAAATATTTAACCATTACATCATTAAAACCCATGAATACGAAAGGGTATTACATTACATTTGAAAAAGGCATCACATAAATAACCATTTAAACTAATTCAACAGACAAAAAATTAAATAATCCAAAAGGGGAAGTTCATGAAACCATTTAAAGGGTTATTTATAAAACATAATATAACTTAAAATTGATTTAATTCTAGAAAAAGAGGAAAATGGAAGGAATGTCTTAAAATGGAGTAAAAAATATTTTCTTGAAAAGAAAGGTACTAAGTTCACAATAAATGATACATAATTGGTTTTCAAAATAATAAAGGAGACCATTTGTGGAATATGAAAGGATAAACATGAAGAAAGAGGAATTTAAGATAAAAAAACTAAAGATGATGAGATTTATTCAAAACAAATTAAAATTTTACATAAAATAAGATAATTAATAAAGTTAATTTTAATTACGAACTCATTTTACATAAATATATTATTGTACATCTCATGTATTAATCATGTTTTAATGATCACAAAGATTATTTAATCATGTGTTAATGATTCCATATATTATTCACCCTAGTCAAACTTTATAAATTATAGCCAATAATGTGTATTGATGTTTAAAGTTTTATCATTCTTTAAGAAAATCCTTGAAAGATCTAAATTACTCAATTTTCAATTTACCGACTTTATACTATCATTTATCTACTCTCTAAATACCTTCTTTTACAAATTCTTATGTCTAGTCCTTTCAATTATAATCATTATTTATGTCTGTACATAGTTATTTTGAAATGTATAAGACACCTTGAGTCTGCCACTGGCTGTGTATTTCTGACACCGTGAATCCAGACACCGTGAAGCAAGACACCGTGAAGCAAGACACCGTGAAGCCAGACACCATGAATCCAGACACCATGAACATAGAAACCATGATGCAAGACACCATGAAGAAAAACATCATGAATAAAGACACCATGAAGCAAGACACTGTGAAACAAGACACCGTGAAGCAAGACACCGTGAAGCAAGACACCGTGAACATGACACCATGTACAAGACACCGTGACCGCGAAACACTGTTCCCATGAGACACCGTGACACTCAGACACCGTGTGATGGAGACATTTTTTTCATAACTCACTGTGACACTGTTTCTTAAACTATTTTTTGTCTTTCAATTTCATCTCTAATGGTCATATTTGATAATTTTAATGCACTGACATAATTAATGTTTTATTGTAGACATATCATCAGACAGTATGAGGTACGAGGTGCAGAACACATGCAACCTGTCGGCTCCAACACATGCATTCCAAGTTAATAGTGAATTGTGACCAAGAATCAGTGAGAGTGAATCAAAAAAATTATAATAAAAGGTCGTGAAAATGACAACAAAGAAGATACATGGAGGAAGTTTCAAATGAAAGGCAGACTACATGCAACTCGACACTGCTGATCACACGAAGCATACTTGATGCTTAAAGAAAATCTTCGCTCGTTGAATCCCACAAAGAACATAATATGACTCACGAAACACTGTTTTCCACACAACTTTCAGTGGAGGACTCAAATCTTCATCTGCTTCAATCCAAAGGAGTCCAGATCTGCATTGACATAACACATGAGCATTCTAAACTTATTTCTATATTATTGCTCTGTTGTGATTATATTTTTCTTTATTTTATGACCAGTGTGTGCTTCTATCTATTTTGGCACACACTGACTCCTAAACTAAACTGGAGGATACTAAATTCCTTAAACTAAACTCTTTACACCTTTGTTTATCCCACGTAGAATTGTGGTAGAGGTCTAAGGACCTGGACAGCCTATCTGCTATTGCTGTTTCTTTCCCACATAGAACTGTGGAAGAGGTCTGAGGACCTGTATAGTCAGAGTACAATTGTAAACCCGATCCAGGGTGTGGATAAAATTTTTATATAAACTGTTTGAGAGGACTAAGTCTCATCTTGAGACTGAACCTCTTGGATTACACTATTGTGCATCTTATTTTAGTTTAAACTATTTTTCGATAATCCGCTGCTATTTACTTTGAAAATCAAATCTGTTTTAAAGTAACATTGATAGTTGAACTAGAATGTGTTTTTAATTATTGTGAACCATTAAGTTAGTTTCAAAAGCTATCTTAATCTTCAGATTAACTGAAATGAGAAATAAAAAATCTTTGAGAAACTAATTGAACATTTGCAGTATTTATAAATTCAATACAGTGTAACTTGTTATAGGATTTTGTGGATTTTAATACAATGGTTTTAAATAGAAATTTTTTATTTGAACTTAATTCACCCACCTTTGAGTATCCACTCTGACCAACATTTTGTATCAAAGGATTGATAAATGTTTTTCAAAACTCTATGTTTGTGAAATTTTTTCAACTGTGATTTTAGATGCATCATAAAGATCTCAAAAAAAAATTTATGTCATAAGTTTTATATATTTATATAACTTAGGAATTATAGATAATAGATTAGAAGGTGTAGCTACCAATAGGACACCCTTATATAATGGTGTTAATTATTCCCAATGGAAAATCAAAATGAAAATTCATTTAGAAAGTATGGGATTTGACATTTGGACTACAATAGAGACTCAATTTAAGGTTCCAGAAGCTGTTAGAACTACTTGGGATGAACCTACTAAAGATTCTTACAATAATAATTGTAAAGAAATGAATGCCATGTATTGTGATTTAGGATATTAAGAATTTAATCTAATATCTTCCTGTAAGACTGATTATGAAATATGGGATACTCTGGCTGTTTCCCATGAGAGGAAAAACCAATGTTAAAGAAATGATACTAAGCACATACACTATTAAGTATGATAATTTTAAACTGAAATTTTATGAATCTATTTCTGATATGTATCTCAGGTTTAATGAGATCGTCAATACAATGATCTCACTAGGAAAAGATGTTCCAGCAAAGGAGAAAATCATGAGGATTCTATGATGTCTACCAGAAAGATGGAGATGAACCTCTATCTCTATACGAAAATCATGTGACATCGGCAAGATTCCTTTCAAGGAGAGGATTGGTAAGTTGATGGTGTATTAAGAAGATTATATGGTTCTTAATGAATAAGATGATGAACCAAGAGAGAAATCGGTAGCCTTCAAGACCTGTTCTTCAAAAATCAAGGACAAAGATAAATTTCAAGCGGCATGTTATAGTCCTTGTAGTAAAGAGAGTGCGTCTGATAGTGATGATGAAATGGATCAGATATCAAGACAATTTAAGAAGTTTTTTATAAACTTGAATTACAAGGGAACGTATGACAACAAAGGTCATTAGAATAAGGATTGAAAAAGGACTGATAAAAGTGATGACATAGTTTTCTACGAATGCAAGAGGAAAGGACATGTGAAAGCTGACTGCCCGAAGTTAAAGTACAAGAAGAAATATGAGTACAAGGAAAAAAAGATAAGAATGATATGAAAATGACCTGGAGTGATTCATAATACAATTCAAGTGATTCTGATTCCACTAGGGACAAAAAATATCAAAAAGCTAATATGTGTCTTATGAAAAACATATCTGAGGTAATAATGAATACTCCTTCTTTAAACTCTTATTATTTTGTAGATGATTTTGATTTTTATTCTGAAAACATGTCTACTGAAGAATTATTTTAATAATTTAACATGCTAGAGGATACCTGAATTGAGCTGAAAGACAAGTATAAAGCCTTAAAGAAACAACATGCTTTAACTAGCACTGCCAAATATTCTCTAGAAATTGAAAAGGAAAAGAATCCTCAACTGCTAAAGGAAAATACTGAACACAAATTGTGTAATGAGAAACATAGAAAAGACATAAATAATATCACTAATTGAAGTAATACTATAACTCAAATACTTGGAAAACAAGTTTCACCCAGGTATACTACTGGTTTAGGATACTAAATCTGGAGAGAGACAGATTTTTAAGAATAAATATATTTCAAAATCTAGACAGTATGAAGCTAGTTCAAGTTCTGAAAACTATTATGATTCATCAAGATATTAAAATTCTTATAGACCAAACATAGTTTACTTATAAAAATAATTTTAATATTTTAATTATAGGAAACCCATTAAATAATATTGGTGCCTATTGTATTACTTCCTAACCTTTCTGGACCCAATAAAATTTGGGCACCAAAATTATCTTCTGTCTATATCTGTTTCGTATGAATATTTCTTGAAATGTTCCTATAGGAAGATTTGGTACGTAGATAGTGGATTTTAAAGGAATATGACAGGAGACTATTAATTCTTTAAGAGATTAATCAATGTTGATGGAGTACATGACACCTTTGGGGATAACTAAAAAGAAAAAATCCTCAGATTAAGCCATATTGGTAACACTGATTCAATATTAATTTCTAATGTTTTATTTATTAATGGACTAAAGTATAATCTGTTAAGCATTTCTCAGTTGTGTGATGATGGATTTAATGTTATGCATGAAAATGATTCATGTAATGTATTTGATTCTAAAATTTTTTGGTATCTATGGCATTATTAAATGAAAATGTTTATGTTGTGGATTTAAATTATTTACCTAAAAATGTTACTTGTTTAAATGCTTTTCATAAAGAATCTTGGCTACGAAACAGAAGGCTAAGACACTAAAATGTGCCCTCACATAGAAAACTGACTATGAAAGTTCTTGTTAGAGACTTACCTAAACTTGAATTCCCACTCTACAAAGTATGTAATCCTTGTCAAAAGGAAAAACAACATAAAGTTCTTTTCAAACCAAAGGAATAAGTTTCAACTTCTCAACCACTCGAGTAGGTTCACATGGATTTATTTGGACCATCTATAGTTTCTATTCTAAATGGGAAGCACTGTGTCTATGTCCTTTTATATGAATTTTCTAGGTACACTTGGATATACATTCTTTCTAAAAAAAGTGAAGCTTGTTCAAATTTTATTAATGATTCCAAGTCTGTATAAAACCTTAGTGGACATAAGATCAAAGCCTTGAGAAGTGATCATGGACGTGAATTTGAAAATCCATAGTTTGAATCTTATTGCTCAGATAATGGATATAGTCACAACTTCTCTTCTCCTAGAACACCTCGCCAGAATGGTGTAGTAGAAAGAAGAAATTGGACTCTTCAATAGATTACTAGGACAATGCTTAATGAATATGATTTACCTATTTACATTTGGGTTGAATCTGTTAATACAGCTTGTTACATTATCAATAGAGTCTTGATTAGACCAATTCTTAAAAAGACCCCTTATGATATTTGGAACAATAGGAAGCCTAAGGCTAATTACTTCAATGTTTTCTGTTGCGAAGTCTTTATTCTAAACACTGAAGAAAATCTTGACAAATTTACTTTCAAAAGTGATAAAGAAATTTTCCTAGGTTACTCAATATCATGTAAAGCCTATAGAGTATTCAATAAGATAGCCGAATGTGTGGAAAAATTTATACACATAAAATTTGATGAAACTGATCCACATGAACCTAAGGCTCCTCTTGAAAATCATGAAGAAGATATTTCCATTCTAATCCTTAATGACAAGAATAGTGAACCTGTTATTATGACAACCAGTTCAAGAAATTTTCCCGAACCTGCTTCTATAGAACCAAAACCTATAAATGAACCTGAAATTTCTAGCCCTATAATTTCTAGACCAACTTGGACCCTTAAAAACAATCCTTTAGATGCTTTAGTAGGACATTTCAGTGGAGGGACAGAAACAAGATCTTCTCTGAGAAACAAGTTGAACATCCAACTTTTCTTTCACAGCTTAAACCTAAAAATATCAATTTTGCAATCAAATATGAATTTTTTATGATGGATATGAAAGAATAATTAAATTAATTTTAATGAAATAAAGTCTGGGAATTATTAGATTGGACTAAGGACACTTTGACCATAGGCACTAAATGGGGTTTTGAGAATAAAGTTGATGAATCCGGTGACATAGTTAGAAATAAGGATATACTAGTTGCACAATTCTATAGTCAAGAAGAAGGAATTGAATATGAGGAGACCTTTGTACGACTATTCAGACTTGATCCATCAAAATCCTACTTGCTTAGGCTGCACATTTGCATTTCAAACTATATCTAATGGATGTCAAGAGTGAATTCTAAAATTGGTATATAACTGAGGAAGTTTTTGTTGAACAACCCCCTGGATTTAAAAACCCCCATTTTCCAAATCACATTTTTAAACTATCAAATGCCTTATATGGTTTGAAGTAAGATCCACAAGCCTGGTATGGCAGATTGAGTACTTTTCTTATTTCCAAAGGATTTAAAAAAGGAATAGCTAGTCCTACTCTTTTTATAAAATGAATTTCCAATGATGTTTTAGTTTTTCAAATTTATGTATATGACATTATTTTTGGATCTTCAAAGAATTGTTTATGTGATTATTTTTATAAAATGTTGCAAAGAGAATTTGAAAGGAGTTTAATGGGTGAACTCAAATATTTTCTGGGATTTCAAGTTTTTCAAAATTAAAATGGTATTAATTTAAATCAAAGTAAATATAAAAATGATCATCTAAAATGTTTTGGATTGGATAGAACTAAAAGTAGTGACACTTTCATGAGTACCACTTGTAAGTTGGATCTTGATAAAGATGGAAAATATGTTGATCAAACCACTTATAGAGGAATGATTGAAATTTTACATTACTTAAATGATAGTCACCCTGACATTATGTCTAGTGTGTGTATGTGTGCTCATTTTCAAGAAAACTCTAAGGAATCTCATTTAAATGCTATAAAAATAATTTTCAAATACCTCAAAAAAACAACAAATCTAGTATTGTTTTATCCTAAAAAACAACCATTTGAATTAATTAGTTATTCTGATGCTGAATTTGGTGGTTGTATGTTAGATAGAAAAAGTACCTCGGAAACATGCCACTTTTTAGGCAAGTCACTAGTATCATGGTGTAGTAAGAAACAAAATTCTGTTTCACTATCTACTGTAGAAGAAGAATACATAGTTGCTGGCAGTTTTTGTGCACAAATTTTGTGGATGAAACACACATTACTAGATTATGGATATAAATTCAAACATGTACCAATAAATTGTGACAACACAAGTGGTTTTAACATCTTAGTGAATCCTGTTTAACATTCTAGGACAAATCATATTTATGTAAAACATCAATTTTTGAGAGATCATTATCAAAAAGGTGATATAACTTTGGAATTCATTCGTATTGAATATCGACTTGATGATATATTCACTAAAACATTAAATTCCGAGAGAATAGACTACATCATACATGAACTAGGCATGATAAATTGGAAATAGATACCTTACATGTTACTGTTTTAGGTATTACTATTTGATATCTTATTGTGTTATACTTTGTTGTTTCATGATTACGGTTTCTTAGTTATTGTCTCTCATGCATACTATCTCACCGTAAGGTTTTATGTTTACATTCTCACCATTAGCATTTTGTACATACGGTCTGACGTTTACTGTCTCACCATAACGCGCACGGAAAGGTTCACTAACGGTCTCACTGTGAAACTAATTTACTATCTCTTCGTAACGCACACTGAAACGTTCCCTCAAGATATCTCCATGAAACTCGTTTATTGTCTCACCGTAATGACCACTCATGGTCTCACCATAATTTTGTTTTGATTTTTTTTAAACCCATATCGTTGTAATTATCCTTTTCACCTTATTATTTTCCCGCATTTTTATTTTAGCGATGTTTGGTATTCTTGAATGATAAAACAAAGTAAGTATCACTCGCTTCTTCACTCAGGGTTTCTTCTACCTACCCTTTTCAAACCCTTCTTCATCCATGCAACCCTTCTCCTGCTCGAACCTTCAGTGAATGCCATGAATGAAACGTTTGTCATCACAGACACCTAAGAAGCGCAGCTCGAAGAATAAGAATATTGCACCTAAGCTGACATAAGAAGGACCTTTAAATCTGAATTTGGTAAACCGCGTTGTCTTACATGAGAAAGAGATTTGACCGAAATGGCTTCTGTATAGTAAGTCTTTGGTATTGAAAGTGTTAGAACAACAATGCGGGATAGAATGGTTCTAGAAGGAGGATAGACCCATCTATCCAAGGTTAGTAGCTTAGTTTTACCAATACGTACAGTTCTCATTTGATTCTGGTGAGAGTTATGTTGTGAAGAGTTGGGTAAATGGCTATAGATGCTCCTTCTCTTCGAGGTTATGGGTTTCATGCCTTAGGATACCTCATGAAGGTATACATGTGGACTATGGGAGAGGACCTCTACCTTCAACTGATCTCTTTGATCTAGAAGATTCCCTGAAAATCCTAACTGGAAATGGAACTTTGAGGAGAGCCATTGCTGCTGAATTAGATGGAGAAACAAGGCTTCTATTTAAGTTTGTAAATAATTTGGTTAGCCCAAGAAAAAGGTATTCTGATATGTTAAAATATCAATATGTGTTTTTGATTCACCTCATGAAAAATGCACATAATATCAACTTGTGAATGTATGTCATTCACTATATGATTGATTTGATCAAAGTATCATCCAAGTCAACATCTCTATTTTACTCTCGACTAATATCAGCCTTTCTTCTTGCAAAAGTTGTAGTTGGACATAATGAGGAAGTGACTATGAACTATGAGTACTTCCTCTCAAAAACTATTATCAAAAGAATGAAGATAAACTAGAATCCTTTGAAAAAGGAATGGGTGGAAGAAAATGATAAATTTTTTGAGAAATTAAATCTTGTAGATTATCCTTCAAGACCAAAAGACATTTATGATCCTGGTTTGAAACCAGATGAGATTGTTGAGTATCTTGAAGAAGATTAAGAAGAGGCTGAAGTGCCATATAGGGAATCAGTTATTAATGTGGAAGACATGACTATTGTCCCTCATGTAGTTCTTCAATAAGAAGCACCTACTCCTAAAGAATATTCTAATTTCTAAACTCAGACCAAAGCTGTAACAGAATCAATAGCCAAAGAATCTGAAAAGCATGCCATGGGAGAACCTACAGTAGAAGAGATTATAGTGGAAGAGCTAACTATTTTGCAAGAGGTCAATATGGAGAAACTCCATGTGGAACAATTTGTTCCCGAAATCATACCTTCTATTTAAGAACGGATAGAGCTAACCTTTCAGCTGGCTATATAGGAAATGAGTGAGGAACTCAGAGCCAAGTCTGCAGAATTAGATCAAGATCCTAAGCCTCTCAGTCCTGAGATGGAGGCACCAGTTGAGGGGAGAAAACCCTAAATCTTGAGTCTGTTGAAGTCTCATATCCAACTGGGTGACGTCCTGTAGACACTCAGTATAAATTTCCCAGTTTCTACAATGTGAATTATTCACAACAGGTTACATCAACCATACCTGATATTTCCTCTCTATTTCAGTTGAAATCAGTCTCCAGATTTGCACCTGAGGAGGAATCTGAGCATGTACCTATACCTCCTCCTAAACCCTTGTCTGAACAGCCATCCTTTTTGAATAAGGATGATTTGAAAGAATTCGGTTCCACTCTCTTATCTGGTGTTGAGAAACTCATGAATACCCAACCTAGTCTTGTGAAAAATTTATGTGAGAAGGATTCCTATCTTTTTTTTGAAGAAAATTATTCGTAAAATTAAACCTAAGATGCCCCATGAGATTCAGGAAGTAAGAGTTGAAAATAAGATGCTCAGTAATGAAGTAAAGACCCTAAGAAGTATGGTTGAAGACATGCAGAAAGAGCTGTATTCGAGATGTGAACTTGCTGCTTCTCACATAACACAAGTTAGTGTGTCTCAAATTCAACATTATATAGAATCCATAGATAAAAATATTTCTAAAAGGAACAAGAAAATTGTGAAGGAAATGAAATAGAAAGTTTCCAATCTGAATAAACTCACTGATGAGTATACGAGATGTCTTCAATAGGTGCTGAATCAACAACTGACCACAACTGTCAAAGCATCTAGTTAATCCTCAAAACCCTCCTTCGATAGGGAACTGCTCAGAACTATAGTCAACGAAGAACTTAATAATGTACTAAGTGGCTTCAATACTTCTTCCTTATCTGAAGTAGTCAAAAATAGTGATAGAATTTTTGACATAGTACAAAACCACTCCAAAATGGCTAATGCTGCTCAGAAATAGATTACTAAAAAATTAGACTTCTACTTCAACAGAATATTCTCTAAGAACGATATAAAAAACCATTTCAAGTACCTTGTAGAAAACTTGCGGATTCCTCCTGTGACTCAACCATTCAAGAACCATGTCCAGAAGCTCAAAGAGTTTGCTAGACTGTTGGACAAGTTTATGGAGAACAATGACAATTTTGAGAAAGACATGCAATATGAAGGAGATATTATTACAGATTTCATCAAACTCTTGAGGCCCTATATTCATGTCTAGACTACAGCCATTGTTGCTCCAGTGGTTGTACCTCTCAGACCTAGGCTGCCTACCTTCACCTCTACTCTAGCCTCAACCACTATGTATGTTTGTCAAGTACTTAGTCAGATCAGGCATGTGATTACTGATCTTCAACTGCCTAGATATTCTACTGCTACTACCTCGGCTCCCTCATTCTTTGAAGGCCTTCCCTTACCCTCTTTATCAGCCACATATCTCCCTTTTTCTACCTCAGCCTCTGCCCCTATGGCTTCCTCTTCTGCTACTACAAAAGGCAAAGATAAGGCTAGCCCTTGAAGAAGAATAGTGATTACTCTTTTTGATAAGGATACTGTTGTGTTTGTATTATTTTTTTGTTGTACAATCACTTATTTTCAATTAATGTACTATGAACCTTTTTGACCTCTCTTGTATCATCTTTTTGATAATCCCATAAGGGGGAGAAGTTTCTATATACTATGTTCGCAATTTATCTTTATAGTTGAATCCAATATACAAATTAATTGTATATGATTTTTGATCATCAAAAAGGGGAAGATTGTTGGACTCCTCATGTATTAATGATGTTTTAATGATCACAAGTCTTATTTAATCACATGTTAATGATTCCAAATCTTATTCACCCAAGTTAACCTTAATAAATTATATTCAATCATGTGTATTTATGTTTAAAGATTTATTATGCTTTAATAAGAGCCTTGCAAGATCTTAATTGCTCTATTTTCAGTTTACCTACTTTATAATATCTTTTATCTACTCTCAAAATACCTTCTTTAAAAAATTCTTAAGTCTAATCTTTTCTATTATCATCTTTATTTATGTATGCACATAATTACTTTGAAAATTCTAAGACTCCATGAGTCTCCCACTAGCTATGTATTTCTGACACCATGAAGACTTACACTGTGAAGCAAGACACTGTGAAGCCAGACACCCTAAATCCAGACACCGTAAAGCCAGACACCGTGAAGCAAAACACCGTGAAGCCAGACACCGTGAAGCCAGACACCGTGGAGAAGGACATCGTGAAGCAAGACACTGTGAACAAGACACCAAGAACAAGACATCGTGACTGCGAAACACTGTGACCATGAGACAATGTGACCATGAGACAACATGACACTCAGACACCGTATGAAAGAGACACCATTTTCCTGACTCACTATGACACTGTTTCTTAAACTATTTTTTCCATTAAATTTAATATCTAAGAGTCATATTTGATGATTTTAATGAACTTACATAATTAATGTTTCATTGTAGAAATATTATCACATAGTACACGGTAAGAGGTGCAGAACACATGCAACCTGTCATCTCCAACACATGCATTCTATGCTAAATGCTAAGTGTGTCCAAGATTCAGCGAGGGTGATAAAAAACAAAAAGAAAAGGCCAAGAGCATGACAACAAATAAGATACTTGGAGGAAGCTTCAAAAGAAAGTCACAATGCATGTAACTTGACACTGCTGAACACATGAAGCATACTTGAAGCTTAAATAACATCTTCGCTTGTTGAATCTCACAAAGAACATAAGCTAAATCGCAACACTCTATTTTCTACAAAACTTCTAGGGATGGACTTGAAGCTTCATCTGCTTAAATCCAAAGGAGTTCAGAGCTGCATTGACATCACACAAGAGTATTATAAACTTATTTCTATATTCATTGTTTTCTATGATTATCCTTTTCATTATATTATGAGCAGTGTGTGCTTCTGTCCGTTTTGACACACACTGACTCCTAAGCTAAAATGGAGGATATTGAAATCCTCACACTAAACTCCTTACACCTTTGTGTATTCCAATTAGAATTGTGGTAGAGGTATGAGGACCTGGACAACCTGTGTGTTGTTTCTGTTGCATTCCCACGTATAAATGTGGTAGAGGTATGAGGACCTGGACAGTCTTGGTACTGTTCTAACCCTGATCTAGGGTGTGGATCGAGGTTTTATAAAAACTTTTTGAGAGGACTAAGTCTCAGCTTGAGACTGAATCTCTTGGTTAAGAATGTTGTGAATCTTATTTTAGTTTAAACTATTTTTCTCTATTTCACTGTTATTTACTTTGAAACTCAAATCTGTTTTAAAGTAACTTTGATAGTTGAACTAGCAAGTGTTGGTAATTATTGTGAACCAGTAAGTTAGTTTCAAAAGCTAACTTATTCTTCAGTTTATGTTAACTGAGAAATAATAAATCATTGAGAAACTAATTGTATATTTGCATTATTTATAGAAGGGATTTTTAATTATGAACTGATTTTCCCTAAATATACAAATGTAGAAATCATATTTAAAATGAGATCATTTAATAGAAGTTAAAATGAATGTTAAAGTTCAACAGAAATTATACAACACAAAAAAAAATTATATTACCAACATACATTAAAACTCAGAGAATGTCTGAATCAAACTAATAAGAATGCGAGTTCAAAAAATAGTCTCTAAAATCTAATGAAATGCAACATGATTATCCTATATAAAAAATTTTGTGTGAATAAACAATTAAAAAGAAAAATGGTGTATAATCACAAGTATATCTCAGGAAATTAAAAATTGAGGCAAGTAACCATTGTGTTTGAGATTTTATTCTAATTATGTTATATAACATCCTCAATACAAATATTATCTCTATTGTGGTGGTGGTTAGAACCTTTAAGGAATGATATTTGAGAAAACTAGAACCTATTTAAGGTGGCTTAGAGTGGTAAAGAGTGCTTTTAGTTGATTTTTTTCAAATCATAGGGTGTTGTGGTGTGAGGGGAGGTGAGGATAGGAGAGCACCTTTTATAAGTGAAAATGGATCAAATTTTTTGGAATAGGCATTATATTTGAATAATTGGAAATCACTTGAGTAAATTTCATACAAAAATTAAGAAATAATGAAAAATATCAGTGAAAATGTAATGAAATTCCTTAACAACAAATTACCACAAATGTTTTAATCGCGATTGAGTTCATTTACTCTTTGAGTTTTGCTTTTATATTTTTTTCTTTTATCATCATAAAAAAGTTTCACCTACAAAATAGATCATTTATTCTTAAAAATTAAAATGATCATCATTATACTATATAAATATACAGATTATAAATTCTAAATCCATTTATCATTTTTAAATTTCTAAAAGTGAGAAAAATTAATTTTAAAATAAATATTATATAATGTATTGCAAAATAATATTCAGAAAAATATTACTTATATTCGAAAAAACGTTAAATATTTTTCAAAAAAAATACAATAAATATTTTTAAATTTATAAAATGCAAAATTAAATGTTTACTTTAACTATAAAAATAATTAATAAATTTACAAATTATTATTGTAGGTTAACCTTTCTATTAAGTTCATGGTATTTGTAAAACTATTACAATTCCCTATTTATAGAAAATTTATAAAAAATATTTGAAATATCATATTATGATAATATTTCAATGATTAATATAAGAATGTAGTTTATTTTTTATAATTCCCATCCTAAAATTTATATATTTTATTTTTCATTTAAAATATATAAAATTTAAGAAAATAAAATTTTCATAAAAAAATGACATCTGGTTTCTTAACAATACATTTTCCTATTAATTAACAATTAATCTTTTTTTAACATCATATTAATACATTAAATATATATTATTATTACTAAATCATAATACACTTATTTCTTTAAAATAAAACACCAATTTTTTAAAATATTCATTTTTTCATAAAATGAATTGAGAAAAAATGGCCTTTTAAAATTTATAAAAATTTATGTATTATCTTCAGATATAAATATTTTATTACACATTTATATAATCATAATTTATACTTACATAATCCTTTGTGGTATTCCTATAAGACCTAAGTACCAGATAAAGTTTGGTTTTAGTTTTGGGTGGTGATTCAGTTATAATGGATCCTTTTTTAATATCGATGATCTTGACCTTCTAAAAATTTAGTTTATATGAAGCCTTAATTTCTCTAATCAAACATCTGATTATTATACTAAAATACTATAGAATAAAACTCCCATATAATCTTCGAAAATTAGGTTTATAAGGATGACTTCTGATTCTAGATACCATTTATTCTTATATTCATTACTGGTTTTGTGATATTGTTACTTCAAAAAAATACTAGTTAATTTAAGGTGTATGTTTTAATAGAAATATTTAATGATCAAAATATTTCATGATTTTTCAATTTAATTTGGTTTAGTGATTCAAACACACTATTTTATAAATTATTTATTAAAGGAAAATATACAATGAAATCTATGGTTGTTAAATTCCCCCTTAAGTAAATTGAATCCTCATAATTTAAATTATTACTTAATAAGGAGATAGGTAAGGGTATCTGTAATATGACTTTATATTTAATTTTTTAATAATTTATCAATCAAATCTATTCAATTATAATATTATTAATCCAAATATTTTGTTTCTTATATAACATTCGAGTTAAAACCTCATGTGGATTATTGTTAAGCCCTATTTAACATTTCATTGAGTTAATAGTAATTATTAAATTTGTATATTCACATAAATTGGATTTATATAATTAAATTTGATCCCTTGTTATAATAATATAAAAACCATATACACCTATCTCACATCCCTCATCCATCATAAACATGGCCCTCTAAGTGGAAATTTGAGGTAAAAGGATGATGTCGATAAAGAATGATTCAATTCCTCATAACTCCCATTGAGATCCATGATCTATCCCCTACCAGATGATTATAAATTATCCAACTCTAAACACCATTATGTTCCATCTCCAGCTTTTCCCTCTCTTATGTCCCCTGCCTCACCAAAAAACACCTGCCTCATTTCCCACTTGTTTCACCAGTCTTTACATAACCACTCCATGAATCCCTCATGGATAAAATACTTTAAGGTATGGATTACCCACCACATACACATAGAGTGGATCTTGAAGTTCTCAAATTGATCTATCCATGTCCCAAGTAGTTTTCCACACATGCTACATGGGCTCGTGTTCTCTAGGTCATCATAACTGAATATCAAACTACCCTCGTCCCTGAGGTCACTAGGTGCACATATTTTTCTCTAAATTGTGTTATCCTATTAGAATAATGTATAAAAAGAGGGGGTTTATTCTACCTCAAAAATTATCACAGTTCATTCAACATCTCCAGAATCATTGGGGCCTATATGTGGTGATAGTGCATTGATGGACGACTATGAAGGGGATCGGTTCCCATTTTATATTGTTTTAGTAACATCAAGATGTATCTGAGGTGGATTATTGTTATTGTCTATGCCCGATTAAATATTTCTCCAATAATAAAAAATTTATTGGGATATATAGAAATGACTACTGGGTACGGAAACTATGTTGAAATAGTTAA
The DNA here is from genome assembly GCA_963277665.1 of Viscum album. Taxonomy (NCBI): domain Eukaryota; kingdom Viridiplantae; phylum Streptophyta; class Magnoliopsida; order Santalales; family Viscaceae; genus Viscum; species Viscum album. The sequence goes on from OY728138.1 coordinate 1,759,031,781, forward strand.
TCCATTACCAAAATCACTTCTAAATAATCTGATACACCTGTACTAATATGTATATTCCCATAAACTCATATTTTGGAATGTAATGATCATAAAACTAGATATTTTATTTGAAAAAAAACAAAATTGTGGTATACTTAGAAAATATTCATGGAATTTTAGATTGGGAAAAATAAATATCTCATATTCAGAATTTTGAATCATATGATTTTGTTATCATAATAGATCTCATTAGTTGTCAATGAACATGTTCTACCATGTTCCATTGGAAGATATGGTTATTAATGACTATAAACATTATCAATCCTAGTATTATAACTCTAACTTGGATAATCTCTATTTTCCACACTTATGGTATTTGACTATTATTGGTGTTTTAGGATTCATGTTTTCTACTCCCATCCTAGAACCTAAAATCTGCATTCTCTAATAGTGGTTTGATTTTTAAGGATCTCCTATACCACAAGTATAAAATCTTCTAATCCACAAGTGGAAATTACCTTAGGGATTATTCAGACATATTTTATAGATAGGTGGTTGAATATTTCATCTATCATCTTCTCTATTGACTAAATTTTCCTGAGCATCAATCCATGACTTATTTGGATAACTTAATATTTCGACAATGGTAAAAATTTTAATCATATTTTTTTATATTGGTTTTTTTGTAATCACTATATTTATTATTTAATACCCAATTATATTTTAATTTTAATTGATACTATAACTAATCTATACCTTGCATACCTTGTTAACATAGTTTCTTCTAGTTCTATCCATCACTAAAACAGAAATGGGTTATCCTGAGTGATGAAAATTTAATATCCTAGAAGAATTACCATAATAAATAATGTACAATGGACTAAACCATGATATCGTTTATCCATTTTCATCATTACATAATATTTTAATTCATTTTGTTCAACTAATATAAATATTTATATAATCATGGTATCATTAAGATAGTTTATTATATAATTCTCATCTTAGACCCTCATTGTAACTAGAAAATGAATCCTTGATATTGGTATATAAAGATAATATGATCATCCTAATAATATAATGTAGAAGTGTCCATATAGGTGTATAGTCATAGATCTAATCCTTGTGAATCAATGTGATGATTGATTAAATTCTCAACCAACCTTTTTGAATGGGATTACCCCTAGGTTTCTTGGTGCCATAGCCACATCAACTTTATAGTATCCATGTGGGGATTAATTTCAAGAGAATCAACATTTTAATTAATTTATCAATATTTTATGAAATCACCCGATAGTTAGACACATCTCTAGGGTTTTTTTATAATGGTTAGCTAAATTTAACACCAATAGTAAATATACTAATATCTAAAAAAAACTAAATCATCACTCCGATACAAAATGAGATGACCAAGAGTAAACATTACAATTTAATACATCATTCCTATAACTGAAAACATTAAATTACATTATAAACTCAACAACAAAATAATAAATATTTTTAGTTTCTTTGGAGATAATCTATACATGATACTTATTTTATAATTCCTATAAAAATATTCTGATAATTTCATTATACTAGGTATTATTATGATTATATAAAATGTTAAGGTCATACACATTCCCTAGGAAATGGAAACATATGAATGAGGAATATAGAAATACTTAGTGGGTAAATAATATTCATATGAACATGTTATCTAGGGTGTGATCATAAGAATATGAGAAAACATTATCAAGAGAAATATATTATGTTAAATGTATGTGGAATCATAAAAATGGATCATGTGTTAATATAAGATAAAAAATAATCCCATATGATGATTAACATAACATGGTGTAAGGACTTGGAATTCATGAGACATAAATCAATATCTATGGAGCTATGAATAGTTAAATATGAAAGGACAGTGGTACTTACATAATCATAGAAACACATTGTTGGGTATTAGGGATCACCACTTATTTCCCATAGTGGATTGGATTTTAAAATATATTTTCTATAGATGATGCATCATCACCAAAAATTTCATTATATATCAAAACATATTTCATATATTATACCAAGCATCAAAATATGTTTCTCATAGTGAATTGGGAATTTAATCCTATTTCAAATAGGAGAATAAGAATCACAACCCACTTGCTATATTGAACCAAATATCACTACTCATTTATCCATTATCTCACAAGATGTAAATCATTACACATTATATTAGAGGGACATATAGGTCCCACAAATCACATAAAGATTATACACATATATTACAAAATAAGACATCTAACCATAGTATCATTAAAACCTAAGAATGAGAATCTATTTTAAATTACATTTAAAATGATATCACGTACTTTACCAAATAAACTAGATCAAATGATATTGAATTTAATATCTCAAAATAATAAATTCATGCAATCAATTAATGGTTGATTTATATTACATAACATTATGGAAAATAGGCTCCTTTTGTGATTAATAGAAAAATGGATTAAATAGAAATATGTAGAAATCCATTCAACTACTTATACAAATGATAATTACTACCTTTATAATTTATATGATCGGTATAATTGAATAGGTTTCTATTACCCACATTTATTTTTATATAATATTTATTATATAGTGTTTTATCTATAGTGACTATATATTTCTTCCTTTTATAACATTCATTTTATCCGTTGAAGTATTTTATAAATGTCTTCTCCAAGAGTAATGTTTCTTTAATATTTAATTATAATTAACTTAGTGTGATATGAGATAATTTAAGAACCATAATCCTTTTGGATATTTTTATATTAGTTTAAACTAGCTCAATTAATATGACTGAAAAATTAAAATTAGACTCACTAATAAGTCTTTAGATAAATCCAACTTGAATCCCTAATTATTTGAAGTATGTTAAGGAATTTCACTGATATATTGCAATATCTTCATGTTAATCATATTCCTCTAAGGGATAAAATTTTATAATAGTGTATTAGTTTCAATATTATCGTTCGAATAAAATATTTTCTTCCGGACTTAAAATAACACTTTAGTTGTATCAACATTTATAGGAATAGTTACCAATAATTCATTAATATGATATTCATTATAGTAATATGTCTGAAATGATTTTACTTATCCCACATTTCCATCTCCCTATATTATCATATGTACTCTATATAGTGATATCTGTAGGTTTGGGAACCCATTAATGCAAGGTTCATGTGAATTACTCGAATATTGATTAATAAACACGCTTTTCATGCCTTAAAGATAATTACATTAAACATGATATATAGTTATGGATAGCAAAAATAGTATAAGATGTACTTGAAACTAAATATAAAATTAAATAAATAAACCAAATAAACTCATATAAGTAACACTAAAAAACTTTAAAATAATATTAAATAGAGGAAAACTCAACTATATGACATTGATAAAAACATTAATAAAAACAATAATATGTTTTCTTTATATGGAAATATTAACATTAAAGTATTATACTCATTGTTTTTATCAAATATTAAATATAAAATAATGTGAAAATAAATAAGTCATCCTTCTTATTGATTAATTATTCAACTATAAAACATTGACACATATTTGTTCCAACAGGTGTTCAGATAACCATGTAATATAAAGTACTTTATTTGGGCTGATAAAACCATCATTTAAATCACATAGACAAAATTTTTAAATATTGTAATCTATAAATCAAAATTATTAATCATTAAATACTCTTATACCAATTTGAAGATCTTGAAATTTAAAATTAGTATACTTAAAAACATAGGTAAATTAATGTTCATCAATAATTATTTGAATAATGAAAAATAAAAAATACCTCGACCAACTATTTTAAATTTATTTATGAGTCACGGTGGTTAGTGTTCCAAATCTAAATATAATCCCTTTCGTTTCTCTAAATTTCACTTTTGGAGTAATAATAATATTGATATGTTGTTGATTTTAGGAATAAAATCATTTATAAGATAACCATAATTTTATATTTTATTATTTCAAGTTTTACCCATTATAAAAAATTAAGAATATCTGTGTTACTAATAAAATTCAATAATCACCCCAATTATATTAAATCCTAATATTAACATATATCTAATTTTATCATGTATTCAATATAAATTAATGATTACCATTAATGACCCTTAATTTTATATTGCCCACATATTGAATTAAAACCCAAAAATTGTCTAAATTAATAATTTAATTTAATACAAAATAATTCATATTTGGATCACACATTAAATTAAAATCAAAAAAACACTCTCTTGAGTTATACATGTCCCTTTATAATTGTCCCTTGATATAAACATACGAGTACACAAATTTATTTACTCATTATAGACATGGTCCATTTATACTTTTTTCCATCAGTTATACAAATATCAGATCAAGGGCTTGTTTACCACATGCAATTTTGACTGGACGTAATAATCCTCACATATATCAGTGTAACATAATGATATAGATAAATTATGGTTTTATAACCAGAAATTTTAGAATTATAGGGTTATATAATATATATTTTTTTGTTTTTTCTTATTTTAAAATTGTTGATATCTTTTAAATATGCTGATATGTAACCATAGAAAAAATAAACAATTAATGTAACAACTAAAATAATGATAAATAGTTATTCAAATAACATTAAACAAAGATATATATCTAAAATAAAACCAAAACCTATTAAAACTAAATATCCTTATGTGATACAACTACCATATGATAATCATTATCAAGAATGACCTAGTGTGGTATCCCATTAATAAGTGTATTTTCAATCATGGGGTTTGTAACTATGTTCATTATAGACACTTTTCCACCTAATAGTCATTTTATCACAACCATTAACATGATATCTATATGATTATAATTCATTGAGATTTAATTATTCTTGAAATATAATAATGATTATGATAAAATATATTTATTAGTCAGTCTACACTAACTTTGATTAGTATTCAAGTGGAAATGTTCCTCAATCATGTACAATGATCAGATTCCCCCTAACAAGAAGTAAAATCTACTTCCATGGTAGAGAAGACTATGAGTACCAAAATACTGTTTTTTGGTGATGAAAATTTCAAATAATGATCAAGAGGAGTGTGAACTAATCTCATTTATAATTTTAAATACTTATTAGGATTAAGTTAATTTTTTTTCCTAAAATAATACATAAAAAAGTGTTTTTTAGTAGTTTGGTTAAAAGTGATTGTATGTATACACTTCAAACTCACAATGTGTGATTTTGGTACCCACTATTTAAGTAAACATAATTTTTATGTAATTAATATCCCCTTATAATAGACTTTTTAACAATTAGAGTCTTAACCCAAATCTAGCCTTTTTTTACTTCTAGTGGCATAATTCAAAACCCTCAATTAATGTATACGAGGATTTAGATATGCCTTTATCTTGACCAGGCCATAATAAAAACCCATTATATTTATCAAGAAAATGAAAAACCAAGGAACGTAACTTTTTGAACATGGAGACATATCATAACTTGCATTTTATAGTTGTAGTTTAACCCAAAGAAAATGTATTTCATTTGAATGAAAATTCCTAAACCATAAATTGAATAGATGAAAAAGATATAAATAATTAACATATATTTAAAATAGTGTGAGAATGAAATCCTATGTGTCGAGTATATAGTGATCTCTTCATAAAATAAGTGTCAATATGATGATGATTATCTAATAGTTTTGTATTGATAATTATAAAAGAAGGTTTAAAAATACTGTTAGAGTATCCTTGATAATTCCCTTAGATATCTTCCATCGGTTCTAGAAGTATTGTAATTTAGTGTTTCCTCGTGCATAATAGACTTAATTAATTGTAAATGAATGAATTTTATTTTTTCATATTTTTCCATACAACCATTTTCTCCTCTCTTAAGATAATGACTTACTTTAGAGTTTAGATAACCCTCGATAATATCAACAACATAATAATTTTATATAAAAACATAATAATTGAATACGAAAAATTTATTACATCTATATTAATGTCTTTTAGAAATCACACAAAAATCAGGTTAGAAAATATCTTTATATTTTAAATGATTCAACTTTTTAAACTCCTAGATTTTTTTAAATAAAAAATAAAAATAAAAAAAACTTTTGAAATTAAACTACAATTTTGATTAATATAATTCAATATAAAATTTCATATAATCAAATTAATTAATGTTATATTATAGAATAATTTAATAAAAAAATTGTAATAAATATATAGTAAATATTTATATAAAAATATATATATATCATATAATATTATAAACATTCTAAAAAACCATTGTAACATATGTAAAAATAGTATTTTTAATTTTTTATAAACATGAATGTTTCAAAACATCATTCTTTGTAAGCCTAAATGTTTTTTAAGAAAGAATGTGTTTAGGGATAAAGATTAAGTGTGTAATCATCATTCTCTATAAACATTAATTTTCATAATCATGAAATCGATGTACGTAAATATGTTTCTTTTTCTAAAATTACTTCATAAGGAATAAGAAAATATTTTAAAGGATCATTATGAATATAATAAAGATTACCAGATATGAATAATGATCATGTAAGGAAATCGTAAGGATCATATTGAATTGCCTAAGGATCATAAAAGTAATTCATAAAGATGAGAAAAGAAGTTATTGCGGATAAAATAACTATATGGATCAATTCTAAAACTGTAAATATGATTCCTCTACTAAATATTAACCATTCAAAACTTAAACAAAATATCTATATATTTATAATATAACTCAAAGAAAGAGGTAGTATTCCTTTAAATATTTTAATATGAAAAATTAAAATGAAAAAAGAAAAATTTTGATAAATAGAATCCACAATGCTATTTTTTATTCAAGTAGTATAGGATTAAATGAAATCACAACTATTAAAAAGAATGCAATAATTTTGAAATTATAAAATAATAATAAACTAAAGTCCATTTTTAATTATTAAAAATGATAAAGTGGAAAATATACACACAAAAATATCTCCATTTTGACAATTACAAAACCGTAGTAATTATAAAAATTTACTCCTCTTTTAAATTATCAGAAAAATCTAACAATAAAACCACTCTCATTTTGTAAAGGTAAAATAAAGAAATGAATATTCAATAAAGTTAAGTATAAAATTATTCAGATAATTATATTACTCAATAAACTATATAATAATTTAAAAATAAGATAACATGAATTTTACTCCCCCTAAATCAATTCATTTTAAAAATATATACCAACAAAAATTAAAGGATAATATAATATTAATTTTCCCCATCAATTGATGATTATTTTTTCATTTTAATAGTGTGATCATAGTTTAAATAAATTATTGAATAAATCATTAATAACACCTTATAAATGATACTTTTAAATTTATATGGATCCAAAACAAAATATCATTATATTTAGGGAATAATAAAATATACTAACAAATTTTAAGATAAGTCAACACACCACATTATGAAGTACATTTCCATGATAAATTTGAATAAAAAACATATTTTAATATATTAATTTTAAATAATCCTAGTATTATATTGTAATAATGATAATTTTCAAAAAAACATTATAAACAAGAAGTGGGATTATAGAAGGTGGAATGAATTAGTCCTTAAATAAGGATCCTAAACATTGTATGAAAATGTATATATGAATATGGATTCTACAAATAGATTTTAATAAAAAAAATCATTTCCATCATCCCAATTTAATATTCATATAATTAAATCATAGTGTAATATAAATACTTAATAAATATATAAAATAGTCGGTCATTAGTTGGAATGTATTCCAAACAAATTTCCCCTCATTAAATTTAATCTCTAATAAAATTAAATATATCTTATATATTATTTTTTATTGAATAATCTAAAGGGTTCTTTGAAATTTCTATAACATATTAATAGTCACATAAAATTGGTACATTTTCAAAGTGAAAATCAAAACAATAATAGTTTTCTTAATTCATAAGTTTGATAATAAGATATGCATCAACAGTGTATTCTTCTCAAATAATAAATAAATTCAATGAATCTTGTTTCTTTGAAATCATAGATTAAAATATTTTATTAGACAATTACACATTCAACATGAGATCTTTCAATATATTTTGAGACTTCTACAATTTGAATTGATATAACTTTTTGAGTGAAATGTAGTTTTCCCTGGATATAACATTTCAATACTTATACAAACTTTAACATATTATATTACACATTTAATAGAATTTATATAATGATACTTGATTTTAATAAATATATATTACTTATTTTTGGATGAATATTGATTACATTATACAGGCACAAAATTAAGTATTGTAAAGGAATAATACCTTTTAAAACTTGGAAACATAAACAACTGGTTTATAAAATATCCAAATAATATCATTCTTATTTATTAACAACTAGCACCATTTTTAAAATATCATTCCATATATGTTTGTTTATATCATATGGAAAAGAATCATAATAAAAGGCTGATCTTAGATTCCCATTAAGGGTAAATAGGGATGATATCAATTATTATAGAGGCATAACATGATCATAAGGTTATAACAACAAGAAAATAACATTGGAGAATTATAAAACATACATCAATGTACACAATCATGAGTCGTGGAATAAATCATGTAAATTCATACTATATTAATCGTAAAAGAATAAGGGAAAATAATCCATGAGATAATAACATAAGACATGGAATTATCGCATAAACATATGAATGGAAAATAATTTCATTAGTAGTTAAATATCTTTTCCAAGACTATTATAGTGGTATGGTATCACTCCCCAAACAACAATATTAGTCATGGTTCACCCACCAGACTATTATATCAGAATAAGTCCCTTACTGAAATAGGTTCACTTCTCATTCCAGTTAGGTATATCTCAAGAGATATAAATAATTACCCAATGCATTAGAGGGAGATATAGGTCCCACATATCAAATAATAAAAACCATACATATGACTTCCATAAGATCATAAATTATTCATCATACCAAAACCCATGAAAATTAATGGTTTTTGTTAAACAATTATGCATCGCATAACCCAAAAAAATAAATAAGTTTCTAAAAAATATTCCATCATAATAATAAACCAAATAGATAAAGTGTAAAGATGTCACCTTAGGAAAATATTCCCGTTAAATCATAATTAACATCAAATAATGTTATCTTATATAGAAAATTATTTTGAAATATGACTTGAAATATTTCTTGAGCCAAATAACCATTCTAATTTTAAATCATTTTTATTTTTAATGTCTTGATTATAAAGGAAAATAATTTATTTGATATGAAACCTGTAATATTTTAATTTATGATTATAAAATTTTAGTCTTCATAATAGAATAAAAATTAACTCATTCCATATAAGTTAAAAAACATCTTTCTATTTTTTCTATCAAAAAGGTCACAAAGGGCTTCATTTACATAGAAATTTATTTATATTCTTTATATAGAAAAATACCCACCCATAAAACAGAGTGGGAAACAAAATCATAGGTCCCAATAAAGGATAAAATAATATAGTCTAAGAGTTTCACTAATAAAAATTCTCAAAACATCTTTAAGAATAGACGCTAATCTAATAAAGAAATTAAAATCGTGTGGGATGGAGGAGTCAATCATATCCCAATGATAGATATGATAGAATAAACATCTTCACATTTCTTCATAAGATGAACCAAATAGGTCAAAATATTTATTTTTATAACAATTATAGATGTATTGAACTCAGAATCCCATCAAATCAGGTATGGTATCTTGGCTAAAAAATACTCCATCTCCCTACAACTAAGATAACAACTCTTGGGTTGGTCTTCATACATTTACTCCATGAACTCCAAAACCATATATCAATGAATTTAATTTACATAAATTCAAAAATATCCCCACCAATTAATCTACTTATAGAAATCAATACACTTATATCCCATTTCCTCGTGAAGAACTAGTGAGGATTGGATTCTTCCCATGGTTCATTGTAGAAGCAGCAATGGAAAGCCAAATGAATACTAGTTCTCTTGATATTATTATCAAAAGGAAGATAATTATAGTCTCCCCTAAAAACTATATATTAATTTAATAATTGATTTCGATGAACTATAATTCCTCTCTACACCCAACATAATCAACCGGTGTGTTTCACACCCTGTGATAATCCTTCGTTGAGAAAAATCATATCATAGAGAATGTAAAAAACACAAGAATTAAGAATCATGGAAAACTCAATGAGATCAAAATCTTTACATTTCTTCCTTCCCAACATTACATGAATGAATATATGGTGCCTACAAGATTAGTGGAAAGATAGTTATTGGGTTGGAAATCTTGAAAAACAATGTTTAACACCATCCCATTTATGATACCATAAATTAATCTCACTGAGGCTGTTAATCCATTGAAAATTTTTTCTGAGAAATGAGATGTGGGGTTGGACCATTAACCATATATTTGATGATAAAAATTTAAAATTCCTATAAATCTGCCCATATTTCATCACAATGAAACTTCTTTACATGGATCGGACTTCTAACACTTCCCATGCATGTTTTTCATGCAATCCATTCATCATGTCCAAGATACTCCTAACATTAGTATATCCCTCCATCATAGATTTTTCCTTCATTCCCTAGGAAAACCATTAGTGTTTCACCCTATGTGGGAATAGAAAATGAACATTAATTGGGGTTTTTTAAATAAAAAAATTATAGATATGGGAACATTAGTACCAAAAAACATGTGCATTGTGATGTAGGATAACACATTATTAATGAGAGTAATTCATCCAATAAAAAATAAAAAAAAGGTCTTCTATTTGATAATCCTACTAATTAACTTCTCCACCAGCATGTCAATGTGGTTCACATGAAGCCTAAAAGAGGATGTTGGAACCCTGATATAATTCATTGAAAACCACTATAATACCCCAATCTTCCATGGTATGCTTCTCTTTGAATAATAAGATATCTTGCGATGTACGCAACTTCGAGTTCTAACACACCATGACCAATCAAACTAGACATTATGAATAGTAATATCTACTTTTTAATATTTTATAAATTATATTTTTCACAATGGACATTTTTTTACGATTTATAATATCAAAATTAGCTTAGGGGTAATTTTTAGTTTTCTTCAAAAAACTTTCTATTTTTGATGAATTGTGGAAAACACTCTGTTATTTTTTAAAACTGAATTTTTATATAAATAATTAGTTATTTTATTAAAATTTATATTAGGTAAAAATAGATACCTAATAACTGTATATTTTCAATTTAATTTATTGGAGTCATTTGGTAACAATATTATATATATATATATATATATATTGAACTTTTTACTGTCTTTAATCCACCTTCCAGGCACATTTGAAAATTTTTATAAAATGTAATTTTACCACTTCAGTGAATTGATTTTCCAAAATCCGAGAGTCACAAATGACATCAGTAAGTAAAATGTTGCTCAATATGATGAAAATATTTTTTGGTGAATAGTAACTTTTGAATTTTATTTACCACAGTTAAAAATAAATAGGGTAATTAAAGCAAAAAATGATATTATCATTACCCTAACACATGTACTAATTCTATTGGATAAATTTATATTGACAAAAATCAACTATAGGAATAAAATATGATGCCTTGGTCCACATTTATTAGATTAGGACATTTATTATTATATTATTTAAGGAAGAGTTAAAATTGTTAAATTCAATGTTTAATAACTAAACAATTTTTAATACATGGTTATACATAAGATGAATTCTACTATAAATGTTCATAATAAAACTAAAAATATTTCATACATAATTTTATTTTATTTATAATTTTTAGAAATTATATAAATAAATATATTGATGAAACAATGATGATGCAGTAATTACCTTGTTCATGAAATATTAAATTAATTGATATTATAAATATCCAAATAAATGTAAATTTAAACTTTTTATGACTTACTATAATTTTATAGGATAATATAACATATTAGTGTTGATTAAATAAATTATTTTTTAGGAGATAATTTTTTTATAACTATCACAAAAATAAAATACAAAATAGTGTCAAAATTGACATAATTGAGTTTTGAAAAAAAATACTATATTATTAATTGATATAATATTTTTAAAAATAAAAGGCTCATTCAATGGAAATAGATAAGGATATATATATCAATAATGACCCATGTGGGGTTCTCTTGTCTTTTTATAGTATATTTATTAACCATTTATTATAATAATACCAGAATATATGGTAAAAGATAAATTATTTAACTTAGAGTTAAATCTAAAAGATAAGATTAATATGGTGACCTAATCCTATTTAAAACCTATTGGTTGAAAGGTTGTTGACCCATCCCCACATTATCCTCAATAGAAATAATTTTAGAGCCATTATAAATAGAATAAGATTGTATGATAAAATAATGTTTCAAGATTTTCCTAAAGTGACCCTCACCTCTCTTATAAAAGAGTACTTCCCCATCACTCAAAATCACACCTCCAAATCCATTTGGATCAGCCAAAACATACTAAAATATCCTCCCAAATACCTTAATTTCTACCTAGAGGCATTAAGGTTTTCCGAAATCCAACCTAAGGAGCCCTTTTGATCAACTTAAATGGAAACACCTGAAAAAGAGGTAATAATTTCACCACCACTTTCAATGTTATTTTCTTCTTCCACATCCCCTTTCATTGTTGTTTCCCTACATAACTAATAATTCTAGTACCTTATAAATACTTTGATGTCATTATAAATATTTTAAAACCATATTCATTATTCAATCTATCATATGAATGAAAATTCACCATATGTGCATACGTACGTCTTACCATCTACACGCCGTGGTGTAGTTTGTTATTCAAACACTTCATTATTTAGATGGGTATAATAAGGTTTGTAACTGATTTAAATAATAAATATAACAGGTTAAGGATTTTATATATATGATATACCATCCAATTAAATATGATTTCACCATCAATTGAATGGTATTGTCGCTCGTGCGTACGTTTGGAGTACCGTCTCCATGAACACGATGAAATTCATTTCCCATCGTAACCATTAAAGAATAATTATCATTTTATGATTAAAAATAATTTTTAAGAACTTAATATAATTATTTATATGAATCAAATAAATCCTATCCATAACAATCATGGCTTACGTAACCACACAAATAGAGGAAAACGAATCAGTTAACATTAGAAACAATGATACTACTAAAATATTTATAACAATGAAATATTAAGAAGATCGTATATGATATCATATTTATGTATTTGGTTCTTGTATAATTTATTAACAATGATTTAACTATTATAGATGAGGTAAAATTACCCTCAACAAAGGAAAAGTATAATGTAAGGGTAAATTCTACAATCTCATCATTATCCGAGGTTGTTTATATGTAAGAATCTACTGGGACTTGTTTATCATCCACATCTTTGTTTCTTAAAAATGTATTTCAAAACAATTTTACTATTTTTTATACTATGGTTAAATGTCATTTATACCATTTCATTACTAGTTATAAGATGATTATAAAGGAATCCTTCCATCATTTTCTAAACAAGGTCCTTTATGACATTTTCGACAAAATTAAGGAAACAATGTTTTTTTAACTTATATGGTGCGTGCGACTATTTTACGCCATTATAACACCTTCGAAGATTCCCGTATAGGCATTTAAAAATATTCTCAAAAAGAATGTTTTCCTTTATAATTATAAAACTTTTAAATTATTTCAAAATATAAAGAGATATTTCTCTTAAACAGATTTGATTTCATCTATGTCAACATCATTTGATGGATTTTACACTTGTTTGAAGTTGATTTATTATGATAGAGTCTTGCACATTATATTGAGGGTTTTGTGATATGTTTGACTGTGGATGTGTTATATTTATACCATTCATGGTTAAAGTATTAACATTTCTTATTCTACTTTTAATATGCATGTTTATGTTATGATTTAACCTTTTCTTATGAGGAATACATTAGACATAGTATGTGACGGGTGGAGCCTGTTGTAGCTTCTCGATGAATCGGTAGGTCTCATGAGACAAACTAGTGTCTTGGGACAAGTCCTTGACAAAATATTTATTTATAGTCTTGGCACAAGGCCTTGACTATGTTGTTATGATTTCGGACATCTTGCATTCCATCATTATGAAATTGGCTACTGATGTTGCATGTGATAATTCGACTAATGGAATATCCATGTGAATAAATTAATGGAATTTTTTAATTTATATTTTCCTTATTATGTGGAAGTTAATGTTTAAAAGTCTTGTGTTTTAGTCTTATACATTCCCATAAATGTTTATGAATGTTTCTGCTATATTGTTATCCTTACTGTGAATCTGAGCTCACCCATTTCTTATATTTTATTTGTCGCATGATTATAAGAAATATATTATCACTTACCTTTAAGGATGGGATATGGTATATGAGTGTGTTCTATGCAGACACAATTTTTTTTGTTTATTCATAATGTAATGTAATACTAATGAATTTATCTAGTACTTCCAAAGCTACTAAACAGATCAGTCTTTCAGGACATGATTCCTTGTATCATGAAAATGTTATGTAATTATGCAATGACTCTAGGTAATTGGGGTCGGGCATTAATGTGGGTATCAGATAAAGTTTAGTGGACACCTAGAAACAAGATTTAGAAAAACTATGATTAGATAAAATTACGCTAAGATATACTTTGAGGATTAGTATAGAAAAACATCCTAATTTTTTTTTAATGTAGAGATTTTGTTAGTTTTTCATGAAATACATCCCTATCTGGATATGCGTAGGTAGAGGTTTCTCTGGGATAGTTGTACATAAGAGAAAAAACTTTGACAAGGAGTTTTGGGATTGACCCAGGGTATCCTGGTACCCGACAATGGGCATTGCTTCACTCTTGGTTACATCACTCCCGGGGGATATGCTTAGGATATTTCCCGTTTTCAATACAAGCCATTATAAATAATTTATGATTATATACCTCCTCAAAGAAAACATTTTTTGGATTTTGGTTTATATCCATAACCCATTCCATTTATGTTAACTATTTTACAAGTTTTTAATTAAGTATTGTGATTCATAATCTAATCTAGTGTATGCCATTGTTTATAAATGGAACCTAGTGTAAAAAATAGAAATTATATCAATGCACGTAATCCATGTAGGGGTTTCCCTCATACTCAAGATAATGATAGTGGATCTGGTGATGCAACTGGTGCTGATCAGCTTATCACCATACTTTGAAAACTCACTCAGGTTATGAATAATAACATTACCTGTATAGAACACCCTAATCCACAACGCGGAGGACCAATGTTAGACAGCTTCATGAGGAAAAAACCACCAACATTAAATAGGGCTGTAGATCCATTTGTAGTAGAGAAATTGATAAGTTCCTTAGAAAAAATATTTCCTGCTTTGGGGAGTAGGAAAAGGTAAAATATTGTCATGCCAGTTTATCACCTAATGGGAGATGCAGATCAATGGTTGTCATTAATTAAAAAAATGAAAGATGAAGAAGTATCAAATATGAAATAGAAGGATTTTAAATGGATTTTCTTAGAAAAAAACTTTCATCGTGACTATCGAGCAGGTATGGAAAGACAATTTCTGATTCTGAGGAAAAAGGAGGATGTGAATTTCGCAATGTATGAGGTTAACTTTACAAGGTTAGCAGGGCATACAATAGATTATTAAATAACCCAAGGAGTAATATTAATCATTTCTTCAATGGGTTAAATCCATTTCTCTATCGTTCTTTGGTCTCAAAATCCTTCTCATCGAACAATGATATTGTCTCATGTGTTATCAATATAGGAAAGGAATTCTCTAAGTATTACGAATTTAAAGCAATGAAAGAGAAGAAGGGATCTTTTAAATACTCTAGAAATGAAAATAAGGGGAAGAAGGGAAATGTTGAATTTATATCCTCTAGTAAATGTGGGAAGAAACACACTAGTACTTGCCTGAAGGGAATGACAGTATGTTACAAGTGTAGTAAAAAAGGTCAACAAACTCATGATTGTAAGGGAAAAAATGATGCAAATGTGGAATGCTAAAATTCTAGGGAAATGGGGCATTATGAAAATGAATGTCCTAAGGAAAAAGGAAACATACCTTAGAAATGGATAAGTGAGCAAGGCCAAATATCTACGATCAATACTACTGAGGTTGATGCTCTGAATGACATGGTGGAGGGTAATTTAATAGTTTTTTCAAATTTATCCAATGCTTTATATAATTCTAGATCATCACATTGTTTTATATCTTCCCGGTTCAATAAGAAAATTAGATATTTCCAATTTGATTTAACAGGGGAGTTGTTAGCAAAAACCCTTAAGGGAAGTATCAATGCAACAATGTTTTGTGAATCAGTCCCCATTATGGAATATAAATGTTTTTTATCTACTGATCACATCATTATTCCCATGATTTAATTGGATATAATCCATGGTATGGATTTTCTTTCGGACTATGATGAGAAAATTTAATGTAAAACGAAGTAGGGTATAGTTTTTGATAATGAAATGGATTTCCTTATCATTAGAGTAAACACATCACCAACTGATTGTTATCTAGATCTACCCCAGCATCTCTACTAAATTCAATTATTAGGGAGGAATATAATGAATTAACTATGGTATAATAGATTAATGATCGAATAGAGGACATACCTATTGTACAAGAATATGTTGATTTGTTTTTAAAGGATTTACTTGGACATCCTCCAGAATGAGAAATTGAGTTTTTCATTTATTTAATTCTGGGTTCAAGGCCTATATCAAAGACCCCTTATAGAATGGCCACTGTGGAATTAGTGTAACTAAAGAAACAACTAGAGGAATTGATTAATAAAGGAGTTATTCTCCCTAGTGTTTCTCCCTCAGGATCCCCTATTCTTTTTGTTATAAATAAAGATTGATCTATGATGTTGTGCATTGACTATGGGGATATCAATGCTATAACAATAAATAAAAAGTATCACCTACCTCTCATTGATGATTTATTCAACCAGCTTCATAGAGATACATTTTTTTAAAAGATTGACCTTTGATCTGGATATCATCAATTGTGCGTGAAGAAGGAAGGCATTCTAAAAACAGCATTTCTATCTAGGTACGGGAATTACGAGATTACAGTAATTCTTTTTGGACTGACTAATTCACCCACTATTTTTAGGGATATAATAAATAGTGTTTTCAAGGAATATCTTGATGAAATTGTAGTGGTATTTATTGATGATATCTTGGTATACTAAAAAAGATAATAAAATAATGAAAATCACTTGCATACTATTCTAAAAACCTGAAAAATAAATGAATTATATGTAATGTTTAGCATGTGTGAATTCTAGCTTCAGGAGATTTCCTCTCTAGTATATATTTTCTTTAAGGATGGAATCTCAATCAATTCTTCAATGGAAAAGGCAGTCCATGAATGGACAGAAATGATGTCTATAACAAAGGTGTGTAGTTTTATTTATTTAGAAGGTTATTATTTTCATTTCGTCCCGAATTTTTCCGGACTGGCTAACCCATTAACCAATCTCACATGTAAAGGGGTTAAATTGGTTTGGACAAAATAGTTTGAAGAATGTTTTGAATAATTGAATATAAGATTTGACAATGATCATATCTTGACTCTAGCAACAGTGAATTATGGTTTTGTTATTTATAGTGATGCATTAAATAAAGGACATGGTTGTGTCTTTATACAGAATGGTAAAGTAATTGCCTATACATCATGACATCTAAGAATTCATCAAAAAACCAATCCCGCTCATGATCTTGAGTTAGCATCTATAATATTTTCTTTGATGATATGGTGACACTATTTATATGGTGAAAATGTGAGATATATACTGATCACAAGATTTTGAAGTATAATTTCTCATAAAAAAGAACTCAACATGAGGAAAAGATGATGGCTTAAACTACTCACCTGAGGAAGGAAAATAAGGTGGCAGATACATTGAGTAGAAAGGATCATGGATTTTTGAACAAGATGAGAGTCGAAAGGGATCCTATGTTCATGGATCTAGTAAAGATGGATATGAGAATAATCATGGATGGTGAAACACCAATACGTTTTCAAATGGTTTCCAATCCAACAAAAATAGAAAGGATAAAACGTTCTCAGACTGATGATGAGGATTTTCAAAATAAAATTAAAGCTGTGAATGTTGGGAGATTGATTTAATTCATAAATGAAGATATAATTTTAAAATTTCGGAAGATAATTTGTGTTCTTGAAATACATGATCTGAAAAGAGAATTGTTAAATGATTCTCTTAGATCCAATTTTTCTATACACCCTGGTACCACTATGATGTATTGAGATTTGAAGGAACATTTTTTGTGGGAAAACATGAATAGGGGGATTTCAAATTTTGTGTCCAGATGTATGGGGTTTCAACAGGTTAAGGATGTAAGACAACATCCTATACGATTCATTCAACCTCTTTCCATACCTGAGTGGAAATGGGATGATATTACGATGGACTTTGTCATGGGGATAACAAAGACTTGTATAAGGAATGATTTAATATAGGTCATTGTTGATCGTCTTACCAAGTTAGGACATTTTCAAGCTATAAGAGATGATTTATCACTGGAATGTTTAGAAAGATAATATATTAATGAAGTAGAAAGACATCATGGAGTACCTCTATCAGTTTTTTCTGATCGTAATCCTCATTTTACATCAAGATTCTAGAAAAATTCTTCAGAAGGACTTGGATAATGTACTTAATTTGAGCACTTCCTACCACCATCAAACCGATGGACAATCATAATGTACTATTCAATCCTTTGAAGACATGTTGAGATATTTCTCGCGTGACTTTCAAGGTATGTGGGATTAGTATTCACCTCTTTTAGAATTTTTCAATAACAATAGTTTTCATTCAAGTATTCAGATGGAACCATATAAAGAAATATATATAAAGAGATGCCACACACCAAATTATTGGGATGATGTGGGTGAAAGAAAACTCATTGGGCCAAAACCTGTTGAGGAAACAATGGAAAATGTGATGGTTTACCAAACCCACATCAAAGCATCTCAAAGTAGGAAAAAGAGCTATGCTGATAACCGAAAGAAAGATTTGGAATTTCAAGTAGGAGATCATATTTTCTTGAACGTATCTCCATGGAAGGGTGTTATACGACTCGGTATGATGGGAAAATTATGTTCCAAGTATATAGTACATTTTGAAATTCTTCAACGAATTGGAGTTGTAGCTTATACTTTGGCAATGTCTCCAAGTCTCTCTAACGTTCATGATGTGTTCCACGTATCACTGTTGAGAAAACACATGCCTGACCCAACACATGTACTCACATAAGAAGAAATAGAACAGGAACCCTACCAATCTTATTGTGAATATCATATCATAATTCTTGATACCAGAGAACAGGTTCTCAGAAACCGAACGACTCGTCTAGTAAAAGTTCTATATAGAAACCATAAGATGGAAGATGTGGCGCGGGAACCCGAGGAACTTATGATGAAAAACCAACCGAATCTTTTAATGTAGGAATATTATAGAAATTTTGAGGAAGAAATTATTGGGAGGAAATAATGTAACACTGCAAGCTTCAATGTTATGCTTCTCTTTGAATAATAAAATAGATTGCGATTTACGCAACTTCGAGTTCTAACACACCACGACCAATCAAACGAGCCTTTATGAATAGTAATACCCACTTTTTAGAATTTTATAAATTTTAGTTTTCAAAATAGACTTCATTTTTTGATTCTAAATATCAAAATTATCTTAGGGAGAATTTTTGGTATATTTTTGAAAACATTCATTTTTGGATAAATAGTGAAAAACACTACATTGTTGTTTAAAACAAAATTTTTATTTAAATAATTAGTTATTTTATTTAAATTTATATTAGGTAAAAATAGATACATAATACCTATATATGTTCATGTAATTCATTGGATTCATTTTATAAAAATATTATATTTATAAAATGTTATTGAACTTTGACTGTCTTTTACCCACCTTCTAGACACATTTGAAAATTTGCATCAAATATAATTTTACCACTTCATGGAATTGAATTTAAAAAATCCTAGAGACACTATTTACCTCAGTATGTAAAATTTGATTTAATAGGACGAAAATAATTTTTGGTGAATAGTAACTTTAGAATTTTATTTACCACGATTAAAAGTATATAGGGTAATTAAAGGTAAAAATGATTTTATAATTACCCTAAAAAATTTCCTAATTCTATTAGATATGTTTATTTCGTCCAAAACCACCCTTAGGAATAAAATATTATTCTTTTGGTCCAATTGGTGAAGATTTGGACATTTATTATTATTTTATTTTAAGAAGATCTAAAAGTGTAAAATTCAATGTATAATAACTAAACCGTTTTTAATATAGGGTTATACAAATGATAAATTCGACTATAAATATTAATTGGAAAAATAAATCGATTTACTATATAATGGTATTTTATTTATTATTTTTAGACATTAAATCATTAAATTTATTTATGACACAATGATGATGCAGTATTTACATTTTCAATAAAAGATTAAAATAATTGATATTACAAATACCCAAATAAAAGAAAATTGAGACCTATGATTAATTACTCTAATTTTATTGGTAGATATGACATGTTAGGGTTGATTAAATAATTTTTTTCTGAATAGATATCACTTTTATGACTTTCACAAAAACAAAATACCAAATATTGTCCAAATTGACTTAATTGAGTTTTTAAAACAAATACTATATTATTAGTTTATATAATATTTTAAAACAAATATAGGGTTTGGCCAAAGGACATAGATATGTTTATATATATAAATAATAAACCATTTTGGGTTTACTTTTATTTTTATAGTATGTTTATTAATCATTTATTATAATAATACAAGAATACATAGTAAAAGTTAAACAATTTAATTAAGAGTTGAATCTAAATGATAATGTTAATATGGTGACCAAAACATATATAAAACCTGTTGGTTGAAAAGTTTTAGACCCAAAACCACCTTATCCTCAAATTAAATTATTTTGGCGCCATTATAAATAGGAAATGATTTTATAATAAAATAATATTTCAAACTTTTCATAAAGTGATCATCACCTCTCTTATAAAAGAGTACTTCCCCTTCCCTCCAAATCACACCTCTAAAGAAATTTGGATCAGCCAAAACCTACTGAAATATCCTCCCAACTACCCTCACTTCAACCTAGAGGCATTAATTTGATCATAAATCCAACTTAGGGATACCTTTTGATCAACTCATAAGGAAACACCTGAAGAAGAATTTATAATTTCACAACCTCTTTCAAAGTTCTTTTCATCTTACACTTCCACTTTCTTTGCTGTTTCCATACCAAAATAATAACTCCAGTAACATATAAATACCATGATTTTATTATAAATATAGTAAATACATTTTCATTATTATATCCATCCTATGAATGATAAGTCACTGTACGTGTGTACGTACGACATACCGTCTCCACATCGTGGTGTAGTTTGTTATTCAAACATTTCATTATTTGGATGGGTATAATAATGAGTAAAAATAATTTTATTTAATAAATATAACATGTTAATTATTCTTTATATATGATATACCATCCAATTACATATTATTTCACCAACAATAGAATGATATTGTCGCTTGAACGTACGTACGGATTACAGTCTCCACGAACGCGATGAAATTCTTTCCCTATCATAATCATTCAAGAATAATTTTTATTTTATGATTAAAAATAAACTTTAAGAACCTAATATAATTCAGTATTAGAATCAAGTACATCCTATCCATAACAAACGTTTCTTACATAACCAAGCATATCAAGGAAAACAAATATGTTAACACCCTAAACGATGATACTAATGAAATATTATTAACAAAAAATATTAGATGATAATATATGATATAATATTTTTGTATGTGGTTCGTCTATAATTTAATAACAATGATTTAACTATCATAGAGGAGGTTAACGTACCCTCAACCAAGGAATGGTACAAGGTAAAGGTAAATTCTACAATCTCTTCTTTATCTGAGGTTGTTTATATGTGAGTGTTTACTGGTACCTCTTTATCATCCACATCCGTGTTTCTTAAAAATGAATTTCAAATCATTTTCTCTCTTTCCTATACTCTGGTTTAAAGTCATTTATACCCTTGTTTTACTTTTTATAAGATTTTTATAAAGGAATCTTTTTGTAATTTTTCAAACAAGTTCCTTTACGATCATTTCAACAAAATTAAGGAAAGGATGTTTTTTTAACTTATGCGGAGGGTGAAACTATTTTCAGCCGTTATGACACCTTCAATGATTCCCATACAAGGTTATATTAATATTTTAAAAATAAATGTGTTCTTTTATAATTAAAATAATTTTATGTTATTTCAAAATAAAAAGAGATATTTCTCTCAAAGAGTTTTGATTTCATCTATGTTAGCATCCATTGATGGATTTTGCACTTATCTGAAGTTGATTTATTATGATACAATCTTCCATATTTTAATGAAGGTTTGGTGATATGGTTGACTTTATATTTGTTATTTTATACCATTCATGGTTAATGGTTATAGTATTAACATTTTTTATGAAAGTTTTAATATGAATTTCTATGTTATGTTTAAACTTTTTCATATGAGGAATGCATTGGACTTAGTATGTGATGGGTGGAGCCCGCTATAGCTCCTCAATGCATCGGTAGGTCTCATAAGGCAAACTAGTGACATGGAAGAAGGCCTTGACAAAATTATTATTTGTAGTCTTGGCACGAGGCCTTGACTATGTGGTTATGATGTCCAGAATTATGCATTCCATCATTATGAAATTGGCTATTGATGTTGCATGTGATTATTCGACTAGTTGAATATCCATGTCAATAAGTAAATGACATTTTATGATTTATCTTTTCTATATTATGCTAAATTTTATGTTTAAAAGGCTTTTGTTTTAGTCTTATACATTTCCTTAAATGTTTATGCTTTTTTTATCAAAGTTTCCAATATATTTTTATACTTACAAAGCATCTTAGCAAACCCCTTTCTTATGTTTTATTTTTCCAAGGATGTGAAGAAGTATATTATCACTAACCTATAGGTATGGGATAAGGGATATGAGTGTTTTCTATAGAGACACAATGTTTTTTATTCATAATGTAATGTAAGACTTATGTATGTATCTTTTACTTCCAAGGATACTAAATTCATTGGTCTTTCAAGACGTGATTCCTTGTATCATGTCAATGTTATGCAATAATGCACCGACTCTATGTAACTAGGGTCGTGGCATTACAACCCCATCCATTGAAACCCAAGATGGATTCCATGGATCTTTATCTTCTTTCCATGCACCATTCTGAAATGAATACACTTCTTTTCTCATGATTCACCACCTTTACACTCCATTTAAAATATTATTAAATAACCTTCAAGATACCATAATTAGATTGATTTCTTCCATTAATAAAAATAATCTAATCATCTATGAATATCTAATGGGACAGTCCTTGAATATGTGATCTTTTTCAAAATAGTATTACACTTCCTTCTTGGAGGATCTTATTTATTAATCCCATAAGACTGTCCGAAAACTAAATGAAAAATTTAGGAGACATAGGGTCTCTATGTTGTAATCCCCTGACTGATTTAAATAACCCACATGTATCCTCATAAACAAAATAGATACCCATAGAGAACTAAATAATCTGAATAATATTTCCATTAACTTGTGATATATAACCATATGATCATGAAAATTAATCCTGAAATACCACTTGATCTAGTCATTTAAATTATCCGTATTCATCTTTATAGAGATTTTATAGCCAATCATTTATGATTTATATTTATGATCATTTATTTCGACAAACAAATTGAACACTAGATCAGCTTTCAGTTCACAAATCCATGTTTTTCATCAGATATCCATCTATGAAGATTTGGTAAGAGTCGCGTATTGATCATGGTGGGAATTACATTATATAGATTTTTTTCATAATATTATCTCTCTATAATGATTCAATGAATATGGTTCTTTGATTCTTGGTATTAAAACCATATAAGTAGCAGAAGCCATAAGAGGGAGACTCCCTATATAGAAGAAATATTGAACCAAATTTTGAATACTATAATTAACAAAGTCCAAATATGTAACAACCCAAGACCAAACTACCAGACTCGACCCAATTAAATGTTGAGTATTTTTAAAAAATAAATGAAATATAAAAAACACAAAACATTTAAATTACATGTCAGCATCTTTTACCATTCTAGGTTTCAGAGAAATAGAAACCAAAAATACATTCCAGCACAACGGTACAAACTGTAAAATTTAATAAAAAATGATTATTCAGCACACAGATTCTACAACAAAATTTCAGCATGGTAAGGTTTCTAATCATGGGAAATTTATTATAATATGATGGTGAGAATTAAAAATTCCCGGTAAGGGGGGTTTCAGAAAACATTTACTAAAAACCTATAATGAATATTTCTTGAAATAATATTTTGTTTTAAAAAATATTTAAATACATAAACATCAAGGTATATTTCTAAATAATTGGATATATTTATATTTCCGAAATACTGAATTCACAATATAATTATATATGAAAAAACAATTAGGAATACTATTTAAAAAATAATAACATTTCTGGTGGATTAATCCCTCACACTATATAGAATATTACAATACCATAACATAAGTACACTAGACTTAACTCATGTTGAAAAAAGTTCATTGAAATCTTATTGGTTCACTCCCCATATCATAGAATCTGTCATACTAGTACCATTTTGAATAAAAATATTTTATATGGATCTTCTTTACTCAGTTCTAACCCAAAACATTTCTAAATTATATACATATAATGTTTTTATTTTCTAGAAAATAAATTTACTTATAAACTTACATAAACCATTATATAATATAGTTTTCAAAAACCCTTTATGATAATCCCATGCATAATGTAATCAATAATATCTACAATTCATAATTATATAAAAAGTATTTTAAGTGTGTGCATGATCTCATAATTCTTGGAATGTCACATATGAGCTAGATGATGGCCATTCCTATTAATGAATGACATGTCAGGGGTGGTAGAAGCATTTTTTCACGTAAAATAATATGTTGTCTCATAATTTCACATAAAATGATATGAATTATCAAGGAACCTATGTATTTCATAAACAAAAATTACTTACATAAATTTTTAAACATTATTTGGATAAATGAAATTCCATCTATAAACACTGAATATAAATACATAATATTAACTATAAATACCCATATTTATATTTGTGCATAAAATTGTCTATGTTTATATATATATCACCTTTGTGAGACAACAACATTTTTGAAAACTAAAAATAACCGACGCATACTTACGTTTTAGAAATAATGTTTGGATGAAAAACCCTTAACTAATATATATATATATATAGACAAAATTAAGTTATATATGTGTGTATATATACATATATATACACATATAGAAGTAACAACCATAATTTGATGAAAAAACCCCCCTTAAAACAAAAACAAATTAGTGGTAAACATTTAAAATTAATAAAAACATATCATTCTGAAAATTTTAAGTTATATAAATAAATATGGTTTGATATATACATGTATACATATATACATACATACATACACACATACATACATATATGTATTCCATGGAATAACAACATAATCTTAACAAAACATTTAAACCCTTACATGATTTAGATCAAAATATTGGCTGCGGACTTTGGGAAATTTTGAGTAGCAAGGATTGAGCTCTTGGAAGGAACATGTTCTGGTATAACTAAGTGAAAAGAGAGGCTTATTATAAATCCAAAGTATCAATTAGAAAAATTTATAATTGAAATAACTAATGTAGAAATAAAAAATATTAATAATTGAACCAAAATCATAATCAAATCGAATTTAAGGACACACACACACAGACACACACACACACACATATATATATATATAGAAATATTGTTAGGGAACCCGAGACTTGGATGTAGACATTGGGATTAAAATAACACAATTCGTAAAATTATTTGAACGGGTGGAATCAAAATGGGTCAGGAAGGAAGTGGAAACGTGCATCATGGAAACATGAATAAGGAGGAGGAATGGTGATCGACCTGATGAAAGATGTGGACTAGTGTGACTCAGTGATGAAGAAGGGAGGAATAACCTGAATCGTTACAAGATGATCGAATTTCCAATGTTATACCCAAGGTCTTCCTACTATTTTGTTCAAATGGGATCAACAGGAATGGTATATAAAAGAATGAAGGGATGGTTGGGATTAACGGAATCGTGATCAGAGGGCAGATATTAACCCTTAACATTTTAGAAGAGAGGGGGTTCTTGTAGGATTTGACGGGACCATCCAAATAGAAGGAATCCAAATCAGACATGTGAAAATAATCTCGGCATTTAATTGAGGTAGTGGAGGTTAGAATAGGAAACAGTTTGGAAGATTGAAAAAAATACAGGTGTTTAATTGGGACCAATTTATGTGGCTCATTGTGTGTTTCCTCAGTTCGATGACATGAAGGCACACACCATGGGGTCCTTATACATGGGACTATGTTATGGGCCTTAGCCCAACCCCTAAATGCACTCTCCTAGTACCCTACACTTAGGTATGTGCATGACCCATCCCATACTATGAACCGTTATCTCTGGCTCTACTCGAGCCTCCTTGGGCGTGGGTAGACTCCTCCCTACTGTGGTTGACCCCTTCTGGGTCATCTAGCTAGGTTGAGTTGTCCCTTAGCTTTAGAATGAAAATATTTTTTTCCCAAACTATAAAATAATTAAATCAAGTGTAACTTCTCATTTTTAAATTAATAATTTTGACCTCATTAGATTATTCAGGAAATTTATGAGTAAGAACATGTATATATTATGTAAAACCATCATTAAACAAAAACATTTAATTTTAATTTAATATAGTAAAAAACAATTATTTCATTATCATTTAATAATAAATTATTAACACCCATTTATAAATAAATATTTTAAATTACCATCAATTTAAAAACATAATATAATTATACCGAGGTAATACCATAAAAAAATTAAATTTTAATCACTTAAAATACAAAATGGTTGTAAAGTTATAAAGGTTATAAAAAACACAAATATTCATTTTGAATTAAATCCTAATAGATAATTTTCAACAGTGAAATAAAGGGTAATATAAAATCCATGTTTATGGGAATCAAATACAAAATGCACGAGTGTACTTTAAATTTATTTAAGGACGGGTTGGTACATTTATTTTACTCTCAGTTTTCATGATATTATTCTAGAAAAATAAAATTTTATTATGGTTGAACCAAGGGATGAATTCTAAACACTCAGTATTTTATTGTTGTTGGGATTCCATTTAGTGTCTCTACTTAGGCTTAAAATGAGTTCCCTTGAGTAGTTGGGGTCTTTAGTCTTGTAATAATTTAATATATTAGTGATTTATTGAATAAAAAGATTCTCATTCTTTTATATTCATTTGAATTTAAACAAACTAATATTCATAGAAATAATTATATGTACAATATTATCATTTATATTAATTACCTGTTCACAACACATGTTCGGGGTGTTACATTATCTCCCCCTTAATAGAATTATTCCCTCTAAATTTGATTGTACTCACACATTCTGACCAACATAGACCTTACTACATTATCCTTGATGTCCCTAGAAACTACATATTTATTATTACTAACCAAAATTGAATAGAAAAAAAATTAATCTATACCTTTACTACGACCACAACTTTGAACAAATCGCTGATGTCCTCAAATTCAAAAACCATGTTAGTTTTATGTTCATTAATTTCTTTATCGTAAAAAACCTCAAGCAACTAGGATCAAAATCATTTATAAAACAACTAGGTTTCCATAGAGAGGCATGAAATGTGTAAATCTCAGGATATTGGAATGGAATCAATCTTTATAGACCGGTCAGACTACCTTGTATTCCAAAGGAGCAATATCATAAAGTCTCTTACACTTGAAAAATCTCCAGATTTAAAATAGATAGGTTGCATGGAGGTCACCCTCCTCTATATCTTCTCAAAATTTCTCTAAGGACATATAATTTTCTGAAAAATTAAAACATTTGAAGATACCTTCATAGAATTTATCTTTATGTGTATAAAATTAAGGTTGTGTAGATTTCATAAAAAATAGACATAGCTCGGTCTTGTAAAAATTCAGATGATACTTGTGGTGTTTGATATCCAATTAATGTGTTTGTAGGATAAAAATAGGTTTTAAAAAGGAAAATATGAATCTAAACCTGATTAACAACTATAGATTCATGTAACTCAGTTGGAAGAGGCAAAATATTTTTTGAAGATCTCTCACATACCATCTCTAAATTTATAAAAATATTTTTTTATAAGGAAATAATGCTTAAATTATTAATTTATTCTATTCTTCAAAATTTATCTTGATCGTTGCTCTGATTCCAACTATGTCATCCAGAGATCAAGCTACCAGACTCTACCCATACAAATGTTTTATATTTTTTTGAATAAAAGAAACATAATAAATACACAATATTTAAATTACATATCAGGGTATTTTACCAGTCAAGGTTCTAGGGAGATTGAATCCAGCAATACATTCTAATATAACCAAACAATCTCTAAAATTTTATATACAATGATTATTCAGAGCACAACATTCACAATAGAATTTTATCACAGTAATATTTCCAAATATATAGAAATATATTATAATACATAGAGTGAGTATTTAATATTCAGAATAAGTTGGGTTTTGAAAAAAAAATCAGAAAAACCGATAAATAATATTTCATGAAATAATTTTTTTTTGAAAATAAATTTAAATACATAAATTTCAAGGTATATTTCTAAATCATTGGAAATCATTATATTTCAAAAATACTACTTCCATAAAAAAAATATGAAAAATAATTTGGGAATTATATTTTGAAAATAATAATATTTCATGTATATTATTCCCCAATACATGGAAGACCTTTACAAAATCATAACGTAAGTCCACTTCACATAACTCATGTGGAACAAGGATTCTGTAAATCTTATTGGTTCACTCCCTATACAATATCATTCATCATACTATTTATTGTTTGAATAAAAACATTTTCTATTGAACCGCCTTCCTCAGTTGTAAAAAAAACATTTCTAAATTATATACATATAAATATTTTCTTTTATGGATAATAATTTTAATTATAACCTGACATACACCTGTTTTAATAGAGTATTCTAAAACCATTTAAGTGAATCCCATGCTTATATTAATCATTACTATTGGAAAACCATAATTATATTAAAAGTGTAAAAGGTATGTGCATGATCTCATAATTATGGTAATGTCACATATGATCTAGATGATGACCATTACTATTCATGTATGTCATGTCAGAAGTTAAAGATCCAAGTTCGTACATATAATAATATCATAACTCATAATTTCATATAAAATCATATGAATTATGAAGTCACTCGTGTATTTCGTAAGAAAAATGAACTTACATAAATTCTTAAATATTAACTGGATGGTTGAAATACTATTTATGACATCTAAAAATAAATAAATAAGATTATCTATACTTAAACATATTTATATTTTTCGTATATATATATATATGTATATGTATATATATTTCAGCTTTGTGGGACAATAACAATTTTAGAAACTAAAAATAATCCACACATACTTATGTTCGTTAAATAATGTTTGGTTAAAAGCCCTTAAATAATATACCTATATATAGAAAATAGTATGTTATATATATATATATGTGTGTGTGTGTGTGTATACATATATATAACCATATATATGTAAAAACCATATTTTGATGAAAACACACCCTTGCAAACCATACTATTTAATGGTTGACATTTCATATAAAAACCCTTATCAGTCTGAATATTTTATGTTATATACATAAATATGATTTCATATATACGTATATTAATATATATATATATACGTATAAATTTTCATAACAACATTATATGAACAAAACATTTAAACTCATACATGATTTTGATCAAAATAGGGGATATGGACTTCAAGAAATATTGAGTATCAAGGATTGAACTCTTGGAAGGAAGTGGGTCATGAAGAACTAGGTGAAAAGAGAGGTTTATTATATAACACATGTTTCATTTAGGAAAATTTCAAATTGAATATAAAATTGACTAATGTATTTATAAATAACGTTAAAAATTAAACCAATATCAAAATCAGATCGAATTGAAAGAAAAAAAAATATATATATATATATATAATTGAATCTTATAAAGGAAATAAAGGCATGGATAGGGATTTTTTAATTAAAATAACACCGTCCTTGAAATTATTTTAAGAGGTTGAATCAAAAGGGGTTGCAAAGGAGGTGGAAAGGTGAATCCTGGAAAACTTGGGGAGGAAGAGGACTGACATCCAACTTATTTAATTATGTGGACTGGTGCGACTCAATGATGAAGAAGGGATGAATGTCCTGGATCATTCCATGATGATCAAATGGCCGAGGTTACAACTGGTGGTCTCCTATTGTGTGGAACTATTGGGATAAATGGGGAGGTTATATCAAAGGATTAAGGGACTATAGAGATTAAAGGCTTCTTGATCAGAGGGAGAATATTAACCCTTAACATTTTAAAATAAGGGGTTTTGTAAGATTAGAGGGGATAGTCTAGATTATGCGAGCCATATCGTACAGGTAAATATAATTCTGGTGTTTAATTGAGGTGGTGGAGGTTCGAACAGGGAATGGCGTAGATGAATGAGATCACTCACAGATCGGTTGTGCAGTCGATATTTGATCTTTCACTTTAAAAATAATTCCCACATCAAAACCTTTCGGTTTTTTGGACTTCCTTATAAGGCTCAGTGTGTGTTTCCTCAGTTCGATGACATGAACACACTCACCATGGGTTCCTTATACACGGGACTCTACTGCGGGCCTCCGACCAACCTCTGTATGCACTCGACTAGGACCCTAGACATGGGTTAGTTCCCAACCCAGCCTATACTATGTATGGTTATCTCTAGTGTTGCTCGATCCTCTTTGGGTGATGGTAGATTCTTCTGTGCTGGGGATGACCCCATGAGGGGTCTCCAGCTAGGTTGAGGATTCTCTAGGCTTGAGGATGTAATTTTTTCCTAAACTATAAAATAATTAAATCAAGTGTAACTTATCAATTTAAATTTAATAATTTTAACCTGGTTAGATTAAACACACATTTTAAGAGTCCTGAGAACATGTATATATTTTTTAAACCCATATTTAAACAAAACCATGTCATTTTAATTTAGTATACTAAATACTCATAAAACATTATCATTTACTAAAAAATATTAACACCCATGTTATAAAAAAATTTACAAAGTTTCATCAATATAAATCAATAATACTATTAAACCAAAAGTTAAAAAATTTAAAACATTTTAAATTTTAAACACTTAAAATACTTAATGGATGTGAAATTATAATGGTTATTAAAAACATCAACATTCACATATAATTAAATCCCAAAGGATAATATTCAACATTCAAAATAAGGGTTCTATAAATACCCATGATTATGGGTATCAAAGACACAAAAACACGACTTTCATTTCACCTAATTCATGGATGTGTTTTCACATTTATTTTACTCTCAGTGTTATTTCAATTGTTTTAGCTCTTTCTTTTTTTTATTATGGTGAAACCAACGGATGGAGGCTACACACTAGGTATTATTTTATTATTGGGAGGTCTTCCAGTGGTGCTATATGGGATTTAAATGAGTTTTATATAGTAGTTTGGGTCTTCAGTCTTATAATAGTGTAATATACTAGTTCATTGTTGAATAAAAAGTTTCTTATACTCTTCGGTAAATTCTAATTTAAAAACACTAATTCGCATTAAAATAATAAGAAGTACAAAATTATAAATAATATTAATTACATTTTCATAACATAGGTTCAGGGTGTTATAAAATATGTGACATAGAAGAAAACTAAGAACCCATAGAGATTGGGTCCACTTATAGAATTGATAGCATGAACCAATTCATATATCTCCTGTTCATCCAGAATTGTAACAAGATTAAAATTATCACTCCCTATTACTACCCTGGGTATCTCATCAAACTGATCAACATTCTCCCATGGATAACTTGCAATCATGATGGAGTTAAAATTTTAAATAATATGTTTCAAATATGATTTGGCCATTCGTCTCACCTTGTATGGATCATTATAAAAATATAAATCTTTTAGAAGATTTTTTTTCCAAACAAACTTCTATCTTTCCATTATATAATATTTAAAATATGAAGCATTTTTTTTTCTTTTTTGATCCACCTAATAATAGAGTTCCCATGATCCAAACTCTCATGTTTTATAATATTATCCGACAAATAATTCTTCTTTCAAAGATCCTTGTTTAGAAGATGAAAAAACGATTCCTTTAAAACCATTTTTTAGAAATTCCAAATTTGGTAAAAAATGATTTTACAATTTTTTAGGAGAATATTAAAGAACATTTTGAAAAAAAACATGGAAATACATGATAAATATTCAATATTTTATACTTAACCATAAAAATATAAAATAATGATGAGGTTGTAAAATAACCCATTACCTTATGTCTTACCATTCCTCATTCATGTTAAAATATCATGTATAATAAATATGGATTTATTATTCATGCACTTCATAAACATAATTGTAACATACCATGTATGATTAATTTATAACATCTTATCAGCCTATTATAAATAATTTGTAATTAAAATGTCACACCTGTCTTGTTTAAATTATTTATTTTATTATTTTTATTTGGAATTTGGTAGTTTAGGTTGAGACCTGACTTAAAATTTCAGATTTCATATTTAAAAACATGTGTTTTGTCCATGTTTTCATTTAGCACACCACCGTAGAAGCGGCGCGACCTCACCTGGGTCACCACGTGACCTCACCCAGTTAACAGCGTGGTCTTCTCAATGTTTAAGGCAGGCATATAACATGTAATGAAAAATAAAATTTAAATAAAATAAATATAAGAATATTTAATAAAAATTTAAAAAAATTTCTTAATGATAATAATAATAATATTGTATGAGAATATTATTATTATTATTAATATTGTTAATAATAAAAAACATATAATTAATTCATTATTAATATTGTAATAATTATTATTATTGTTAATATTAAAATAAGTTAATGTCTTATGTTTTATTTTATTTTGTTTTATTTGACTTCAAAATTTTCAATCATGGTGTGCGTTGAGTCCTAGTTTAATTTGGTGCTTTTATCGATAAAAGTGTTTTTTTGGGCTTGATAGCATGCGATGCACAGGCGAAGAATAGTTGTGAAACCCGACAGCTTCACCAAGAATGCTATGTGACCTGACCATTCTTCAAATAAAAAAATACAAGGAATTAATTCTAATGAAAAAAAATTAAATGTGTGGGAGAATAAAAATAAAAAAATAAAATGAGAAAAAAGAAAGCCTTAATAATTTTATATATTGTGTTTTAATGTTAATAATTATAGTATTGTTATGGTCTTAGTTTAGTAATATTTTTATTAATAATAATATTATTATTTGTTTTTTTTGTTTTAGTTTTGTTTTGGTTTTTTTATTGTTTTTTTATTTTATTCTTTCTATCTTTTCCACCCTCACCTCATTATCTCCCCTATTTTCCCATTTCTTGTCGTATTCCCCCACCCACCTAAAACCAAACCCAGTTCAGAAACTCCCCCTCCTACCCAGCTCACTTCCCTCCCCTCCCATGTCTAGCGTCACACCCCTTTCCCCCCTCTCACCACACCCTCCTACCCCCTACTCCATCTCGGAGTCGCGCCGCACTTCCTCCTGCTTCCAGCTCAGAAGCCCATGGTGCGCGCGGACCCCGCCTCCCTCTCCTCCAGTTCGGCGTGCCTCCTCCCATTCTAGTTGGCACACCCTATAGCTCCCGATCAACCTCCCTATCCTCCAATGTCTGGTGTCACAATGCCTCTCTGACCCCCGACCAGGCTGACTCGCACCGTAGTGTGACCTCCGTCATTGGTGAGTGTTGTTCCGGCTCCCCCACCAATATCTTTCCCTCCTTCCACGTGTAGGAAACCCCCTCCAGTGAAGTTCTCTTACATTACCCCTTACTATTTTGTTCCTTTCATCCATTATAAGATTTGTTAGGGCTGTTTTTTAATCTATTTTTTTGTTCAAATTCTGGTTTAGTGTTTTTTTCGGTTCGTGTGTGGTACGTATAAGGTGAGATTGGTGATTCGCACAAGTTTTGGGAGTTCCTCCTTCTGAGGTAGGTGGTTCTATGTTTAAACATTATATGATAAGTTATTTTTATTTCTTATTTAATTTATAATATTACTTGATTTAATCTTTTGGGTGCGGATTTGATTATTTCAATGTTTATCTATGAATTATATTTTTTTAGCAGTATGTTTATGTGGTGCGGGTACATTACTTGTTTAAAAACATGCATTTTTTCTATCATTAGTGTTTAATAATATGTGAAGTTAGTTTTTCAATTGAGCAAGTGGTGTTAAATGTGTTTTCGACACCTTGTTGCATGTGTTTGGTCATAAGGGAGGGTGTTGTGTGATTTTAATGGGTTGTTGATATGAAAACCCACACTGAACTATCTTCTAGTGTTTTATAAATTTTGTGTTTTTCTTGTGAAAATGCACAAAGTGCGCAGTTTATGTTCTGGTGTAACATTCACATGCATTTTTTCCCAAAAGGGAATTTGAGTGGGTCTTTGATGTTTAAAGTCATGTTTCATCTTCTTAAATTGATTAATAAAATTTCTAGTGTTTTGTTTAATCGGTAAAATGTCCTTTTAACTGTGTGATTGGGTTGTTAATTGATGTGAGTGGTGTAGGTTGTGTTCCTCATGTGGCATCAGGTATGTTTGGTCAGGGAGGAGGGTTGAGTTGGTTTTGTGTGTTAAATTCATGTTATGTTTCTTTTTAAATAATTTGTTCACCAAGAATTTAATATGATTTAGTAAAATTATTAATGATAAAAATTTAATATGTTTTTTAATAGACAATTATTAGCAATGAAAAAAATGTTTTACTTGAGTTGGGTAAAGTCTTTTGGCGTGCGTACTTTGTCAAATGGTTTTCTGTGTGTCTAAAAGTGTGGAGTTGGGTTTATGTAACACCTTGTTTGATTTATTTGTCTGATTTTGACATGAAATGTGAAATTGGAAAATCTTGAGCACAAAAGGGGAAGCCTGGGTACTAGGTTGGTGGACTAGATCTAGAGTGCTAGTGATACGGAAGAAGCTCTGGCCCAGTATCACTTAGCTGTTTTGACAATTACAACCCTAACTAAACATTGGATGATTATTGGAGACCACTAGGTTTTGGATGTGTTTCCCTACTAGTGGATCATGCATGAGAACATATTTTTTTATGATTAATATATTAATATTCACTGAGACGTGATGTTCTAGGGTCCCATTATTTTTACTAGTACCTATCGTGCCTCTACCACTTTTGGTGTTCCTGGACTGCTATACACTCACCATCGGCCCACGGTTTAATATTTCGGTTCTCATGAAGGTTTGAGTTCTCTTAATTACAAGGGTGTTTTAATATTATTATTTATTTAAGTTTTTTTCATTGAAATTGCATTCTTTATAAAAACTGCTATTTTAAAGTTTTTCAAGCTTTGGTTTCCTTTATTTTATTATGCCTGCAAATTATTTTTCATTTAATGTTTACATGTAGAACATTTTTGTTGGAAGACGTCCTACTGGGCTCATGGATCACACCATACATACACATTTGGGTGTATATCGGCATTTTTCATTGTATGTCACTAGTTGAGGTTACGTGCTTAGTGACGGTGGTTCGGGTTCTTGATAATTTTCCCATGCAGGTCAGACAATGGTTTTTTAAGGATGTGGCTCCATATGTTTCATGATGGTGTGGGTAGATGTGTTAGTTTTCTTTCTTTGCAGTCTTCTTAGAGTAGTAGTTTTCTTTTTTTTGTCGTTTCTTTTGGGTTGTTGGTTCCAGTTGTAGAACTTTAAATATAAATTGTGTTAAGGGTCTATTTGGTTGTATAAAACCAATTTAACTTCATTAAAGTTGTTAGTTTCTTTTTCCATTAATTCGATTAAATCATTCCTATGTGTTAGTTTTGATACCCGGGCACTTGTGCCAGCCCGTGGGGATCAGGAACGCCCTTCAGGCCATGTCGAAGATGGGGTCGGGCACCGGGTCTGATGGCGACCAGGCCTGGTTCATGACAAAATGGTATTAGATGGTGTTTTCTCTCTTGGGTTGTTTTATATTGGGATAGAGTCACTTTAAGGTTGTCAGGACTCGACGTCTTGGCTATGAGTAAGGTTCCTAGCCAGCACACCTTGTGGTGGGACTTGAGTTACCAAAGTAAGTTGAAGTTTGTCTAAGTCGTTCGTCCTTCTGATTGATTTTTTCTAGGGGAAATGAAAAGGTAGTATGGTCAGTGGTCCTAGTGATCTCGCAGGGTCTGGAAAGCCACGTCGAGTTGGATATAATGTCCTAGAAGACTCTCTTTGGCGGTGGCGTGATTGGCGTATGGCTTCCAACCATATGTTTCAATCACCCAGTTAAAGTAGTTTTCTCCTGCACCATTCCTCTTCTCTTTGTTTTGGATTCATGGAAATCTGGTTTTTTAGTAATAATGTTTTGGTCTTGAAAAAAAATGTTTATAAATGAGGCGCTCTAAAAAAATGATGTGTAAGGGTTGGAAAGTGTGGGTTGAATGTTTGGTTTTATAAAACGGAAAGGGTACGATTTTGATTCTTGGTGGTCTCATGGTAAAACACATGCATGAGTGTATATAGAAAGATAAATAGTTATTGGCACGAGTGGATGGGTTCCTAGATGGACAAGAGGTGGGTGCTAGTGTGGCATGAGAACATGCATGTGTGAGGCCCATGGGACACAATTGGTGTTTGTACAACCTACCAGCTACGTTATTTTTCCAAAAGTTTTGTTGAAGGAACATTTTGTGTTTTAATAATCAGGGATAGTGTTGTGTGTCCTTGTGTATTGGAAGTGTTGTATGTGAGTCGTTTTGAGCCGAGAATCCTTTTTGAATTATTTGTCTCCTGAGTTGGAATTTTTATTTGTTAGTTTATGTTAAAGTGTGTGGTCAGTGAATTGTTTTGAAAAGTGATTTGGGAAACCCTTGAAGTGGTTCCCCTACACGTTTAGTGTTCTCTTGTGGTATGTCTTGAGCATTGGACTATTTAGGTTGGGTCCATGTTTTTTTTTCTTGACTAGTGCACACCCCCCATAAAGTGTTAACATGCGATTGAAGTGTGGCCACAGGCAATTCGGTGTTGGCCTGCCGTCTAAGTTGATCAGAAGACTCTCTTCTTGATTTCTAGAATTGAACCCACCTCTCATTTTTTTAAACAAAACAGATCCTTTCACAGTGGGATGATAGATGTGAGGGTATTTGAAGGGATTTTTGGTCTCTTGGGGTTGTGTGAGTTGTCAGGTACGAAGTTTGACATTGTTGTGTTTGAAAGTTCCCCTGGAAATGGTGAAATGAATTCTAGCAGGGAAGGGTGAAGGCAGATCAGAATTATCTATGGTGACCGAAGTCTTGAAAGGTTTTTAGTGATTCTATCAGTCTCAAGGCTCATTTTTGGAGAGGTCTGCATCGTCATTTATCTTGAAGAGAAAAGTTGAACTTTGTGGAATCCTTCTGGGGTCTCGGCTTTCATAGGGGTGTGTCCTCCTCTAGAGTAGTTCTAATTATTTTTCTATTCAAAGGGGAGTGGTTTTCATTCGTCTTTTCCTTCTTGAGTTTCATGGTTAAGATGAAGAGCTGATGCATGTTTTCCATCTAAACCCTTGTTTGTGTGGATCTACCACGAGTGAGTAGTTGGACGCAGTGGTGTGTTGTGGTTGTCAGTGTCGTCTTGGTTTTGGCGTGGTTGTGTGTTTCACTAAAAAGGATAAACTCTATTTCGGAGCCTTAAATATCTGACTGTGAGGCAGGAGATGCTTCAATCATCAAGGTTCCAACCATAGGCCTCAGAGTGAAGATGGCGTGGGGTCAGGAACCCGAGAGTGTATGAGACCCCGAATTTATTTTAGTTGTTAGTATTGAAAGTAAAAGAAATTTGAATTGGTTATTTGTGGTTATTCCATTCTAAACAAACAGTTTGGGTGCGTAAGGATTTCGCGACTATGTGGAGTCATGACCATCTTGTTACCTTCAAGTCATGGGGGTTGTGTCCCACTGGATCTAATCGATTTTAGTGGTCTTTTATGGGGTTTGTTGGGTGAATTGGTCTCAGATTTGAATAATTATCATCCAGGGATTGGGAGATGTTGTTCTGTCTCCGTCCATGGTTTTGACGAATAGTAGTTGGGCCCGACCCTCCCCACCCCTTCTGGTGGGGTGCTTGGTCACTGTCGGAAAATTTTAAGGGTTTTGTATCTTCTGTTAGCTTTAATGGTGGGGAGACCTGTAATAGGTCTTGCTCAAATGTCTTTGAAGTGAATCAGTGGTGTCCGTCTTCACATAGTGGGTAGTCCGCTCATACCTCCTCGTTTCGGTTTTCCAGTTTCATCTCGGGCGTCGGTATGTTTCAAATGGTGTGGATCCCTTCGGGATTTCCCCATGTTGTCCTTTGGTCCTGTTTATAGATGTGACTTGGTAGTAGGTGGTGACAGTGTTCTTGGGATATTATTTGATCTTGTTTGTTCCTTATAAACAAATGGTGGGGTTTTTTTTCTATGGAAATTGAGGTGTTTCGGGTTGTGTGGTTGGTTTCTATGGGTGTGATAATTCCTTTCCTTGGTTGGTCAACTGGAAGTGTTATAGTTCTTTCGGGTGGCCGACACATACCAGAAAGTTCTTTATCAGTTTCTTGAAGTTTCCTTTTGAGTCACATTCTCTGAGAATGGTGTGTTTTCTTCTTTTTACATGGTTTTTATAGGTATCCTTTTTGATCCCCAAGGGGGTATCGATTGCTACTTCGGAGTTCAGCCTTAGTTGTGGCTTTTTGGAGATAGAAAGCGCTATGGTGGGAAGAATTGTCACACCTGTCATGTTTAAATTATTTATTTTATTATTTTTATTTGGCATCGGGTAGTTTGGGTGGAGACCCGACTTAAAATTTTAGAGTACTTATTTAAAAACATGTGTTTTGGCTATGATTGCGTTCAGCGCACCCCGGTCGACATCGCGCGGCCTCACCTGTGCCGCCGTGCGACCTCACCCAGCAAACCACACGGCATGCTCAGTGGTCAAAGAAAGAATATAAAATGTAATGAATAATGAAATTTAACTAAAATAAAGATAAGAAGAATTAATAAAAGTTTATGAAATTTCCTTAATGACCATAATAATAATATTGTTTCAGAATTTTATTATTATCATTAATAATATTGTTAAGAATAAAATAATATATATAATTAAGTCATAATTAATATTTTAATTATTATTATTATTGTTAATATTAAACTAATTTAATGTATTATCTTTAATTTTATTTTATTTTACTTGACATTGAAATGTTCTATACATGTGTGGGTTGAGTCCTAGTTGATGTTGGTGCTTTTATTGATAAACGAGTTTTTTTGGGCTTGATTCCATACGACGCACGAGAGAAAAATAATTCAGAAACCCTATAGCTTCGCCAGGACAGCCGTGTGACCTGACCGTTCTTCAACTAACCAAATACAATGAATTAATAATAATTCAATAAAATTAAATGTGTGGAATAATAAAAATAAAAAATAAAAAATGAAAAAAAATGTGTTAATAATTTTATAAGCTGTGTTTTAATGTTAATAATTATAATAATATTATGGTCTTGTCTTAAAAATATTTTTATTAATAATAAAAATATTATTATTATTATTATTTGTTTTATTTTTTTGTTTTTTTTTAATTCAATTTTTTATTTTATTCTTTCTCTCATTTTCTCCCCTCCCCACATTATCTCCCCCATTTTCCACTTTCCCGTCCGATTCCCCCACCCACCTAAAACCCTACCCAGTTCTATGGCTCTTCCCTCCTACCTAGCTCACCGTCCTCCCCTCCCATGTCCAGCATTGCACCCCTTTCCCCCCTCGCACCACACCCTCCTACCCCTTGCTCCTACTCAGAGTTGCATTGCACGATCTCCTGCTTCCAGATCGGACCCCCATGGTGCGCGTGCACCCTGCCTCCCTCTACTTCTGTCCGACATGCCTCATTCCATGTTGGTTGGTGCACCCCACAGCTCCCGATTGGCCTCCCCATCCTCCCATGTCTGGTGTCACAACACCTCCTTGACCCCCGGCTAGGACGACTCACACCGTAGCGCGACCTCCCTCCCTGGTCGGCGTTATTCTGACTCCACTGCTAGTATCTTTCCCTCCTTCTGCGTATACGAAACCCCCTATGGTGAATCTCTCTTTCTTTACCCCTTAGTGTTTTGTTCCTTTCAGTGGGTATAAGGTTTGTTAGGGGCCGTTATTTAATCTAT
This sequence comes from Viscum album, assembly GCA_963277665.1. NCBI lineage: Eukaryota > Viridiplantae > Streptophyta > Magnoliopsida > Santalales > Viscaceae > Viscum > Viscum album. Next base: position 1,759,072,354 of record OY728138.1, read on the forward strand.
TTTTGGTTCAAATTCGGGTTTACTATCCTTTTCGGTTCACGTGTGGTGCGTATAAGGTGCGATTGGAGATTCACAAATGTTTCAGGAGTTCCTCCTTCTGAGGTAGGTGTTTCCACATTTAAACATTATCTGATAAGTTAATTTTCATTATTAGTTAATTTATAATATTACTTGATTAATTCTTATGGGTGCGGATTTGATTATTTTTAAGTTTCTCTATGCATTATATTTGTTTAGTAGTATGTTTATGTGTTGTGGGTACGTTCCTTGTTTTGAAACTTGTGTTTAGTCTATTGTTAGTGTTTAATAATATGTGCAGTATGTATTTCAATTTTTCAAGTGGTGTTAAATGTGTTTTCGACACGTTTTTTCATGTGTTTGGTCATAAGGGACGGTGTTGTGTGGTTTGAATGGGTTGTTGTTGTGAAAAACCACACTGAACTATCTGCTAGTGTTTTATAAATTTTGTGTTTATTTTGTGAAAATGCTCAAAGTTTGCAGTTTATGTTCTGGTGTAACATTCATATGCGTTTTTTCCCAAAAGGGAATTTGAGTGGGTATTTGGTGTTCAACGTCATGTTTCGTCTTCTGGAATTGTTTAATAAAATTTCTAGTGTTTTGTTTAATTGGTAAAATGGTCTTTTAACTATGTGATTGGGTTTTTAATTGATACGAGTGGTGCATGTTGTGTTCTTGATGTGGTGTCGGGTATGTTTGGTCACGGATGTGGGTTGAGTTGGTTTTGTGTGTTAAAGTCGTGTTATGTTTCTTTTTAAATAATTTGTTTACAAAGAATTTAATATGATTTAATAAAATTATTAACAATAAAAATTTCATATGTTTTATAATAAAAAATTATTAGCAACGCAGGAATTGTTTTAATTGAGATGGGTAAAGTCTTATGGGGTGCGTACTTTGTCAAATGGTTTTTTGTGTGTGTGAAAGTGTGGCATTGGGTTTATGTAACACCCTATTTGATTTATTTGTATGAGTTTGACATCAAATGTGAAATTGGAACATGTTTAGCACAAAAGGGGAAGCCTGGGTACTAGGTGGTCCGATTAGATCTAGCTTTCTAGTGATACGGAAGCAGATTTGGCCTGGTTTCACTTAGCTATTTTGACGATTACAAGACTAACTAAACATTGGATGATGATTGGAGACCACTAGGTTATGGATGTGTTTCCCTACTAGTGGATCATGCACGAGAATTTATTTTTTTGTAATTCATTTATTACTGTTCACCTAGATGTGATGTTCTAGGGTCCCATTCTATTTACTAGTACATATAGGGAATCTCCCTATTTTGGTGCTCCTAGACTGCTACACACTCTCCGTCAGCATATGATGTAGCATTTGGGTTCTCCTGATGGTTTGGGTTTTCTTAACTGCTAGGGTATTTTATTATTATTTTTATTTAATTTGTTTTCTTTGAAAGTACTTTCTTTATAAAAACTGTACTTTTATCGTTGTTCAAGCTTTGGTGTCCATTCATTTATTAAGCCTAGAAATTATTTTTCATTTAATTTTTACATGAGGAACATTTCTTTTGGGTGTCGTCCTACTGGGGTCTTGGCTCACACCCTACAAACACCATTGGGTGTATGTTTTCCTTCTTCTTTGTATGACATAGGTTGAGGTAACATGATTAGTGACGGTGCTTCGGGTTTTTGATGATTTTATCATTCAGTTATGACGATGGTGGTTTGAGGAGGTGGCTCCTCATGTTGCAGGAAGGTGTGGGTAGATGTGTTAGTTTTCTTTCTTTGCAATCTTCTTATTGTTTATGTTTTCTCCTTTTTTTGTCGTCTCTTTTTGGTTGTTGGTTCCATTTGTATACATTTAAATATAAATTGTTTTAAGGGTCTGTTTGGTTTTATAAAATCAGTTACTTTCCATTAATGTTGTTAGTTTCTTTTATGTCTATTCCTTTGGGTAAATTGTTCCCATGTTTTAGTTTTGATACCCAGGCACTTATTCCAGCCCATGGGGATTGGGAACGCCCTTCGGGCCATGTTGCAGACTTGGTCGGGGGTCGGGTCTGAAGGCATCCCGGCCTGTTTCATGACATAAATTCACTATTTTGATTGACAACTACATTGTTTCCCCAATATGTTTCGATTTGGTAGTCTCAGTCCTTATATGTTGATAATGGACCCACCATTCCTTGGATGGTAATAATTGTATAAAAATATTTTTTATTAATTATATATATTTATATTTAACCCAACAAAGTATAAATAATAAAATTAATTTCACTATTAATGAAGATGGTGGGACATACGTACGCTTGAGAAATGTTTCTAGTTTTATAATGTTGTAATGGATGAGAGGAAAATATTAAATATCCTTAAAATAATTAATATTATATCACATATATAATCTATACTCAAAAAATTAATACTAAATACCATCAATGTAAAATACTAATAAAAAATGAATCACATCACATCATAAAGATAGTATTACATGCATACACATGAGCAACATTATAGTTTCCCAAAAAAATGTGCGAGATGAGGTTAGATATGATATTATCATTAAAAATTATATATATGTTATTAATTTCATATATATACATTAAACCCATTATAATAATCATTCATAACATATGGTTATGACAAATGAATTTTATCACTACGTGGACACGATAAGTGGTACGTATTCACGAGCAATACTTTCACTTATTGTCAGATGGGAAAAAGGGTATGCAATGGTGTTACCATAATAATCATAACATTTTATAATGTTATTTATAGATATCTTATTATTTTATGATAAATATAATGTCTTTTGATGTGGTAAATAATATTTTAAAAAGAATGAGATCAGATAGAGTGATTACTTCTTCTTAGAAATTACTCCTTTAAATCAACAATAAATGGATATAGGGGTGGTCTTTGGGAATAAAAACCCATCTATAATGCTCCTAGTGTAGTTTAGAATATAATATGGGATAATATGGTTGATTTATAATGATAAATGTGGTGTAATTAATTAATGAAATATGTTTCCATTTACAATTGAGGTAAGGAGAACATTTGGAGTTTCTTAAAAAACCAAAATATATTAAAAATATTATAGATTCAAATATGTAGGAATGGTCATGAATTATATACTATGATAGTATATGGTTTAAATAACATGACACAATTAATTTCTTATTGTTTTATGTTTTATTTTAAACTTTATCTTTTAGTTCAACCCCTTAATTAACCTATTTTAACATTAACCATCGTGAAAAAAAAATTCTCTATAAAAAGGTTATAATTTTATACCTAAGGTAACTATTGTTTCATAAATGGATATGAGATGATATTTTAGACTATATATTTTCCCTATTTTACATATAAAAAAATTTATTATTTTTAAATAATTTCATAAAATATTTTTTTAATAAAATGTCATTAGTGTCAATATTGACACTATTCATTACTTTAACATTAACTAATTAAATAAAATCATTATAATTAAAAAATAATTTTAAAAATTATTAATCATTTCTGGGTAGTCTATAAAATTTATTTACAACATCAATTATCTACAATTATATTACTTTTAATGTTATTAATATCATTTATTTAATTTTTTCATTAATTTTATAATTACTTCATCAGAATTATGAAAGTATTTATTGAAAATATTTCATCACTAAAAATTATAAATAAATTAACATGATTAATTTATATCTATTATATTTTATAATAATTTTTATATTTGAACATATCCTTTGGATTACCACATATTAAAATATAACACATATTAAAACTAGGAGTGTGACATGCTTGATTTAAGTCATAATATTATCCAAGTATCTCAAAAATTTGATAAATTAGACCCTCGTTTGATTAGGATAAATATATAATTATTAAACAATAATTTGTTATTTTTTAGGTATTTATTAGTTCATATCATTTTATTATTTTTAAATACCTGATTTGTACTTTACCGTCGTAAAAATATTTCTAAGAATATAATTAATAACGTCCAAGAATAAAAGGGACCTATTTAATAATTTGGAATCCTAATACTAAATATGGAATATATTTTTAAGAATTAAAATAATATAATTGTCATATTTAAATTTAAAATTAAACAAGAAAAATCAACGAAAAAACAGTTTTTCAGAAACAATGCACTTTTAAATATTAAATGTTTTAATATTGAATTTATAACAACCCATATTTTTATTACACACTTAAACAAGATTTATCACATAAAACCTTCAAATGATACAACATATAATATCAAGAGTTCTATTTTTTTTGGGGGGATTAGGAACATTACAAAACGACTTAAAATGTGAAACATAGCATCTTTATTGAAAACTTCCTTTACATTACCACTATATTCCCTCGTACATGCCATTGCATGGGATAACCTGAGGAAATGCATAAGAAAAGGCTGATCTATAAATCCCGGTAGGGGAGTAAACAAGTAATAACATGAATAATACAATACATGTTAGTCTGTAGGCACACCAATGGAGCATAAAATAAACACGAACATAAATCAAATACCAGAAAAGTTCAGGATCCCAGCATGCTGGGTCCCAAAATTTATTAATGAAAATAAATATACATACAACCAGAACCACATACATGTGGTATTCACCACCAAACACAAATTACCATCCACGAATCACCTACAAAACGACACCTAAATAGTGCCAAAACATCCTGTACCGCAAAACAGACAATACCAGCAAAACAACACCTAAACAGCCTACATCGCCTAAACAGCAGCTAAATAAATAGCCAATCCATAACGCCGGAAAACAATGCCTAACAGCCTATACCAAATTCTCATCAGCCATACCTGCTCCCTGCGACCCCGCACGCTATAGTCGTTGCCTCCCAAAAATCGAGGTCGTCACCTCCCCTTTCCAAAACACAGTACCCACATGAAGGCAAGTCGACTCATGTCAACACCACCAGCTTGAACCGGCTCCCGAGAAGGATCCCACCATGCACATGATTGCGGAATCAGAGAACAGAAAACACCGTCCCCGAACATAAATCAAATATATAACATGATTATCACAACATGGAAATTTGACAGCATCACTTAACATGGTATTAGAATGAGCCAATTCTTATTACCAATTAATCATGAGTAAACCATCATTTAACTTTAATTATTATGAGTAAAACCTCATTGCACTTGATGTATCATGATACCAATCTTTACCCAATGCATTGGAGCTCTATCAGGGCGCACCCATCTTAAACATTTCATTTCATGCATAAGTGCACCACATGGATCATAAAACATAGAATCATTAAAGATAGTGATTTATTCCATGATAAAGAAATTTTTAATTCATAAATAAAAATATATAATTTATATGTAAATCGTGGATAAAGGTGAAAACCCTTGATGCAGAAAAGGGCACGGAATTCACAACACAATGACATTGGCTTTGAAATTCGCGGTGCAATTTCAGCAGCATAAGGACGTGATAAAAGAATTAATAAAAATAGTTGATGATAGAGAAAGGGGTGTCTTATCATGTTTAAATGAAATGGAAAGTAAGTGGTTCATATAGATACATGTCCCAACATATGTAATGTAATTTTAGATTTATAATACCAATGAATTTCTTAAATGTAAATGAGGAGAGAGAAATTCCCTACAAAATTTTGGCATGGTAATGGGTGTACATGGGCAGAATTAATGAGAGTGAAAGGGGTCTCTCATCATTCAAAAAAAAAGATAGAAGTATGTGGGGGGTTTGAAATCGTACCCAAACAATTTTAATTGAAAATAAAAAGGCATAACAACATAATGAAATTTGGAAAAAAATGAGAAAAAAATAAATCCCTTACTTGGAAATGTGATCACAAATGATAGTGAAGGGATTGAGAGAGGAATCATGGGAGGTTGGAGAAACATGGGAGGATTATAGAGAGATGGGGGAAGACTTTGGGTGAAAAAAAGTCTTTTAGTGATGATTAAGTGGGATCTTGGGTGAGATTATATAAGAAAGGAGATGGAAGTAATTATTATTTAGGTTTTGGGAACGACACATTAAAATAATCAAAACCACAAACAAAAATATAGTTTTTGTCGATGGTTTTTTCCAAATGGGATTGGAAAAAACTATTTTATAAGGCTACTAGCTGGACTTCTTAATATATTAGGATCGCTTATGTGGAGGTGAGTCACACTCTCAAAGAAATCATTTTAAAAAGATAAAATGTTTTATAAGTCTTGGAGGGTTCACTAAGGCATTGTAAAATAAATAAAATAAACCTAAAATAAAATTATTTTAGTGTTAAAACATATATTGGAAGAACATAATGTTTATTCTCTTATCTTACATCATTATTGGGTCATTATGATGTCATAAAACACATTATATAATTTAACGGTATTTAATATTTACCCAAAAATTCAACTATCTCTAAAAATTATTAAGAATTAACTATTGAATAATTTTGACATCCTGATTCCAAAAATAAGATTCATTTTAGCTAAATAATTTTCAATATATGTGATTTTCTATTTATATAATAAAAACAAACATTTATTTAAAATTCATGGGTTTTAAAAAAAATGGCTTTCAACCCTTAATAAAAATTTCAATTGTATTCATAAAATTTATACAAACATTTATATTTAACAAAAATAAATTTGGTGATAATATTTTAATTTAAAAATCCATTAATTCATCAAAATAGATTTCTTAATTTAATATTAACTACAAATACTGTTTGTTCTTTACAAAATATTTACAATGTAAAAATAATAAAAAGAATGTATATTAATTATTATATTAAAAAATAATTCACATAATCAGAGTGTTATGGTCTTGTTACATAACCACGGATAACACCCTCATAGGAAAAAACAGTATGGTGTGTGATGGTGACATACTCTTGGGGTGGCTCGGATAATATCACTCAGGTGATAATCTCTATCAACTTCCACTTCTCCCATAGGAAGTTCCATTCGAGCTTAACGTGTTTAATCTTTGTAAGGAATTGGTCAAGAGAAAAGCCCAGTGATGCCACCTCTTTTATAAGATCCAAAAAATGGACTTCGTATGTTGAAATTCTACTGGATGAGGCTATCACTTCTTTTTTCTGAGTAAATTTTATTTGTTAATTCCCCCTATTTATACTCATCATGTGATCACTGTTTAATGGATAAATTAGAAACAATCTAAATTTGAAATGGTATTTTGAAATCCAAAAACATAAAACCAAGTTAGTTCATATTTTATAAAACTATTTTACATAATGATATATTTAATTAGATCAAGGGAATTTTTCGTTAACAAAACATTGGGTCGATACCATCTTCTCCCTTAAGAAATTTCTCCATCGAAATTTTCTTTTACCCACACTAAAACAGATGCAAGTAGCTCTTCTTCATCACTTCCTCAGATTCCCAAGTTTCTTCTTCAGATATATGGTTTCACCACAACACCTTGACAAGGTGAATTGTCTTATTTCATAGAATGTTTTCCCTATGTTCTGTGATCTTCACCATCTTCTTTTCACAGGAGTGGTCATTCTACAACTGTACCACATTTTGATTGTGTACAAGCAATGGTTTAGGTATGTACATCCTCAAGAGTGATGCATGGAATACATCATATACTTTAGAGAGGATCGGTGGGAGTTCTAGTCGATAGGCCACTACTCCAATGAAATCATGGATCTCAAAAGGGTCGATCTACCTTGGACTAAGCTTTTCCCTTCTTCCCAAATCTCATAACTCTCTTCCATGGTGATATGCAGATGAATACAATGTCTCCAAAATTAATCTCTAGGTCTCATCAAAGATTATCAAAACAGCTCTTTTGTCGACTCTAAGTAGCTTTATTGTGTTGTTGGATGGTCTTAACCTTCTCCACCATTTCTTTGACCATTTCCGGACCTAGGATTTTTCTCTCCCAAAATTCATCCTAAAATGTGGGAGTTTTTCACCTCTTCCTATATAGGTCTTTATAAAAAGCTATTGGATGCTTGAGTGGAAACTATTATTATATTAGAACTCAACAATAGGAACATGTTGATCCAATCGTCCTTTTAAGTTCATTGAGAATGCTCTCAATAGTCCTCAAGTTTTTGGATATCCCACTTAGATTGGCCATCAGTTTGAGGATGATAAGCCGTACTGAAGTTCAGCTTAGTATCCAGAGCATGTTGAATACTTTTCCAAAACATAGAGGTGAAACTTGGTTCTCGATCGGATACAATCGATAGTGGTACTCCATGCAGCCTTACCACATCTTCGATGTATATCTGTGCCAGTTGATCCAGTGAAAAACCCTCCCGAATTGAAAATAACTGTTCAATCCTTATAAGATGATCCACAACAACTGAGATAACATTGTTTCCTTTTGGTGTCTTTGGGTGTCTGGTCAAAAAGTACATGGTGATGTTCTCCCATTTTCATGCTGGTATGGGTAATGGTTGAATCATCCCCTTAAACATTTGCCTCTCAGCCTTCATTTTACAATAAACTAGTAACTTTGATGTATACACAATGATCTCCTTCTTCATGTTATCCCAACAATACTGATCTCAGAGATCTCGATACATCTTTGTGTTTCTTGGGTGAATGAAGAAATTTGAAATATCCGCATCATCCAAAAGTTCCTTCTTTAACTTTGGATACAATGGAACACATATTCTTGACACAAATATCATAGTTCCTTCTTCATTGACCTTTAACTCTAATGAATTCCCTTTTCTAATAGTTTCCACCATATTCTGAATTACCACATCATCATTTTGAGTTTCCTTTAACCTTTCGAAAAGAGATGGGTGAGAAATAATTTGTGAAAGTATTGACGATGTTTTCTTCTTTATGATTCCCATGTCCATCTTCATAAAATTCAAGAATATTGGATCCCTCTAAATTCTCATCAATTTTGGATAATTCTACTCATGAAAATTCAATTTCTTTCAATTATAGGCAATGACATTGTCTTTTTTCATCAATACACAGCCAAAGACCTTCTTCTAAGCAATACTAAATACAACAAAAAGATGACCATTTGTGGGTAATGTGAGAATGGGCATTGTGATAAGCCTCATTTTAAACTTCTTGAATCCCTCTTTTCATTCATCACTCCATGAAATCATGACTACCTTCTGAGTTATCATGGTATGACGGTATAAAAATCATGTGAAAATCTCACAAATCAGCAATAATATCCTACTAAACCTAGGAAGCTATTAATATCCATTACCGATGTTGGCCTCAACCATCTCTCAATTGCAGCTTTCTTAGAGGGATCCATAGATATCCCATTGCTTGGGATGATATGGCCCAAGAATGAGACTTCCTCCAACTATAAATTACACATGTTTTACTTTAAATAGATCTTCTCCTTTCACAAGGTCTCTAGTACAATTCGTAAATCCTCCTCATTCTCCTCTTGGTTTTAGATTATATTTGAATATCATCTATAAAGACTACCAAAAAAATTTAGAGGTAATCTCTAAAGACTCTATTCATCAATTCCATGAATATTTTTGGATCATTATTGAGTCTAAAGGGAATTAATATGAATTCTTAGTTCTTGTAACTAATATGAAAGCAGTATTGGGGATATCCCCCTTCTTCACCCTTACATGGTAATATCATGACTAAAAATCCACCTTGTAGAAGTATTGGGCTCTACGTAGCTGATCGAACAAGTCTTAAACTCAGGTTAGATGATACCTATTCTTTATCTTGATTTTTATAACTCATGATAATCAATGCAAAGGCTTATTAACCAATCCTTCTTCTTGATGACGAGGATTTGTTCACCCCCTGGTAAAGCACTTGGGTGTATAAACAATTTATACAAATTCTCTTGAAGTCGATTCTTCATCTCCTCAATCACTAAAACAACCATTCTATACAGAGTCCTAGATATTGGAAATGCCACAGGTATAAGGTCAATTGAGGATTCAACATCTCTTCTAGGAGGAACACTAGACAATTCCCCGGGAAACACTTTAGAGAATTTACTCACATTAGGCATGTCTTCACGGATTGTGGCTTCCTTGGAATCAATCATCTCAGCCAGATACATGTTCTCAAAGGGAAGTAATATCCTTTCTTGAGATGGTGGTGTAAGTAATATTCATCTTCATATTTTCACTTGTATTGAATCAGGGTTGATTCTCCATATGGAATTTGATTTCAATCTCATGAAAATTTATGTTGGATCTATATAAGGAAATCCAATCCTTGTTATGAATTAAATCAAATTCCTCCAGAGGGAGTATGACGAGGATCACCAGGAAAGTTAAATCGACAAATTATCATAGAGTAGGAGTTATATTCATGGAATGCAATGATTTCCCCATTTTCCCTTCTCACCGACATATTTACTACCATGATTTGTGGTGGTGTTGGGATTGTTCTACTAAAAATTTGGGTTATTATAAAATGTTTAGAACTGGAATCAACAAGTACATTCACTACTTTGGAATAAATAACAAGCGTACTTATCACCACTTAGTTTTCGGGGTTCACATCAGTGGTAGAGACGGAAAAATATCACCCTTTCTGCCATGGAGGATGTTGGTTGCCTCAAAAAACCCTTCGATTTCTGAACTGATTTGAAAGGTTCCATGTTTCATTGTAGTTGAAAGAATAAACAATGTGTTGAGAGTCGAATGGACCGTTCCTTTCCTCTATTGCAGCTATGGGGTTTTCTTATCATTCATTAACGGCTAGGTGGCCTTCTCATCCACACCTAAAGCATTTCCTCATCCCCTTCAAGAATATTCCGGGTGGTTCTTTCTACACCGTTTCCAAGATGGGTGATGGATTTTTTTAGCCCTATTGTATTTATCCATCGAACCACTAGACCTAAAGTCCACCTTACGATTCTTATCCCTATGATACCCCGGAGAATCTCTGACCTCTATTACAACTTTTAGGGAATATCGGATAATTTCCTCATAGCTCTCGATGTCACAGATCGCTAGGGTTTTCTATAGGCTAGGTTTAAGCCCACCAAAGAAATGGTCAACCTTGCATTCGGGGGTAATGAAAAAGTTAGAGGTGCATCATACCAACCTAGTGATGTTTTCCTCACATACTCCAATGGATTTGTCATCTTTTTTCTTGAGGGAAAAGAAATCCATTTCCATCTAATGTTGGAGGGTGCGAGGGAAATTTTCTTTTTAATTTTTTTTTTCAAGAAATACTTTCATTCCATGATGCATTATCCCCATTAGGATTTGTATTTTTGATAAATGTCTACCATTGATCAGTTCCACACTCCATATGATAAGAAACCAAAATTACCTTTTCTTGTTTGGAACATTGAACGATGGTGAAGATATTTTCAATGGAGTTGATCCATTGTTCGATGATTGAGAGTTCAGATGATCAATTAAAAGTAGGACTTTGTCTCATGAAGCTCTCGATTGTGACTTGTTCATTATTATAGTGTTTTAATGTTCCACCTGATCCCATGTTTCTATTCAAATCATGAGTTATCTGAGAGAGTATCGTAACAAATTTCCCAATTATTGCTCCAATTGGATTGGGTATCTCATTATAACATTAATCACATTGATCTTCACATTGGTTGTTAGCCCAAGACCTCCTATTACAAGTCATTGGATGGAATAAAAGGAAGGTTATGGGATACATATAAAGGGTAATACAAGGAAAAAAATGGATGACTTATAACCAACATTTATTTTCATAACTTATGGATATATAGGCTTCAATATATGTTATCCATGATCTATTTGGAAACATATATTCTTAGGGGAATTTTTAATTTCTTTAATAATGGTTCATACTAATCTTATGAGTTTAAAAATGAATATCCCCCAGGTTTGTTGTATCCAAGAGTGTGGCAATGACCATTTTTATGTACCAGGATTCCCTGGGTCAAGCCTAAAACACTTTGTCAGTGTTATCACTCCAATGTACATGTGTGTTGGAGCCACCTCTACTTGATCGTATCTAGACATGGATGTATTTTCTTGATAAACCATGTACTCAATACTCACCAAAACATAGGGTTGTTTTTATTTTACTTATTCATATCCCTAAGTCTTTCACTAGGGTTTTCTAATACTAATCCCCAAAAAAAAAACATGTCCTCTGATACCAACTATAAAAACCCAACTTTTTATTACACACATAAAAATGATTTATTACATAAAAAATTCACTTGATACAACATATAATATTGATTGGTATAGTCTATTTGGGGATTTGAAACAATACAAAACAACCTAGATGTGAAACACAATATCTTTATTGAGAACATCCTTCACATGACCACTATATTCCCTCGTACTTAGCATTTCATGGGATAACCTGAGGACATGAATAAGAAAAGGGTGAGCTATAAATCCTAGTATGAGAGTAAAAAATGAATAAAATGAAAAATAAAATAAAATTTAGTTAGTAGGAATATCAATAGATCATAAATGAAACATGAACATAAAGGCAAGATATAGCATGATTATCATAACATTGAAATGTGACAACAACACTTAACATGGTATTAGCATGATCCAAAGCTCACTGCACATGGAGCATGAGTAAACCCTCATTGAACATTAATTTTAATGATTAAACCCCAACTTAAATTGATGTATCATGATAATAATCTTTACCCAATGCATTGGAGCGCTATCTGGGACACCCTTCTTAAACATTTCATTTAATACATAATTGTGCCATGAGGATAACACAACCTGCAATCATTAAATATAATCATTTATTCCACGATAAAGAAATTTGGAATTCATACATAAAACACTATAATAAATAATTAAATGTGCATAAAGGGTAATACACTTGATTAAGAAATGGTCATGGTATTCACAGTATAATGACATTGCCTTGGAAAATCACGGGGCAATTTCGGCAGCATAACGACTTGACATAAGAAATCATAAAAATGGTTGATGAGAGAGAAAGGGGTGTATCATCATATGTAAATTAAATGTAGATTAAATGGATCGTATATATACATTTCCAAACATATTTAATGAAATTTTAGATTCATAATACAAAATAACTGCTCGAATGTAAATGAGGAGAGAGAAATTCCTTACATAATTTTGGCATGGTAATGGGTGTACATGAAAGGTATTAATGAGAGATAAAGAGATATATCGTCATTAAAACAAAAATAGGTCATAATGGGGAGAGTTTTGAAATCATACCCCAACATTTTTAATTAAAAATAAAAGGGCATGACAACATAATGAAATTTGGACAAAATGAGAAAGGAAGAAATCCCATACTTGGAAGTGTGATCTAAATGGCTTGAAATGGGCTTGAGAGAAGATTCATGGGAGATTGGGGTTCCTTGGGAGGATTATAGAGAGAGGAGGGAAGAGGATAGATGAACTCAAAAGGTATTGAGTGAAGAAGAAGTGGGATATTGGGTGGTTTTATATCAGAAGGGAGAGGGAATTCTTTTTTATTTAGGTTTGGGGAACCACACATTAAACTATTCAAAAACACAAACCAACCCATGGTTTTTCCCATTGTTTTTGAAAAAGGGGAGTGGAAAAATTATTTTAATACTTCAATAGCCGAACTTCTAAAAATATTAGGCTTTCTTATGTGGAGGTTAGTCACACTCTCAATGAAATCATTTTAAATATATAAACCATTTTATAAGATTTGGAGGGTCCACTAATGCTTTGTAAAATAAAAAAATAAACCTAAAATAACATTATTTTAATGGTAAAACATATATTGTCAGAAAATAATTTTTATATAGTTTTATTGCATCACTATTGGTTCATTATTATGTTATAAAACACATTATATATTTACACGGTATTTAATTTTTACCCAAAAATTCGATTGTCTCAAAAAATTATGAAAAAATCACAGTTGAATAATTTCGACATCCTGATTCTAAAAAATATATTCAATTTATCTAAATAATTTTCTATATATGTTAATTTTTACTTTTAAAATTAAAACCAATATTTAACAAAAATTCATGGGTTTTGAAAAAAACAGCTTTCAAACCCTAATAAAAATTTAAATTGTATTCATAAAAATTATTTTATCTTTTATATTTAATAAAAAGTAATTTAGTAATAATATTTTATGAAAATATTATTTAATTAAAAAATACATTAACTCATAAAAATATATTTCTTCATTTAATAGTAACTAAAAATATTATTTATGCTTTAAAAAATATTTACAAAGTAATAATAATAAAATGAATTTATATTCTTTATTATATAAAAAAATAATTCACATATTAATAGTGATAAGGCCTTGTTCTGAATATCCCCAAATTATTGATTGTTTTTATTCTGGTTTCCTTTTAGTTTTACTATGACTCCTACTAGTGTATGAATATCCCCAAATGAAAATTTTCATTAAAATTTAATTCTTTCATATTTCAATCTCAAATGGGGTCTTTATAGTTTTTTTTCGCTGGTACTTTTTTGAGTATGTATGTGAAACTATTTAAAGATTCTCCCTATAGTAATTCGGGTAGGGTAAGATGATTGACCATACTCTCTACCATTCCCTTAAAAATTATATTACATATATTCATTAAACCATTAATGGTTGGAGACCCAAACAATGTATACTATAGGAAAATACCACATTCTTATTAGAATATTTAATATAATCTCTAACATTATTCACCAGAACAATAATATTTGTTGTATACACACCACCATGATTATATATTACACATTGGATTCTTTTTCATTTTTTCATTCTCAACTTCTACCTCATAATTAAACACATAAAGTGATTATACTTTTTCATGAATGATATATTGATTTAAAATTACTTATTAGTCATATTGTATTGTTATAAAATATTTTTTACGATTTCATAATGTCATACAGAATGGTCAAAAAATATTTATGTCAATAATTTCTATGAAATATACTTTCTTATTTTCATTTAATCATCAAAAATTTGTTTTTTCCCATTATATAATTTTCATATACATCAAAATTCCAAAAATAAATATTTTAATGAATTAAATCTCACATAAGACTCTTAAATATCATGTTATAAATATAACATAATCACTTATTCCATAAAGATTAATGATTATATTTAGTGAATTTATACATAAAACCATGAGTAATGATATAAACAGATTCAACATATAAAGAAATTTATTATAAATATTAAATATTTTCAGAAAAAAATCAAGGAACTAGATCCAAAAAAATTAGTTTTGAAATATAAAAACATTTTACTACAAATTGTAAAATATGGTCTATATATTTTCAATGAATAAACAAATAATTAAAATCCATCTAAAATATTATCATATTAAATTTTTATTAAAATCCCAATAAAATATTATATGAAGTAAAAAAACAAAAGTATCATGTTGCCTCTAATTTCACTTAGATCACATCAGAATCATAGATATATCTTTCACCATAATTAATATTTTTAAAACTCAAGAAGCCCTACAAGGAAAATTTTATGTGAGTTTTTAAAGAAGAATACATCCACCAAGAATTTAAACACATTGAACATAAATTAACCTTATAAAAAATTTAATAATCCTTCCTTTAATAGAATAAAAAGTGTATTAGTGACTATATTTTATTATTTTGTGACCAGGATCACCATATAAGTACTAAGTATCATTTTTTACTTCTATTTTTTCTTTTATAGTTTTTTATCCATTATGTTAATATCATTGTTATTTTTGTTTCGTTTTCTTTTCTCCAAAAAGGTACTAACAAATTAACCATTATATTTATTATCTTACATAAATATTTCTTCTTCCTATATATAATGTTAGTTGACCTCATTTAGGGACCATGAGTATTTTTTATAGTTATAAATCACCTTGCTTTGGTTTAATTACACTAAATTAGAATCAAAATGGATTCACTAATAATTATTTAGATAAATCCAATTTTAATACCTTAATAAATGATGTAATATCATAAATTTTCATGATATACTCCATTATATTCCCATTTACATTAGACCTCATAGAATTGATATTTACCATTTATGTAATACATTCAACCATTTCTTGAAAAAAAATCAAGGTATTACTTGAACTCTATGACTGTATCAACATTTTATGACATATTTCCACTGAATTATTTTTAGATGAGATGATTTATAACAATTAGACCGATGTGTTTTGACTTATCCCTCCTTTCGTCTCAATCATATCATCATAGGTACTCTGATTAGTGAGATTATTGGATTTTGTGACCCTTAATACAATGTTTGGGTCCATGAATCTCAGAGTGATCAATAAAATCTCATTATATGCATTAATATATATGCCTTTAAATACTGGTACAGTCATAAAGCTATCAGTGATACTAGCTTACAACATTGAAATTAAAATGAAAAACAAACTCAAATAAAAACCGTAGTAAAAATCTTATAACAATTTCAAATAAAGGCATTGTACAAATCATTAATATTCAGTCCTTAAAGAGAATTCATTAATTTTAATTGTTATTACTATCATGGTTTCAAAGTATTAATGATAAAATATCATGTTCAATAACAAAACTTCCTTTTCACTAACACATTTTTCATCTGGAAACCCAAAAATTGGCACATATTTATCACTATAATAATGTATATTACTTTTTCAAGTAATTACCTTCCTTTGGAAAAATATGATGCTCACATTAATCACCCACACAAAATGTTTTAATACATAAAATAAAACTAATTTCCCCAAAATCAGTTACTTTGTTAACATACTATTTCAATCAATCAATATTGAATATTTTATTTTACAAAAAATATTTGAATCCAATGTTCTCAAGAAATATAGTGAAAAATAATTGAAATCTGAATAAATTGATCGAATCAATATAGTAATATATTCTATAAATCCAAATTAATTAACTGGAAATAATCTGATACTAATTTTAAGATCTAGAAATTTATCTTATAAATAGTCATAAAACCTAAGGATGTTCAAGTTCATCCATAAAATATCTATGAATATATGTATAATCACATCTAAATAATATATATCTGTTTGATTCTTGAGTATGGGTGGTTGGTCTTTGGAGTATATAAAAAATCCTTTTTGGATCCCTAGGAGTTGATTTTATTTTTAAATATGGTTGTCATAAGATTGATTTGAATTATAGTATTTGGGGAACAAAACCCTAAATTAGATTACCCTAATGTTATCATTAATAATTTTTAGTTTTTTTTCTATTATAAGTGTGGAAATGATATAATATTTTTACACATAAAATATCATACATTCCTTAATTAAATTCATTCCCAATATAACTATATATATTAATTGATCTCATAATTAAGAAAAATTAATGATGACCTATAGTACACATTAATTCCATCGTGCAACACACATTGAATTAAAATCCAACAATATTTTAAATTAATGGTAACATTTAATACACATAATTACATGTATAAACCACACATAAAATTAAAATATCATATATATATAGCTTTAAACAAGTCTCTTAAAATTTTATGACTCGATTAACATGAAATTGATACCAAAACATGATAGTGAATCTTGTAAAAGAATCAAATTGACATAAATCTAATTATATAAACACCATAAATCCCTAATTAACAATCAAACAATATTTAAAAAAACAATTTAACATAAAAATATTTAAAAGGGTGCTTTTATTTTTTATACCTTGAATTCAATGAATTTTATTCCAATAGCCACCTTAGAGTGTTATACTAGTATAATGATCTACCTGAATTATATCCATGCAGTGGGGAAGGGGGTCACAATCACACGATAAGGGTGGAAGGGATGAAACAATGGTGTCTGAGATAAGAATATTTTTTTCCATTCTTGGTGTGTTTAAAATCCAAAACATAGTGGAAGAATAGTTCTAAATCAAAATAAACACAATAATATATTTTTATATTTGGAATGAATAATAGAAGATAAAAGTATATTGGAGTAATGATTACCAATTGATTTAGCATATCCTCACATCAAATAAGAAATTTTTTATGATTAATTATAAGATGTTTGAAGATTAATTCCTTCGTAAGTATCCCTAAATCTTGGGAATCACTTGATTTTCATGTAGGATCTCATTCAATCATTTGTATTCTAGAACCATAGGTCAAAGATAAGAGATAATTTAAAAATATATAGTTTCATCCTAGAGATTTTTAAATTAGATATCATAACAACCGGGTAAGAGGATTGAATGGGTTTATATAAGACTATGATAACCAAATTTTAATCCATATGTTGATTGAATATTTATTTAACCATTCATATATGTTAACTTCCATGAAACATTCATTTTAATCACAATAATGAACTTTTAATCAATAAACACTCGTATTATGTTAGTAAACTCTCAAAAAATATCACCCTATGATGAAACACTAAATATGATACCCATTTGAGATTATTCAGGTTGATTTCCATGACATCATAAAATCTAATGATATCATACAGAACCACCATGAATAGTGTCTCACACTATGATGCGGTGTAGTCAAGTAAAAGACATGATGTGGTTTATAACAACATATCATAGTGGTTCATTTAGATATAAAATCCATCAATATCCTACACACACTAATTACTCATTGACTTATCACACTTCAACATTATGTAACATCTCACAACATAATTTTTTAAATCATATCGTAACATTTGGTGATTTCTGAAAAAAAATCAGAAAAAAATCGTCAATTCTCCATATAATAGATCATATTCAATTTCGTACAAACATTAATCCAAAAAATAGTTTGGATACCCTCAAAAACAATATTTAGTGTTTCTATCAAACTTGTATACACATGATCCTTATTTATATGGAAAAAAATGTAACCCTGTGATCCATTACAACATTATCAAAATTTATGAATTCTTAAATCTATAAATTTAATAAAGGAGTTTCATCTAGAAAATAGTTAGTGATATTAATGATATATGGTGATATAAAATGATCTCTATTAAAAACATGTATCTCAATGCCTATACCAACTTGCTAAATCATATAAAATTGGTTTTCTTATTTGATCCCTTTTTCTAAGGTGTCGGGAAAATAGGGCACAATAATATGTCAATCTCATATGGGCAACTCATATGTTCTTGATTCACTTAGTATATAGTAACCTTATAAATGAATACGTCACGGAATTTATCGTTATGGATGACTAAATATCATGACCCTCATCAAAATTGATGAGTATAATTTGTAGTTTATAGGTGTTGTCACACACTTCTTTAGTATATCTAAATAGAGGACCTAGATTCCAAAATATTAATCTGAATCCATAACTCCCACCTTTGAAAATCACTAAATGACAAAATGATTTTTAAAATACCCAATCATATAAATTTTTTATTAGACATAAGGCTTATATAATAAAGGTTTTTAAGTATCAATGCTCTCCTAATGGGTATATGACGAGTATATGGGTATCAAATTAAGATTATTGAAATACCTTAAAACCCATTAAATAATTAATATATCATCAATGGAATCAACATGTAAAAGTTAAGAACATAAAATACAAGTCTACCTAGATCAAGGTAATATTTATATCTCAAGAATGTGATAGAGATTTCATTATAGGTAGCACTAAGTGACAAATAAATGAATCGTGTCACCATTGTGGTATACCATGTAGTTCCGAGAGAAACAAAAGTATGGGAGGGACGATACCCATCTTTTCTTTTTTCCATATTCAAATAAAAATATGATATCTATGGGATGATGAATGACATGATCGAAAAAATTGAATCAATTTAATATGTCAAAGGAATAGAAACCTAAAACCATGAGAAATGATCCTCATTTATTTTTAAAATTAACTAAATTAAATATGATTTACCTTCAATATTAATTCTTTCATCATTGATGTGTCCACCCATATATTTTAAATTCACCGTCATTGTGTTATAGTGATCAAGGGTAGATGTATTCTACTAGTGATCCATACATGTTCCACAAATCTCCTAGGGCTAGCACAAAATATCCTTGTTCTTGCATCATCCTCCTTTGATCGCCTTGAGAACCACATCCAATGCATTCTCATTTATATCGTGGAGGAGGAACACTCTCTTTATTGAGAGTGTTTTTTGGAGAGGGATGAACACTTTAGGGTTAAGAAATTTTCCCCAATCTGTTGTGAACAACTAAATTTTCATTTCTTGGCTAATGAGAGAATAATATAATAATACTTTTATTTAAATAGGGTAATAAGAAAATAATTTACATAATTTTGTTAAATTATTTCATTAATATTTATGATACCCCCATGTCAAATAACTACATCAATATTATTATTTCCTGATATGTGCTTAACTTGACTGTTATAATTAAATATTATTTAATAAAATGATATTCATTATTATTTTTTATTACTGAAGCATTAAAATCAGTCCACCAATCCTCATCAATATTTATTAATTATTCCACCCACAATATATTCTATCAAATAATGAGTGATGGAATGAATAAAATCAGTCATACATGGTTAATTATTAAACCGCGATCAAAAATAATATTTATCTCATTTGTTAAATAATAAATTATTTAATTGATATTCTAGATACACTTACTATTTGACCCTTTATGCCTCATTTTTAGTGGAATTAGGTAGAGCATCCTAAAGTATTAGATTTTTAGTAATAGAAATTTCAAGGCACCCATAGGGAAATAATTTAATTCTACAATGACATGTCAGATCATACAAACATTTACGGTGTAATATAACCCTTTTATCACAATATCTCTATCAGAGTAGGTTTCATGCTAGTGTCATCAACCAAAATGCTCAATATATCTTTCTTGGACTTAGTGGTAATATAACATGCCTATAGAACACCATTTCCATGGATTTATTTAGGATATATCATTTCCATCAATGAGAATGAGATATTAACATTAATTAGTGAACAAGAGATATAAATCCTTTCTCACACTATTCCTCATCATCAAAGGTAAATTTTTATATAAAACATAGAAGAGTTCCAACATTAAAGGATGAAATAAAACCATAAGACCTAAGGAGAACTAAATTAATGGAGGCCAAGATCGTCACCTCTAATCAGGTTCACCCCTTCAGGTTTAACAAGTAGACAACTAGGAAAGAAAGTGACATTAATACCATGTTCCACCACAGCCAAAGATGCAAAGTGATCCGCCACCCTGTTTCCTCCCCAGCATGTATGGGTTACCTCTGTATTATTATCAAGGATATATCATTTCCATCAATGAGAATGAGATATTAACATTAATTAGTGAACAGAAGATATAAATCCTTTCTCACACTATTCCTCATCATCAAAGGTAAATTTTTATATAAAACATAGAAGAGTTACAACATGCAAGGATGAAATAAAACCATAAAACCTAAGGAGAACTAAATTAATGGTGGCCAAGAGTGTCACCTCTAATCAAGTCCACCCCTTCAGGTTTAACAAGGAGACAACTGGGAAAGAAAGTGACATTAATACCATAGTCCACCACAGCCAAAGATGAAAAGTTATCAGCCACCCTGTTTCCTCCCCAGCATGTATGGGTTACCTCTGTATTATTATCAAGGAGATTTTTGCATCTCTTAATGTCGTATAAAATTGACCATGTAGTGATACCTTTGTCTTGCATGTAGTCACAGATGATCTTGGAATCAATCTCAACCTGGGAAAGATCCATGTTCTCATGATCACATAATTATAGGCTTGTAAGAAATGATTTAGCTTTTTCCTGATGTGACTTTGTTGAGCCATAATATGCAGAGAATGCCAAAAGGACATTTCCTCTTTAATCCCAAACAACTCCTCCCCCACGGATGTGCCCTTATTTACACAAACCATCAACATTAATCTTGAATCTGGAATCTAGAGGGTGCCACCACACCCAATTTCCACCAACACCTCCATTCCTATGAGTATTGGGTGAAGTACTGCCCTGAAAACACCTCAAAGAAGCCTCCTATTGCCAGTTACTGATACCACTGACAACATCCATGAGCAGAGATTTAATTCTAACAATAATAGTTCTTCCAGAGGCTGGGATTCCTTCATACCTAGCCTTGTTTCTGCCCTTCCAAATACACCAGAAAGGTGTGTTCAGAATATTCCCTCGATCCGTCCTTTCCACCACTGTGATGTTAGTGCCGTAAAACCACTGCTCCAGATAGTTTCCCTCCAGAATATTCAGACAATGCGGTGCCTGAACCACCCCAAGGAAACTCCATAAATCCTATGCCCAGTCACTTTCAAAAAATAAATGGTTCATATCCTTCTCCTGATGACACTTGCAATAGAAGCAACATTTGGAGGCAATAATAACACTATGATGCTTGATTTTCCTATCTGTCGCGACTGTGGGGTTCCTTAATCTCCATTTTAAGAAATTATACGTAGTTAGAATTATGTTTCTCCAGAAAACATTGTTCCATCTGTTATTTTTCTTTTTTTAGATAGCAGTTCAGCGAATATCCCTTATGGTTAAGAGCCCCGAAGCTGATGGAGTGAACACACAGGGATCTGGCTCTGAGTTGGTGCTAATGAGATCAAAAACGCCGTATTGTTCTTCATCTAAAACTGCATGAAGAAAGGTTGGATGCATACTGGCTTCCTTGAAGTTATCTGGGTGGTAGGACATCAGGGGAATCCAATCGTGGATCCCACCCAGTTTTGATGCCAAAAGAAAATATTTCCCTCATCTAAAATCCACCGAGAGTGTTGTTGATGATCTGACACCAGAGGTATAACCTTGACCATAAAGGGGAACCATGGGATCTATCAATACCATTATTCTCTTTTCCGATTGAAGACATAACCTTACCCCACATAGTACATTCTTCCACAACCTCCCAAGAAAGTTTCTCTTGCATGCATTGAAGTGTATCATATAGGTTCCTAACATTGATCCCTCCTTTAATGATGGGTCTCACCATCCTTTTCCAAGAAATCCAATGGTTCTTTCCTTCAGATAAAGCATCCTATATAAAATTTTCTAGGATTTTATCAATGGCCAAGATGACCCCCTTCGGCAATTTAATTGATGAAAGATCATGGATAGGGATGCTTGAAAGGACACTATTAATAAAGGCAATGCATCCCCCGAATGAAAGGAAATGGTTTTCCAGTTGAGCACCCAGCTTGCAATCTTGTTCATAATCTGATAAAAGTATTTAATGCAAGTTCTCCCTATAGAAACTGGCGTGCCTAAATAATCCAAGGTAAAGGATCTATTCTTCATGTTCATCTTCCTACACAAGAAGGAAATCTGACTTGACCCACATTTGTTGGAGATGTACACACTACTCTTGGTTCTTTTGATCACCAAACCACTCCAGAAGCAGTATTCATCAAGGAAATTTCTTATAAAACATATTGTTCGTCTATTAGAAATAGTGAAAATCAGGGAATCATCCGTAAACATTAGATGGGAGATTTTGCGTAGATTCCTTTTCCTGTGAAACGGAAGCTTTTCCCCATAGAGTACCTTTCTATTGAGGAAATGGCTAAGTGTGATACATACTAATGAAAACTATTTGGGAAAGGGGGTAACCTTTCTTGATCCCCCATGTATCATTGAAAATGCCATGGGAATTACCCATAAAAGATATTTCCAACCATAGAGAACTCACACATCTAAATAGAATATCAGTATCCCAGACCGAGAATCCTATGTTGGAGAGAACCTTGTTGATAAAAACCCATTAAATTCTATCATAAGCCTTGTCCATATCTAATTTTATAACCATGCTTGAACCATACATATTGAGTTTAATATCTCTAATCATCTCATGCACTAATGTAATAGAACCTTTAATCGATCAGCCTTTCACAAAACCATGCTGCTCATGTGATAGCCACCCAGGAGTATGTTTGGATAGCCTCAAATTGATAATGGTTGAAATAATCTTATAAGAAAAGTTGCACATACCCACTGGTCTGTAATGGGAAATGGAGGACGGATATTTGATCTTAGGAAAAATAATCAGCGTAGTGGCACTAGCGATCTTGGGCAGAGTGTTGTCACAGAAGAAGTCTTAGATGGCCACGACGATATCTGCCTTCACCAACTCCTGAGATATCCTATAAAAAGAACTAGGAAAACCATCGGAGCCCGGGGCACTGTATAGGTTGAGTTTTTACATAGCTATGAACACCTCTTCCTCCTCGGGAATAGCCTCAAAGGATGCGTTATCATCACTAGATACCAATCTTGGAATCACCTCGAACAGCTCCAAGGATCCTATGGGATAACAATTCCCCATGTCCTCACTAGGGCCTTCAAGTAAATTCTGAAAGAAATATAGAGTGCAACTTCCAACCACATCCCTGTCATTTGAGTAGGATTTATCCTCCAACCTGATATTGGTCCTAACCTTACGACTTCTCTTCTTTATGCATGCATGAAAAAAGGTTGTGTTCTTGTCACCTTCATGAAGCCATTTCACCCTAGATCATTCTCTTGCAACACGTTCCTGTTTAAGAATAAGTTATGCAAGTAAATCTTTCTTGTTAGACAACTATTCAAAAACTTTCTCATCCCAAACATCCTATAAACTATCCTCCATCCTTTCCACTTCTTGGTTGAGTACGTTCAAACCTCTATCACTGGGAGGAATCCCTTTCTCCCATGAATGAATTTCGAGTTTGAGTTTCCTTAATTTGTTGTGAATAGAAACCCAGGAAAGACCCTAAGCCGGTTCATTCCAGACATCACACACGATTTGATAGAATCCAGGAATACTAGCCCAGTACCCCAGAAACCTGAAACAATCACTCCTCTCTTTGTTGACGTTTAAAGAAAATAACAAGGGAGAATGATCAGACACCCCACGTACCAGATGGTCGAATTTAGCCTCAATGTACTTGGAAATGGCATGCGAATCTTCCACGCACCGATCTACATGACTCAAATATCGCCTACTGCCTTTTTGATTGTTACACCATGTGAAATGGTCCCTATAGTATCCCAAGTCCATAAGTCCCTTACCAGCCACGAAATGGGAGAAGTCGAGACTGGCGCCGCGATGAAAGGTACCCCTACCGCACTTCTCCTCCAGATCAGAAATGATGTTGAAATCACCACTAACAAGCCTGAGAGAGTCTGCCGGATCAAACATTCTATGCTCCTACCACAGAACTTATCTCCTTTTCACATCACAGCTCCCATACAAAAAAGAACAGAAGAAAGAATCATCACTACTGGAGGCCCTCACTGTGATAAAATGATCTTCATATTCGACCATATCCACACTAATATCTTTTCCCCAGAAAATCCAAAGGTGATGATTAGAGGCTTTTTCATTCATGGCTGCAGGCATGAAGATTTTGTAACAGCCCGAGATTTTATGAAAAATATTCTTTTTTATTTCACTAATGTCTTGTGTTGTACGCTACACCAAAAGAAGTTTGCACAACACGTATCCTTGACTTGCCTTGTATTACACGCAATCGTGACCTTCCTCGATAGCGTGTATAGTACGCAATAACGAGTTTCACTAAACAGCGATATGCTATTAAAATGTTATTAAAACTAGCCGTTATGAATAGTAATAACCACTTTTTGAAATTTTTTTAAATTTTATTTTTCAAAATGGATTTCATTTTTGGATTCGGAGTATCGAATTTAGCCTAAGATGAAATTTTGGTAATTTTCGGATAACTTTCAATTTTTGATGAATAGTGAAAATTACTAAATTTTAGATAAAAACAACTTTTTCAATCGAAATAATTAATAGTGATAAATTATTAATTTGGGTGGTTTTAAAGTATATTTAGAATATATTTTTACAATTTAATACAATGTTGGTCATTGGATGTAATTTCACATTTAAACTAGACATAAACAAGTGTCAATCTTTTGATAGATATTGTTTCTTAAAAACACGCTATTTGTTTTAACAGCGGGATTTAATTATAAAATTAATTAATGCAACTTTTATGTAATGAATTTGGTAAAATAGACTTCATTTTTGAATTCGGAATATGAAATATAGCTTGGGATGAAATTTTGGCACTGTTCTGAAAAACATCAATTTTTGATGAATAGTGAAACTACTAAGTGGTAGTTAAAAAACTGAATTTTTCATAAAACTTAATTTTACCGCTTCTGTGAATGGAATTTCAAAAATCCGAGAGACACGGTTGATGTCAGTAAGTAAAATGTGGTTCAATGAGACGAAAATAATTTTTGGTGAATAGTAACTTTTTACTTTTTTTTACCGCGGTTAATAGTAAATAGGGTAACTAAGGGTAAATATGATATTAATATTACCCTAACACAAGTCCTAATTCTATTGGACAAGTGTAATTCGACCAAAAACAAACTTAGGAATAAAATATGACCATTTAGGCCCACATGGATTAGATTAGGACATTTATTATTAATTTATTTAAAGAAGGGTTAAAATAGTTAAAATCAAAGTTTAATAATTAAATCATTTTTAATATGGGGTTATACATAAGATAAATTCGATTGTAAATATTCATTAGAAAGATAAAAAGATTTACTACATGATGGTATTTTATTTGTAATTTTTAGACATCAAATAATTTAATTTATTTATGACACAATGATGATGCAGTAATTATCTTATTAATGAAATATTGACATAATTGATGTTATAAACACCAAAATAAATATAATTTGAGACTTTTTATGAATTCCACTACTTTTCTAGGTTACTATGATATATTAGTGTTGTTTTAATCAACTTTTTTCGAACATATAATTCTGTTATGACTTTCACAAAAATCATATATCAAATAGTGTCAAAATTGACACAAAATAGTTTTTAAATAAAATATTATATTATTAATTGTTATTTTATTTCTAAAAATCTAAGGTTCGGCCAAATGACTTAGATAAGAATATATATTTTAATAATAAACAATTTGGGGTTCGTTTGGCATGTTATAGTAAGTGTATTAACCATCTAGTGAAAGAAAACAAAAAGACACGGTAAAAGTTAAATTATTTAACTTAGAGTTAAATCTAATTGATAAGGTTAAAATAATAACCTAAACTTGTATAAATCCTATTGGTTGATAAAATTGCGACCCATCCCCACTTTATCTTCGAAATAAGACCCTTTGGAACCATTATAAACCGATTTTGACTTTAAAATAAAATAATATTTTGAGGTATTCCTAAGGTGCCCCTCTCCTCCCTTATAAAAGGACACCTCCTCTCCCTCCTCCTCACACCAATTTGAGCACTCAAGCTCGGCCAAACCCTGCCAAAATCTCTTCTCCACTTCCCTAAAAACATCCTAGAGGTTCTGGTCTTCCTCAAAGACCAATTTTAGTGCCCTAAGAGGAGGTCTCAAAGAGGCACTTCAAAGAAGAGGTAATTACCGTTACCAATTCTTTCATCTTTATTTCTTCTTCCACTTCTTCTTCTTAGGTTGTTTCATTATGAAGTAATAACATCAGTATCACTCATATACTGATATGTTATTATAAGTATTAAACAACCCTATTTCCCCATCTATCCATCCTACGGAAAAAGAAATCACCGCGCGTGCGTACGTACGGAATACCGTCTCCACGCCGTGGTGTAATCTATTTTCCACCACCACCTTACATGGATGGGTATAATGGTGTAAAGAATAACTATACATAGTTATTACAACATCATATTGATTCTGATATATTGTATGATCCACTCCAATTCAATTCAATATTTATAGAAATGATATCATCGCTCGTGCGTACGTACGGACTACCGTCTCCACGACGCGATGAGATTCATTCTCCATGTTAACCATTTAAGAATGATTATAATGTATATATAAGAAATAATAATGAAATATATGAAATTATAAAGCTACTGGATTTATGTATATATATACATATGTATGTCATCTACTTACTTCCATTTCAAGACAATAAGGAAAGGAAAACAGCGTTCATGCGTTCGTACGGACTACCGTCTCCATGAACGGTGTTTTTCATTTTATTTATCTACCTATTATATATATATATATACTGAATATATATGATATATAAATCATATTTTATATTCTGGAAGTGAGTAAATCACGATATAAGTAATAATGATGTCAAGAACAACAAGTCAAAACACCTACGATAAATGAAACGATTTTACCCAAAACGCTTCTTTAACATGGAATTTACAAAAGAACGGGTAATATAATGTCATAAGTGAACCATATATGATATCATAACAATGAATATGATTCTGTAATAAGTCAATAACATGATTTAAATCATTATACAGGAGGTTCGGACACTTACAAAGCAAGTCAGACCTAAGGTAAGGGGAAATATCACAATCTCATTTTTATCCGAGATTGTTTATTCGTAAGTATTTACTGGGGTGTATTTTATCATCCACATCCATGTTTCATCAATATGTAATATTATTTCCATCCACCTACAATTGTTTAAATCCATTTTTACCCTTCGGTGAGTTTTTAGTAATATGTATGAAAGGAATCTTTTGTCGTACGAGGTACTTTTTGACTTTTCCGACAAAAGTACGAAGAATGTTTTTTTTAACTTATACGGCATGAATGGATTTTTAAAAAATTATTTCAAAGAAACTTCATTTACAAGTTTTCAAGTTTATTTTTAATCAACTTCTTTTATTTTAAAGTCGTATGACATGTTATGAAAGGAAAAATGTTTTTGAAGTAGAAAGGATATTTTCCTCAAGAATGGAGTTCAAGTATTTTATCAAAATTATTTTCCATCTAAGATAATAAAAGGGTTCTATTTTTATCCCTATTATTACATGGATTTGATTATGTTGTGATGGAAATATTTTTATGAATTCCATTATCTTATATGAATTGTTTTATGATGTCATGTTGTTTAAGAATCCCATTTTTATTACATGGGTTACGCTATGATGTATGGTTTATGATTATGTGGCACACATAAGAAAGGATTCATTATAAGATGGGTGGGACCTATATCTCCCTCCAATGCATTGGGTAATGATTTCATATCTCATGAGATAGACAGGGCTGGAACGGTAGGTTATACCGGTTCAGTGAAACAGGACTGAAACGAGGGTTACTCGATTCAGAAAGGGACTTTGTCCACTAAGATAGTCTTGGCAATGAGTCTTGACTAACAAGAAATGATTTTCCATGATTATGTGTGCATGCCACAAAGTTTCAAGTTTTATGTTGTGATTATGGGGATCTCATTTTCACTTCTATGATTTATCCCATGTTATGATATTATGAGCTCTTTTGCAGGTTAAGATTTCCAAAAGCTATGTTCTTATGTATATGATGTGATTGATATTTCTTTTGTTTACCCTTACTGAGCATTTGAGCTCACCCTTTTATGTTTTCTTTTCCCCAGGATATAAAGAAAAGGTTTTTAGGTAAAAAAAAG
Source organism: Viscum album (assembly GCA_963277665.1). Taxonomy (NCBI): domain Eukaryota; kingdom Viridiplantae; phylum Streptophyta; class Magnoliopsida; order Santalales; family Viscaceae; genus Viscum; species Viscum album. Next base: position 1,759,101,656 of record OY728138.1, read on the forward strand.
GGAAGATCTTTATGGGAGATATTGAAGATCTTTCACCACGATTAGAAGATTACGTTCCGAGTTTCCAAAGACACTAAACTATTACGATCCTTGTGTGTGTGTTTTTGTTATGTACTAAGTATTCCACAAAAGTAATGTAATGTCCATGTACGATAAGCTTAGGGTCTCTACAGTTGGTATCAGAGGAAAGGTTTAGTCAACCTTTGGAAACTAGGATGCGAAAATGTTAGTGAGATCCCTAGAGATATTTCTAAGGTATGTCTAGGGATGTCCCTAGGGATAAGTATACGTATAGGTTATAGTAATAGAATTACGCTAACGATCATAGAATTAAACCTAAGATGTTGGATATTGAAGGTACTCCCCCTTTATTATGTTGTTTTCCCTAGCATGATTTTTGCCTCTCACACTATTCTTTTTGGGTTTTAGACGATGGCTGGAACCCGAAGGAACCGTGTTGATCAATGCAATGGACAATGCAATGATTGCCCTCCTGAACAAACAAATGTTATGGGAGATGGAGTGAAAAATCTTATTGCTATACTTACACAAGCTATGAATCATTCTGGACTTCCAAATGAGGAGAGAAGGGAACAATATTCTATTGAGTCCTTCATGAGGCAACGTCCACCTTCTTTCAGTGGGTCTTCTGATCCACTTGTGGCTGAACAATGGATCAGTACTACTGAAAAGATACTTTCAGTTCTTCAATGTTCTGAACATGATAAAGTCATCTTAGCAGTATATCGTTTGGAAGGTGAAGCTGATCAATGGTGGAATCGTATCAAGAATACGAGGCCAAGAGATGAAATTGAGTCCATGGAATGGGACGAGTTCAAGAACTTGTTTTTCAGTAAGTACTTCCCTCGTATTCTTCGAACAAAGATGGAGAAAGAGTTTCTTGAACTGAAGCAAAGGGACGATGAATCTGTTGGTACCTATGAAGCAAATTTTACAAGACTTGCAAGGTATGCTTCTGGTATTATCATCCAACCTGAAAGTAAAGTTGATCGATTTTTCAGTGGCTTAAAACCAAGTCTTCGAAGGGCATTAGCTATAAGAGACTTCAGTAGCTATGAAGAAATTGTGCGTTGTGCTATCTAGGTAGAAATGGAAGTTGGTGTTACATATCCATCTCATGGTTTTGATAAGAAACGAAAGATGGAGTTCAAGGAGAAATCTCAAAATAATGGTGAAAAGAAGATGAATGTTTCCTTATGCACAAAGTGTGGAAAGAAGCATGGTGGAGATTGTCTTAAAGGGACTAGAAAATGTTTTAAGTGTGGAAAAGAAGGTCATCGAGCAGCTGAGTGTCGAAGTAATGGAAAAAGGGTTTCTAATGATGTGAATAAAGCAAACACTGCAGAGAACGCACTTCCAACACTTCAATGCTTCAAGTGCAAGGAAATGGGGCATTATGCTAATAATTGCCCTAATCCAAGGGTTAGTGATGATCAACATGAGCAACCACGGAAGGCAAAGGACAAAGGGAAATCACATGCGATCACTATTTGCAATGTTGAATATGACAACGATGTGGTGGAATGATTAAGTGTTTATGTAATGGGATTCCAAAATAATGTTGTATCATTGAGTATTGCAATATTTATTGATGTGGTATTCAAAGTGATTGAGATATTTTTTGGAAATAAGATGATATGTGCATAATGAAGACGATAAAATGAAATGTTTAATAGTATTCATGAGCTCATAATTGATATAAGGACTAAGTGATATCATGGTTTGAGTATATAGAATTTTGAGGATTTTGGTATGTGGAAAGTGTTAACTTTTAACTGCACTCATGTTTTCACCAAGGTATTCCAGAGAATACACGATTAAGGACTTTGAATGTTTGGAATGTGACCAACAAGACATATCTTATGATATGTGGGGATCAACGACAGTATTAAATCTCTGGTAATCGTTGTCACTATATTATGAGAGTGGACTGCAGTATTATGTATAAGCCTAAATATTAGACTGGATTATGTTGGACATAAGTTAGTATTGTTTAAGGATAGATGATTTTCGATATTATTGATGGGATGTTATAGTAACGTAGTTTTAGAAAAAGGACAACATGCAGGACGGGCGACAGCCCATCGCTTCGGACAAGGTTGTAGGAATCGAACCCACAACCGAAGTGCGACTGGCCTTTATCACCTACCACTGACCTACAGGAAGTCCCTGTTTAGTAGAAACTAGTGTTATTATATTAAGCAGTATGATATATGAAGTATAAGCCCATTTTAGGAACCATATATGATTAATCCCACTATAGATGGACTTATGTATATAAATTTTTCTAACCTTTTGAGACAGATGGAATGACCCGTCATTCTATCACATGATCTGCTAACACTTCACGAATAACAAATTCAACTTCATTTATTTAAGAGATGAAGTGGAAATTGTTAAAGGCACGAACAACAGTGAGATTGTACCAAAATAAAGTAAGTATTTATTCTAATTCAAATTCTTTAACTTTAGGGAAATGATCTTGAAAACCAAAAATGTTGTCCTAGTTCTCTTATACCTGATGAATCAGATGGTACCTTAGATCGTCACAAATTTATGGATTTGGGATTACTGGCTTTTCCATAGCCATGTTCTCTACCACTCTCCATCAGAACATGATGGTTAGATTTCTCTTTCATATCCATATTTTCACCTATGTTGAAACCCAGTGATTAGTTTATTTGGGTAATCGTTACATTTCATACTTTAGTTTTTAAAGCCAAGTTTTGGTATTCCTTTTTATGATGTGGGTTTCTATTAAAGAAACTTTCGAATAGTAAACCATTTATAACCCCGACGAATTTCGAGGGCGAAATTCATTTTAAGGGGGGTAGAATGTAATAGCCCGAGATTTTATGAAAAATATTCTTTTTTATTTCACTAATGTCTTGTGTTGTACGCTACACCAAAAGGAGCTTGCACAACACGTATCCTTGTCTTGCCTTGTATTACACACAATCGTGACCTTCCTCGATAGCGTGTATAGTACGCAATAACGAGTTTCACTAAACAGCGATATGCTATTAAAATGTTATTAAAACTAGCCGTTATGAATAGTAATAACCACTTTTTGAAATTTTTTAAAATTTTATTTTTCAAAATGGATTTCATTTTTGGATTCGGAGTATCAAATTTAGCCTAAGGTGAAATTTTGGTAATTTTCGGATAACTTTCAATTTTTGATGAATAGTGAAAATTACTAAATTTTAGATAAAAACAACTTTTTCAATCGAAATAATTAATAGTGATAAATTATTAATTTTAGTGGTTTTAAATTATATTTAGAATATATTTTTACAATTTAATACAATGTTGGTCATTGGATGTAATTTCACATTTAAACTAGACATAAACAAGTGTCAATCTTTTGATAGATATTGTTTCTTAAAAACACGCTATTTGTTTTAACAGCGGGATTTAATTATAAAATTAATTAATGAAACTTTTATGTAATGAATTTGGTAAAATAGACTTCATTTTTGAATTCGGAATATGAAATATAGCTTGGGATGAAATTTTGGCACTGTTCTGAAAAACATCAATTTTTGATGAATAGTGAAACTACTAAGTGGTAGTTAAAAAACTGAATTTTTCATAAAACATAATTTTACCGCTTCTGTGAATGGAATTTCAAAAATCCGAGAGACACGGTTGATGTCAGTAAGTAAAATGTGGTTCAATGAGAGGAAAATAATTTTTTGTGAATAATAACTTTTTACTTTTTTTACCGCGGTTAATAGTAAATAGGGTAACTAAGGGTAAATATGATATTAATATTACCCTAACACATGTCCTAATTCTATTGGACAAGTGTAATTCGACCAAAAACAAACTTAGGAATAAAATATGACCATTTAGGCCCACTTGGATTAGATTAGGACATTTATTATTAATTTATTTAAAGAAGGGTTAAAATAGTTAAAATCAAAGTTTAATAAGTAAATCATTTTTAATATGGGGATATACATAAGATAAATTCTATTGTAAATATTCATTAGAAAGATAAAAAGATTTACTACATGATTGTATTTCAGTTTTAATTTTTAGACATCAAATAATTTAATTTATGTATGACACAATGATGATGCAGTAATTATCTTATTAATGAAATATTGACATAATTGATGTTATAAACACCAAAATAAATATAATTTGAGACTTTTTATGAATTATACTAATTTTCTAGGTTACTATGATATATTAGTGTTGATTTAACCAACTGTTTTCTAACATATAATTCTGTTATGACTTTCACAAAAATCATATATCAAATAGTGTCAAAATTGACACAAAATAGTTTTTAAATCAAATATTATATTATTAATTGTTATTTTATTCCTAAAAATCTAAGCTTCGGCCAAATGACTTAGATAAGGATATATATTTTAATAATAAATAATTTGGGGTTCGTTTGGCATGTTATAGTAAGTGTATTAACCATATAGTGAAAGAAAACAAAAAGACACGGTAAAAGTTAAATTATTTAACTTAGAGTTAAATCTAATTGATAAGGTTAAAATAATAACCTAAACTTGTCTAAATCCTATTGGTTGATAGGATTTCGACCCATCCCCACTTTACCTTCGAAATAAGACCCTTTGGAACCATTATAAACCGATTTTGACTTTAAAATAAAATAATATTTTGAGGTATTCCTAAGGTGCCCCTCTCCTCCCTTATAAAAGGACACCTCCTCTCCCTCCTCCTCACACCAATTTGAGCACTCAAGCTCGGCCAAACCCTGCCAAAATCTCTTCTCAACTTCCCTAAGAACATCCTAGAGGTTCTGGTCTTCCTCAAAGACCAATTTTAGTGCCCTATGAGGAGGTCTCAAAGAGGCACTTCAAAGAAGAGGTAATTACCGTTACCAATTCTTTCATCTTTATTTCTTCTTCCACTTCTTCTTATTAGGTTGTTTCATTATGAAGTAATAACATCAGTATCACTAATATACTGATATGTTATTATATGTATGAAACAACCATATTTCACCATCTATCCATCCTACGGAAAAAGAAATCACCGCGCGTGCGTACGTACGGAATACCGTCTCCACGCCGTGGTGTAATCTATTTTCCACCACCACCTTACATGGATGGGTATAATGGTGTAAAGAATAACTATACATAGTTATTACAACATCATATTTATTCTGATATATTGTATGATCCACTCCAATTCAATTCAATATTTATAGAAATGATATCATCGCTCGTGCGTACGTACGGACTACCGTCTCCACGACGCGATGAGATTCATTCTCCATATTAACCATTTAAGAATGATTATAATGTATATATATGAAATAATAATGAAATATATGACATTATAAATCTACTGGATTTATGTATATATATACATATGTATGTCATCTACTTACTTCCATTTCAAGACAATAAGGAAAGAAAAACAGCGTTCATGCGTACGTACGGACTACCGTCTCCATGAACGGTGTTTTCATTTTATTTATCTACCTATTATATATATATATATATATACTGAATATATATGATATATAAATCATATTTTATATTCTGGAAGTGAGTAAATCATGATATAAGTAATAATGATGTCAAGAACAACAAGTCAAAACACCTACGATAAATGAAACGATTTTACCCAAAACGCTTCTTTAACATGGAATTTACAAAAGAACGGGTAATATAATGTCATAAGTGAACCATATATGATATCATAACAATGAATATGATTCTGTAATAAGTCAATAACATGATTTAAATCATTATACAGGAGGTTCGGACACTTACAAAGCAAGTCGGACCTAAGGTAAGGGGAAATATCACAATCTCATTTTTATCCGAGATTGTTTATTCATAAGTATTTACTGGGGTGTATTTTATCATCCACATCCATGTTTCATCAATATGTAATATTATTTCCATCCACCTACAATTGTTTAAATCCATTTTTACCCTTCGGTGAGTTTTTAGTAATATGTATGAAAGGAATCTTTTGTCGTACGAGGTACTTTTTGACTTTTCCGACAAAAGTACGAAGAATGTTTTTTTTAACTTATACGCCATGAATGGATTTTTAAAACATTATTTCCAAGAAACTTCATTTACAAGTTTTCAAGTTTATTTTTAATCAACTTCTTTTATTTTAAAGTCGTATGACATGTTATGAAAGGAAAAATGTTTTTGAAGTAGAAAGGATATTTTCCTCAAGAATGGAGTTCAAGTATTTTATCAAAATTATTTTCCATCTAAGATAATAAAAGGGTTCTGTTTTTATCCCTATTATTACATGGATTTTATTATGTTGTGATGGAAATATTTTTATGAATTCCTTTATCTTATATGAATTGTTTTATGATGTCATGTTGTTTAAGAATCCCATTTTTATTACATGGGTTATGCTATGATGTATGGTTTATGATTATGTGGCACACATAAGAAAGGATTCATTATAAGATGGGTGGGACCTATATCTCCCTCCAATGCATTGGGTAAAGATTTTATATCTCATGAGATAGACAGGGCTAGAACGGTAGGTTATACCGTTTCAGTGAAACAGGACTGAAATGAGGGTTACTCGATTCAGAAAGGGACTTTGTCCACTAAGATAGTCATGGCAATGAGTCTTGACTAACAAGAAATGATTTTCCATGATTATGTGTGCATGCCACAAAGTTTCAAGTTTTATGTTATGATTATGGGGATCTCATTTTCACTTCTATGATTTATCCCATGTTATGATATTATGAGCTCTTTTGCAGGTTAAGATTTCCAAAAGCTATGTTCTTATGTATATGATGTGATTGATATTTCTTTTGTTTACCCTTACTGATCATTTGAGCTCACCCTTTTATGTTTTCTTTTCCCCAGGATATAAAGAAAAGGTTTTTAGGTAAAAAAAGGGAAGATATTTATGGGTGATATTGAAGATCTTTCACCACGATTAGAAGATTACGTTCCGAGTTTCCAAAGACACTAAACTATTACGATCCTTGTGTGTGTGTTTTTGTTATGTACTAAGTATTCCGCAAAAGTAATGTAATGTCCATGTACGATATGCTTAGGGTCTCTACAGATTTTGTGCATGAAATCACTGATCTTTGTAGAGCTCTATTTGTGCTCCAAAATAGCTGTGATTCCAACCTTGTGTTTCTTAATCTATTTTTCTAGGAAATAAGTTTTAACCTGGGACCTAAGGCCATTGGAATTCTAGATTAGAATGGGTATCATTGAAACAGGGGAAGCCTGGATTTGGCCTGAGGTGATCTAGCCTTCGTGTTGTGAGAAGGTGAACCGCCATTCATAATTATTCTCTAGGCCCCCGGGCTTACTCCCGCTCTTGCTGGAGAAAATGTACCCCCTGAAGGGGTCGAAAGAAAGGGAATCCAACTACACATGCCTTTCCTATGGCGCTGAAGGGTTGGGATGATAGTCACCAGTTTGATGTCTAAGGCTTCTTGAAGAAAACTATCACTGCTAGGCTTAGAAACATTTTCAGGTTGTGTTAATGGAATCCATGGGGTAGCATTAGTATACCAGTCAATCTCCAAGCCAGAGTGACTAGGAGGAGGAATGATGGACAAAAAACCAGAGACTTGTAACTCTCCCTTACCCCCTGCAATATATTTTCTAGAAGGTAAACTTGATGCTGACATAATCCAATTCCTCATACCCGAACATTTAGAAAACATTCTCTAGATTCCATCTTTCCACCAAAAATCAGAAAGAAACTGAATAGAATTAGGGGAGCCAATTGTTGAAGTAACCCAAGTAGAAAAGATCGAAACTGAGTAAAGTGACGCCAAAGCCAAGTCTTCCTGACTCCCCACACAGCCTTTTCCAAGCACTACTTCAAGAGAAGAAACCAGAATGGGCCAAACCTGGTTATCCTTAAGGTATTCCTCCCCCAGAGTGCTTGGAGTTATTCTGCTAACAATGGAAATTGGACGAATAGAATCCTTCCTCCATCCACCTCTGCGGAGATTTCTATATATCTAAATAGAGTTCCCCTGAAAAGAACAGAAAGAGTAGAACCTTGGGATGATTGGGTAAACAATGTCCTGACTCCATCCCAGGGAACCTTACACATTTAATTAGAGATGTTCCAGTGGCGGCAAGGCCATATCTAACTCCACACATATCCGAGCATCAGAGGAGACTGCCCCATTTTTTGATCTATCATCTGCACAAAGAAAACCTCCAATAAGATCCTCGATGGCTCTATGAAGTGTATTGTTAAAAAATGAATAGGTAAATATGGTAAGGAAATCTAGATAGCAGCACGGGAGAACTCCCTCCCACTATGGGCCGTGAGAGTCCGTCTGGAAAGACTTAAGTTCCATCTTCCCAAGAACCAAGGGCCTCTATACCACGATTGGATAAAGTCATGATCTAATGATAAAGTCAAGTAAAAAGGGTTCCTATGAAGAGGGGATATTTTCACCAAAGTCGCAAGACCCCAGGAGTCCATGAATCTCTCAAAACTGAAAAAGAAGGCCCGGAAGAACCAAACCACGCTGCTAGGGTCTATTTCAGATATCCAACGACCTCCTTCTAGGTCCCTATAAGAAACTCCACTGACAGACAATAACCTTATCAGGAAACCTTCAAAGAGAACAGTCTGATATCGGGACCTTCTTCCCACCATTCTAAAGGAGATGGTTTATAAAGAACCTCATTGAAGGAAGAGACCACTTCGCTACCTCGTAGAGTAGAACCACCGATTCTCCGGTGCAATGACGACACCGCAAACGCAAGGGATCCACCATTCAGAAGAGAGGCAGACAAAAAAATTGAAAACCCCCAGGCGTGTGGGGTGCATTCTCTAGAACCGCAAAATTTAAAGCCATCCCTTTTTATTCATAATTTCAGTATTACTAATGATGCACCCAATGTATCATACCACACTGCGAACATCTGTCATCATGGTTTTTTTTTCAATACATAATAAGTACACAACTCATAATATCTATTAATAATAATCGTAAGTTATATGGACCAATACCCACGTCATAGATAGGGACATCCAATGACACATATAAATGGTTATTTTCTACTATTAGGTCTCGTTCTCATAATAACCTACTGGATATCACCAAGGGCATACACCATGAGTAGGTGCCTCAAATTCATATCAGTCTCCAACCATGATATCCTATATTAATGGTGTACCTAAAATTATATCATCCAACTATATATCTTATTTCTAATAATAGTGTCCAAGCACTTCTAGGATCTAATAGTATTAGGTAACTACAATGAAGTTTTAATGTGATAGCTACTCATGGGAAATTTTGAAATACAATGTTACATATAATGACAATCCTGATGTGATAAAGAGTTGATTAATACTCAAAAACCAGGAATATAAAATATCATAATGTACATAGAAGATGTTATTTGGTAATTAACTCCAAAAAACTCTCACTTTCACTATTGTAAACAACTAAAAACCATCATTCCACTAGCTCTGACATGATACTCATTCTTTTGGTAAGATATGAATTTTGTCAAGGGGTACACCACATTATCTTTCATTTATACAATGATCATTTCTACTTCACTACTCTAAGTAAAATCCCTCAAGAGGTGATATATTTGGAGTATGTTATTTATCCTTTGATGTGACAGTGCCTCTTTTGCAAGATCTACCACTGTTTTATTCTAACACTACAATGTGATAGGGTCATTCCTTCTAGGTGACACATAAAGATCTAGGAAAAAGTTCCTAGTCAAAAAATATTCTTGGGCTATATCATAATCTTCTATATACTCATACTCAATTATAGAACCTGAGACAACTGGCTACTTTGAAATCATCCAGGTCATATCTCCACCGCTGATAAAGAAAACATATCTATATTTTGACTTCAAATTATTCTGATCTATGTTAATAATATCATCAGCATAACCTATGATGAAAATATCCTCATCTCCTCCATTCACCAATAAAATATCCTTAGTTATTCTCATATACATAAGGATGTCCTTAACAAGAGTCCAATGTTGTTCCCCTGTATCTACATGATATCTAACTACCATTTTTAGTGCATAGTCACCATAAAGTCTAGTACATAACATGGAATACATGATTGATCCCATTGTTTAAGCATATGGGATCATACTCATTCTCCATTTCCCTTATTATGTTTGGGGACACATTTTCTTAGTAATATTTCTTCAACATATACTTATAGGATAATGACTAAATTCCAACTAAATCTTTTCTAAGCACTTGTCTCACATTCAGTTTTAATAAAACCAAAATTTATTATAGATTCATCAAATTGAATGATCTATGACCCGAAATCTTTCATCAACCCATAAATGGATATTTTTATCTTGAAATCCATTTTGGGATCTCTGAGTTTCACAAACTATTCTCTTTGTGTCATATATATATATTCTAGAAGGATTATATTAAGGAATGTAGTCTTGGAATCCTTATGGAAAATCTCATAGTCATTGTAAGCTACTATGGAATGTATGGTTATTATTTATTTAAACAATTCAACTAGATAAATGGTTTCATCATAGTCAATTGCTTGATGTTGATTGAACCCTTTAACCAATATCTTTTCTTAATAGGTACTAACATCACATTTCATGTCCATCTTTGGAATACCCATTAACATCTAATATTTTTTACATCAACTAGCACATCAACCAGAACCCAAACATGGTTCTTATACATAGAATCTATCTCAGAATTCATAGCTTCTAGCCATCTAGTGTCTTATGAGTTCACTACTCTGTCCCTATAAGAGAGAGGTTCATCACCTTACAACAATAACAAGTCACCATCTCTCTAGTTACCTTACCTATCTTAAACTATTACATTGTAGTTGTGTTTCAGGAGTTACTTCTTCCCCAGGGACCTTTGGACCTTATACCTTTAACAACTCATTTGTATCTTGATCATCAACTTCATCAAATTCAATCTTTCTCCAACTATCCTTTTTTAGGATTTTCTCCCTCTCAATATGTATGGGTTGTTTGGTGAGAGTAAATTTCTTGTATTAGGGGTTGTATAGGTAGTATCTATTTGTTTCCTTGGTATTCCATATCATGATACACTTCATGCCATGGTGATCCAGTTTTTTCCCAATAAAAGCCTTAAAAAAATCCTCACATTCCCATACACGTGTATGCGATAAAACATGTTTCTTTCCACTCCATCGCTCAAATGGAATTTTGTTTTCAATGTTAATTGGTACTCTATTTAATGTGTATACCCCATTTTGTAATGAATATCCCCAAGATGATAATGGAATATCTACATGGCTCATCATCGACCTTACCGTGTCCAACAAGTTATGGTTCCTAATATCAATAACACCATTCCACTATGGTCTATAATTTTGAGTAGGTTGAGATTGAATTTTAAACTCCTATATAAATTCGATGAACTCCTGTTTAAGAAATTATCTACCTCGACCTAACTGAGGATTATAAATCTTCATACCAAGCCAATTCTTTAATTCTTTCTCGGATTATATGAATTTATGAATGGACTCATACTTATACCTAATTAGGTAAATATAGCCATATCTACTCAAGTAGTAAATAAAAGTTATGAAGTAGGAATATCCACCTCTAGCTTCAACTGGAAATGGTCCACACACATCAATGGGTACTAATCGTAGATGCTTTGTTACCCTTTCACCATGTCCACCAAATGGTGGTTTGGTCATTTTCCCTCATCAAAAAGTGTGACATCTATCATCCGGTTTTAGCTTAGAATAATCTAAATAAATATCTTGACAGATCTTTGTCAGGTGCTTCTCATTTACACATCCAAGATGGTGATTCCACTATTGGTTGTTATATGATTCATGTGATCTTGATTCCTTATCAATTTACAACACTTGGTTTTTGTAATTTAATACGTACATATCGTTATTTAAATGTTCTATACCATAACATATGTTTTCCTTATAAAAGAAAAATGTTTTATTACCGAACATGAAAATAAAACCATCTATATATAAACAAGGTACAAAAATTATTTTTTGGTAATAGTAGGTACATAATCATAATCATGAAAAACCAAAATCATTCCCATGAGAAAAGAATGGTTATAGTCACCAATGGAAAGTGTGTCCATCCTCACACCATTGGCATGTCGTAGATTCACCTCTCCTCTAGATTTTTTTTAAATCTACAAGTTTCATACATTTCAATATATATGTAAGAACCACAAGTTGTATCTAATTTTCAATGTGTAGAAATTGAAGGATTTCACTCGATAGAAAATGAAACTTTTGCTTCCCCATGATGTTGGGTGTAGTTCCACTTCCATTGTCCTGACTTGGTACATGAAAAACATACTTCTTCCCTTTCCTTTCATAACCTTCGAATATTTTTCTTATTGGAAAAATTATTCTTGGGGCATTTAGACTATTTATAAGTCTATTTGTCATTTTCATTGTCCTTCATCTTTCTATTCACTATAAGAACTATTGGTTTGTCACGCCCCTACACTTATGCAGTTGGAGAATCAATTTCAGAATTTATGATGGACTCTTCTAATTATTTATCATATTATAATTCAAAATAAAACTATAGAAGGCCTTATGGAGTTATGAAAGTGTGATATATATATGAAACTCATCCTATAATTTAATCCCTAAGATGTCTAGATGGTCAATATTTCCAATAATCTTGACTACTTGAGGCCTAGCTACCGACAACTGTCCAAGATTAGTCGTGAATAATGAATTGGAGATCTCATAACTCTCTTTTCTCCCCTTCTCTTGACAGATATCCTGAAGGTAATACATCATGCTACAATCATCCATTTTCTCATGTTTCTTCAGAAGCTCATTGTGCATAAAATATAGCATGAAGAACTAAATATTTGTAGCATCATTCACAATATTCTCATATAGATAGATCTCATCGTCACTCGCCTAATATCTAGGCATAACTGGTAATGTTTGTTCCATTAAATACAATTTCCTTTCGTGGTGAAGGATGACACATGGGGGCATTTTCCACTCTTAGAAATTAGTGCACGTGAGAAGGTTTTCATTCTCGAGTATGGATCACAACAATTTTCTTGATGTAATTTTTGATGATGTTTCTACAAATAAGGTGAGCATAATCATAGTACTATATGTAATAAAATTTAGAAAAATAGATAAATATTATATTTATTAGTATCCCACATTTTTATCTGAGCCTAATTGCCCTCACCATTAGCTTAGTAATATCCTATATCATGTATATTCTAGTTGAATGGATCTATATTCCATTATCATTACCCCAACATTGTATGGTCATACAACTCGAATGGTTTTAGGTAGGCATTAAAAATAACAATGTCATTAACTTATAGTTCCTTGATCCACTAAGTGGACTTACCAATCCTAAAATCATTTAATTTGATTTTCATAACTGTTGTCTCTAAGTTACACATATTCCTTCTTTGGTTGTTAACCCTTTATGTAAACCTTGTTAAGGAAACCCAAAACCTCAAATTAGAATTCCTTGATAATTTAAAGAATCCAAACTTTGGTGGGTCAATCACATTGAACTATGGTTCAATTCAAACATATGTAATGGAAGGCTACACCGACCTAATATTTTTTGAAGTATTTTATCTTTTATGTGTAAATATCAAATTATTATATTTTCACATTCTAATTAATATTAAGTGGGGTATTCTTAAGTGATTAACCATGTCTTATATAATATTTATGCGTAAGACAATTTATTTTAGTTCTATCATACATTGTTGTTAATTTATTTATTATGTTATCACAATAACACATCTATAATGAATAACGAAGAAACTGACAGAAATAAAAAAAATCAGTATGTTCATGAGCTTGTTCTAATGGTTATTTTATTTAGTAGTTGATGAATTAACTACTAACCTTGGGGATAAACACATTGAACTATTTACAGTTCATGTTTAAAACTTTCCATATGTCTGCCTTTATATCCCATTGGATTGGTTTCACCTCAGATCCTAACAAGAACTGCCTCCACTAGATTTAGGGATCCATCCATTAAATATGATTTTACTCACACGCAGGTGAGGGGTAAAAGGGGGTTTACATAAAAGAAACTATGGGAATGTAGGAATGACATATTAATTAGGATAAAAGGAACACATTACAGCAATTTAATTTAATAATTAATTAAAAGGAAACCAATTAGTTATAAAGGTATGGTCATGCTTATGATCAACACATACATGAAACAAACAAGGCATTCAAAAAAAACAATGATACAGTTATTTAATAATTCTTATTAAATATAAATCACAAATGAATTGATTAATTATTATCATTAATTAATAAATAACTTTATCTTAATACTCTTTTGAATTTCCTTGAGATTCTCATCCATTAAAAATTTCAGACAAATTAAAATTCATTTAAAATTAACCTTGTAACTAAATGTTCCTTGTTGGTAACCCAATGAATAACTATCCAAATATACTAAACGTGTAATATATTTTTATACACATTATTTTTGTGACATATACCATGCACACTTTATAATGTACATTCATGATGTGTACTTTATGGATGATCACATGAAATACATGAAATTTCAATAACATGTCATGCTTTAATGAACAGAGTATAATGATTGTAATACCAATATATGTGATATTCATATCTGAATGTTATATTGATATTAATGTTTTAATTTTTCATAATTTTGTAACAGTAGATGGTATATAAATCCAATATACACATAGTGTACTACCTTCACCATTTATCTAAAGTACATTCCTAGGGACTCATCGGCTGATGTGTACATTGAAATGATTGGAGTACATGTCTTTTCCAGTAGGCCACGTGACATATTGACTTTGTGTTACACACTCATCAGTCGGCTGAGACATCAATGGAATACAAAGCCTAACCCTGTTCTAAAAGAGACTAGATGTCGTGTCCAATGGGCCACACAATGTGTACTTCAACTGACTATGCGCCTGTCTATCCCAGTCAACACGTGGTGTCAGAATTAACTACACTGTGTGTATTTAATACACACTAGTTGATTAATTTCAAAAATAACTACTAGAGAATTAATCACAACTAAACGATGTGTAACTCTGATTACATGGTGGGTACAACTATGTTATCGGGGCATAATCCTCATCATCTCCAGATGAGTTAATTGAATTTATTTTTATCATAAATTTTTTTGATTTAATTAGATATGAGAGAAATAGTGGTGGAAGAAATATATCTTGTAATTCAGATTAAAATAATGATTAAATATGAATTGAAAAACTATATTATGAATGAACATATCACCAAAGAATTTTAATAATTATAAATAATAATATTCCCCCTCTAATACCACTTTTAGGTTCTGGGTGCAGGGGAAGTACACGTGGAATGTTGACCAACTTTTTATTTATTATATTCAATGAAAAATTTGGGAACTATGCAACGATGAGTGCTGTGATCCATAGAATTGAAACTATTAAATAAGTAAAAGGAATAAAAACACGGAACCAAGGAGATGATCAACATATATTTTCTATAAATAATTTAATTAAATAAGAATTACCTCCAAGTTTTATTCTTTCTTCATTGATATGTTCAGACACAGATTGGAATTGAACTATTGTGCATTGTAGATATCAGGGGTAGATCATATTTAGCGGTGGTCCACATATGTTCCACAGATCATTGGAAATAATTGGAGGACTATCTTGGTGATTTAATGGAAGATCCTTGTGCTTTTGTCATCCACCTACGATTACCTTGAATACCATTCCCAAAGAATTATCCTTGATCCAGTGGAGGAGGATCAATCTATTTCTTCAGAGTATTCTTGGAGTGGGATAAAATCTATTGGCATGAGATCTTCTCTCCAATACATTTTTCACATTCTAACTAGCATCTCTTAGATAATGAGAGAATTATATAACCGTGCATTTATTTCAACATGTTAATATTAAAATAATCTTCATAAGTTCAATTAATTATATCATTAATCCTAAAAAAAGCACAATATAAAATAATAATAGCAATATTATTATTTCCTAAAATGAACATAACATCCGGGTTAAAATTCAACATTAGTTAATCAAATAATATTCATAATTATTATTTCTCACTGGACTATTAAACCCGGTCTACCAATCCTCCTCAATATTTAATAATTATTCAACCTATAATATATTATCTCAAATTACTAGTGATAGAATAAATGAGATCAGACATACATGAGTAATTATTAAACCATGACTGGAAATAAAATTTTTTCAACTTATTAAATAATAAATTATTTAACTGAGATTTTGGATACACTTAGTTTGTGACCCTCTAGGACTCTTTCTCTGTTGCATTAGGAGGATCATCCTAAAGTCGAAAGTTATGATCTAAAAAAATACCAATGAACCTATAGAGAAAGTACTTAATTCCTCAATGACATGTTACCTCATATGAACATTTACAGTGTAATATAATCCCTTTATTGTAATATCTCTGACCGAGTAGGTAGCATCCTACTTCCATCAACCTATATGCTTGATATCTCTTTCATTGAATTTTTAAAAATAGAAATATTATATATAACACAATGGATGTGGATTTATTTAGGTTATACCATTTCCATCAATAAGACTAAAATATTGACTTCTATCAGTGAACATAAGGTATAAATCCTTTCTGTCATTATTCATTAATGAAATAATACTCGTTATGCACCCAATGTATCATGCCTTGCTGTGAACATCTATGATCATAGTTTTTTTCAATACATCAAATTACATGACTTATAATATTCACTAATAATAATCTTCAATTATAAGGACCAATACAAACAAATATAGATTGTAAAATCCGATGACATATATAAATGTTGATTTCCTATTATCAGGTGTCATTCTTATAATATCCTAATAGATATCACCATGGGTGTAAACAATTATAAGGTTCCTCAAAGTCCATTGATTATCAACCAATGATAGAATGTATCATTTATTTACCTCAAAAGTTATCATCTGTTCATAGAACATATATCTAAGAATAGTTTCATAACACTTTAAACTTTTCATCATAGCGGGAACTACTATGACCTTTCAAGGTGACCGCTAATCTTAGGACATTATCACATAAAATGGTACACAGAAGAATAATCATGATGTGATAAGGAGTGTATGGATATTCAAAAACATTAATATATGTTATCATAAAGTACATTGAAGTTGGTTCTAGGTCACAAACTCTAACATACCTTCCTTGGATCCTGGTTTGTAATGAGAGGACCCCAAAAACAACAAATAATTAGTATTCCCTTATTTTAAAAGACATGTGTTGATCTGGTGGAATGGAGATCTGGCTATGTGTTTCATGTATAACATTACAACCACATGTAGAATCCCATCAGTTATATTGACCATTATTATTAAATTAATAAAGTGTATTGTATGTTTCCATCTCATAGAAACTGAAAAATATTACATCCCTTTAAATTTTATATAATTATTTTTGAACTTTCAAATATTTACTGTATACATATATAACCATATTCTTATGATTGATAACCAACAAAAACTAATAGAGAAGCTATATAATATTTAATGTACATTATATCACATATTGAATACCCATCATAAACTACAATGGTGTCCACTCATATGATATGATATAGGTATATTCATTAGCATATATTTATCTATAATTTTATATATCTCCTAAAATACAATATCTAATATTTTAGTACATTTTAATTATTTATTCCATTCACTAATATTCAATAAGAAGGTTATAAAAACCCTAAAAACTCGTTTTAAATCCAAAAAAACTCTTTGGTTATGTCTTGTTAATCTCTATAAATTTATTAATAAACATTTTCCATAATTTTAATACTTATCATATGGACTATCTGAGTAACCGTATATGCCATGAAAACAAATATGAATTGTCAATTTCATAAATATTAGAATGGAGTAGCCTTTAAAAATCATCAAGGATCCTCAAGCTAGAAATGGGTCTAGTGTGATGTATTTCAAACTTATTTATATCATTATATTAAAATTTCAATTATGATATATATCATTCAAAATTTATATATACCTATATAATTAATTTTTCCCTGACAATGAGTTAACACTAGACATGGAACATTTAAATATAGTATATGAAATCTTATATATTAGTAAATATTAAAAACACAATGATCATTCCATTGAATGCATCACATTTTATTAATTTAGTAAAATATTACATCACGTGTCCCTCATGTATGTATATAAGATATTACATGTCACTCATATGATCATGGGTATGAATTTCCATAGTCAAATTTATTCATGAAAAAGATGAATTTACCCATAATATGTGTAGAAAAAAAACCTTAGTTTAGCTCCAATTGATGATAAAATTAGAATCATATCCATCAATATCCTGATTATCCAAGACATAAGGCTTATGTATAAAAAATATCAAAGTATTTAGGTTCTCGTGCTGGGAATCTCACCCAACTTTGGTGAAAAAGATTTGTAATAACCATAAACCCCTATGTATATCAATGACATTATTACATTCCATGAGATATAATTTTGTTGTTATTTATAAATAATATTTCTCCAACTGTTATCCCATTATTAAACTACTAATTCTAATTCCAATATATCATCATAACTAATAATACTCTAGGATTATTATCAATTATGGACATCTAAAATTCATAAATTGAGGGGATATTATCATTCTATTATTTGTTCAATATAAAATTTACCACACATGAATAAATCGTAAATGGAGAAATTTTTTTATTATAATGTCACACCCTAGAATAAAAAATCAAGTATAAATCCACTTTTTATTTATTCCTTTTGAATATGGTGTCATATAGAAGATAGCGAAGGTTTTAGGGATATTTGTGGTTGAAAGAGGGAATCGTCCAGCTAGTGATGGCTGAAAGAATGCCTATATGCCTATAAATTCTTGTTGAAATATGGTGGAAGGCGTGTAGGTGTATACATTCTTCCTACACCCACCATAAAATTAGTGTGACTCATCAGTTGGCTAGTGATAACGATGGTAATTATGATTTTTATAAGGCTAAAAGGCTTTCTACATTGAAATGATTTTTTATCTCTTTTAATATGACTCCTACAAACTTAATTAATTATCATTCATTTTAGGATATTATTGGTGATGATTTTATGTATTTCACATATTCTGTTGGAGAATATTCTTTATGGTTGGATGTTTGGTTTGCTATTGGGTTTCATAAGATTAGTGGGATCCTTACAACATTTTTCACCTCTTTTTATTAATTGCCTTCTTGCATTTTGAGACTATTTGATTGGATCCATCATGGATATAGATAATTGACTCTATTTTCCTTCGATCTAGGATCTATAAGAATAAATATATACCTCTCTCATCACCAATAAATAAAGAAACGTCTTTTTTATCATTCTTGAAGTGGATTTTTTCTATCATTTGTAAAATTTTATAATGATATTACAGTTACTGTGATTTCTTCCATTATTATGATCTACGAAATTGAATGTTGAAACTTCCATTAATAATTGATGTAAATGGAGAATGTTTCAAAAGGGGATTCATTGAAAACATGATTTATTAACTTTTTGGGTATGATAAAAATTACTCCATGAAAAATTTTAAATTAATGTGGGTTTTCATGAATAAAATAAGTGTGAAATAACTATTATTAATGATTTATGAAAATGTGTGCATGGATTTGAAATGTATTTTTCATTGAAATTTTTTTTTCAAACATTATTTTTTTCATTGAACATAATGGTGATGTAATTTATCATTAGTACGCCTTATTATATAGAGCAGAACTATACAGATGAAATCCATAGTGGTGTTAGTTATGACTATAAGAGGTTCTCAGGATAGAATGATGCGAAGGGGTAGCCGTTTTGTGGAGCTAATATTCAAAGTCATTTGTATTTGGTTATAAAATATTATTTCACATTTTTCCCTTATTTGTGTAAAACCTCATGTCATTGATTTTTTTTGGGGTTTTTGGATACATCACATGAATATTCCTTTATATTAATATTTTCTCGATTGATCTAGCTATCAATCTTGATTCATCAATAAAATTTTATTTATATGCTTTTTATTTATGGATATTGTTTATTTCTAATTTTTTATTATGGAATATAGAATATTTTTTAAAAGGAAACCTAAATATGTTTATATATGGAAAATAATTTATCTTAAAATTTTGTTTAGAAATTTGTAATATAAAATTACTAATTGATTATTATGGACATAAATTGTATATATTCTTATTGGTATACTACCAATAATTATTTCCCAGAACCAGTTATTTTCATTTGGTAATTCAAGCATTAGTTTTATAGGATATAAATAATGGGATTTCCCTTATATATAGGATGACTCGCCTAGAATTTGTTAACTTTATAGAGGTTTGGGATGGTGATGACATATATTCATGAGCATATGGAACCATGGGTTTCTTTGAGCTCTTTAGTTTATGTCTTTAATTTGATAATTTAGATATTCTTGTCCATTTTTTTGATTATAACAATTGGTTTAACTATTTTAACACATGATATATTATGTAAATATATTGATATACTAATATTGTTTTATCATATAATATTTTTTGAGTGTTAAATTGTTCCCATGTTTCATTGTAGGTTACTGTGGTGCTTTTCACCAACATATGGTTATCAAGAATGTGCTTTATACTATGTTGTGGGAAATTTTGGGTGACATTATGGGTTTACAATAGTTAGTCTACTTAAAATTTGTGTTCGATCCTCAGTTTTTGTTAAAACATATATTCATACATATGGATCACTATCATGTGTTTGGAGTTTGTTGATATAATTGATATAGAAACATCATAACACGATAAGTATTATAGTGGTGTGTTAATATAGCTCGAATATATGACAAACCATGTTTTACCATGTTATTTATGGGGTTGTTAGTATACTTGTTTTAATTTTATCCTCTTATAATAGATCATCAGATTATGTTTTCAAAAAATGGAATATATTTGTCTCTAAAAGGTTTTCATCCACTTTTTTATACATTATATATCATTCAAGATTTAGAATACAGAATACAAAAGAGGAATATATTGAGTAATCCCCATAGCTATGTTGGGAAATTTTTTTATTTTAAAATTTAAATATGAGAGACATACAAAAAGAGATATCTGGGATTTGATATGAAAAATAGATATGTGTGATTAGATACGAAAAACATAAATGTTTTGTATCATTGAGATTGGTGGTGCATGCCTCTTTATAAACTAGGACATGATCACGTAGTGGGAGGAGGGAAGAAATATGTAGCTGCCTAGAGATAACTGAGAAGAGGATACCACATGTGGTAGCTCATGTGAAAAGATAACAAAGACAATGAAGTGTGATGATAGATAGAAATTTTTATATGACCACATGAAAGGAGATTGATGATGGTTCCTTGTATCAAAAAACCTATTGGTTACAGAGATCCATTAGCATGTCATGGTTGTGGTGATCAGTGGTACATGAAAATTGAACATTCATGGGTGTGGGGGAGCTATAAAAATTCCTTTAGGTGTGGTGTTAAAATCCATTGTGTGAGTATATCAAAATTACATCGGGTGGAAATATCATTTTGGTGCTGTGTAAAATTTCTTCGAGTGATATAATGCCTTTAGGAGAATTTTTTTGGTGGTTTGTGACTGATTTTGTTCTAACCTCTAGATCTACCCCAACAATTGGTATAAAAAAAGGGAACACATTTCTGACCTAGGAAGATAGATATGTAGTTATGAATTTGCATCCAGTAGTTTTTCAGAGATGTACATAGATGACATCTATAATGGGTGTGATGAATCATGTCAGTGTAGATATGGATGATCCTATGAAGAGGGAGATCTGACTATGGTGGATGTGATTTTATTGATATGATCCTATTGGAGTCAATGACGGTGGAGTCGGATGATCAAATTTGTGATGTAGTTGGAGATGATGACGGGGTTTTAAAATATTAAATCAAGGTATAGATTGTTGGGATATTTTTTTTATTTTACCTTTTTAATATGTGAGAGATGAAAAAATAGATATGTAGTAATATATATAGAAAATAGAGATATTTGTGATCATATATGAAAAAATGATATGTTTCTTAATGTTGAGAGGGGTGGTGCATGCCTCTATATATTTGGGGATGTGATAAAAAACACGAGGAGGGTGTACAAGATGTAGATACATTGAGATAACCAAAAATAGGATACTACTTTTGGTTGCTCATGTAAAGATATGATGAAGAAAATTACTTGTAGTGATGGAGAGATAATTTTCAACAATGACATGCAAATAGATTCAAGATGGTTCCATGTATCGAAATTCCTCTTGGTTACAATGATCAAGAAGTGTGTCTCGGTGGTGGTGATCAGCAGTACATCAAAATTGTGTGTTCAAGGTTGTGGATGCGTTGTAAAAATTCTTTCAGGTGTGGTGTAAAAATCCTTAGGGTGAGAATATAAAAATTCATTCGGTTAGAAATGTCCTTCAGGTGCTATGTCAAATTCTTTTGGGTGAAAAAATGTCTTCAGGTGAATTTTTTTGGTGTTTTGTGACTAATTATTCTATGACATTGTGCTCTATCCTAATAAAGTGAATCATCTGTTTGACATGGTATAGATGGAAACAATAGAACAAATGATCTATTCAATGGGCCATTTCACAAATGTTGAACCATATGGAATGGAAGACTTTGCTTCAAAATTTACTAAGATATAACCACTAATATTTCATGGTGTCAAGGGTCTAGAGGATGAAAAAGCATGGATTGAGGTGATTGACAGGATATTCCACATCCCAAAAACTATAGAATAATCTAATGTATCTTTATATTCTTATATTATTGAAGGATGAGGAAGGATGTGGTGGAAATAGATTCTGAAATGTGAGACCCCTGAAGATATCACTGGAACTACCTTTAAGAAAAACAATAATCAATAGTTCAATCCTCGGAATTTGATAGATGTAAAGGAATAATAGTTCATTACTTTTGATATGAGATATCAATTTGTCATGTATTATGATACATGGTTTGATTAGTTGGTGAACTTTGGCCAGATATTTTCTCCAATGCATATATCAAGGCATTTTTGTTCTAGATGGGTTTGATGCATGATATTTTGTCTAAAATAATTATTATATTCCTATACTCCTTCCTGAAGGTTGTGTATAATTTTTCTATGGCTGAGGTGAATGAGTCTAAGAAGAAAAGACACTTCATAGCATCAGTGATAAAAGGAGGTAGATATGGTTTCTTTTCTGGCCAGAAAATAAAGCCCAGTTTCCACCAATGTGGTGGTGGAATGACTGAGAATCAGATATTTGTCTACATTCATGTGATATGATTCAATTTTAGGAAAAGGGGAACGTTAAACATTATTATAAGGAATCACCCTTGTTCTATCATTCATGTGGGAAATATGGTCATATTTACTATTTTTGGGAGAGGGGATCCCATGTTATTATTACTAGAACCTCTTTCACTAATGGATATCAATTTAAATCAAACACAACAAAAAGGGTAGGATATCAAACTCATTAAAAGGTTGATTCATTGACAATGAATAGAGGTAATAATGATGTTAAACATTAGCTTTGAGTGAAGTGTCCATCGAAGTAGTCAGATAGTGGGATGTATACAATGAGAGGTATAATGTTTACTACAAATTCTAGGGTTATGTAATTTTTTGATATTCATGAAACATATTCCTTTTTTTCATGATGATAAAAATTTTGGAATTTTTTTAAACTTATTAATTTATTCCTAGATAATTCCACTCAATTTTTGTAGAAGTTAGAGAAGGTATTCAAATGTATTGGGTGTTGGGTGATGATCGCTGACCGCAAAACCATATGAGTCCTTTCAATTTTTCATCTTGAAATATTTTATCATATCATTTTAAGGTACTGGATGATTAGATATAAATCCCATATCAATTATTATCCTCATTGAGTATAGTTTCTTTCTATATATGGATTAAATCATGCCCTTAAGGTGAGTAGGATGTGAGATCTATAAAGGTGGATCTCATTTAGTCCAGTTTTATAGTGATATCCTGCTACTTTTTGAAGTTGGTTCTTGGAGTTGTTGATATTTGACTTAGTAGCCCTATTCTAGTGGTGGTTAATATCTTAAATAATTTTAATATGATTTATTTAGGTTACTATCTCATTGATAATTTTGGTTCCCTATAAAATTTCTTATTAGGATGAAAACCAGTTCCTTACCCTCTTACTAAAAGTTGCCTACACAATTGAATGAATTAAGTTTAATCATGGGGATCTTGGGGAAAAGGATGTATTCATCCAATAATTTCACCTTGGGAATCAATTTTTTTTTAAAAAATAAGGTGTATTGGAGTCTCTATATTTATGATGATTTTCAAAAAATAAACTCGGTGATATTGAAGATCAAATATCCCATTCCAAGGATTGATTACCATTTTCATCAACTTAAGGGATATTAGTGGTTTTGAAAAATTCATCTAATATTATGATTATATTATTTGTGTTTTTGGAAGGATGATACACCTAAGATAGTGTTCATTAAATATTGTGGTTATTATGAGTATCTAGTTATGTCACTTTTATTTACTAATTATCCTAATGTGTTTGTGGCATTAATGAATCAAATCTTACAACAATTCTTGGATTCCATTGCATTTTTCTTTGTAGATGATATTTTAATTTATTACAGATTATAATTGGATCATGATGATAATATGAATATGTCCCTTGGTATCTTGAGAGAGCACCGTCTATTCAAGAAGATACACAAATATTATTTTTTGGTTTAATAAGTGATGTTTTTGTGCCATATGATTTTTGAGAAGTTTTTCTTAGTAGATCATGAACATATTTATGGAGTAATATATTAGGAGATGTCGATTTTTTTTCTTATCTGCTGCTTCATGAAATTATTTGGTTATTACATGAAATTGTTTTGGGATTTCTCTTATCTTTTATCCCATATGACATTGTTGACACAGAATTGTATAAATTTTGATTGGAGAAATCATTTCTTAATATCCTTTTAGAAGTTAAATGAGTGAATGACTCCATATTGGTTATTAATTCTTTTAGAGTTGTATTTTGGTAATTATATTTACATTGAAACATTTTTATGGGTTTTGGTTGTGTTATGATGCATGGCAGAAAGGCTGTATCTTATGGCTCCCATAATTTAATCCCTCATGAGAAGAATTATCCCATTCATGATATTGGATTGGTGGTAGTGATGGGAATGACTAATTGTAGCGTCCCAGTTCTAGCTGCCACTCAACAGTGCCCTGAACCCGGTTCACCACATGACCTCAAGCACATTTCCCCAAATGCCAGAGGCTACCAACTAGCAGTGAGGGCCCAGGTCTGATAGTGGGGAAACTATGCCCTCATTTTTCAAAGTGTAGGGCAGCGGAATATAGTTTAGACATACAACAACAACGGAAGCAGTAACAGTGCATATAACTGAAATGAATAACTGATAGAAAAAAGGGAAACCAGCAGTCATATATATATGAAGATGTAGCATGTCACTATTCTATAAAACATCCATAACATGTTACACTGCAATACAATACAATACAACTGAAGTACATGTACAAGAAATAAAAATAGAATATCTAGCAGCATCGTGAGCCTAAGGCCGGTCTCATGCTCCCCTACACCTCAGCAGCAATCATGTACCTATATAAGGAGCCTTTCCCTTATCTACACCTGAAAAAACATAATCTTTTTGGGCCGAGAAGCATGACCCAAATAGGGTGTGAGAAATAAATTGCCAGTAGGCACCCACCAATGGCCCGTACCCAACTATGTGTAAACATGCAAAAACATTGTGCAGTAGTAAAATGCAAGAATGTAAGCAGTACTGAAATTAACTAACTTAACCAGCTATATTGACATTTTAATATCCATTTATTCATTTAATTTAAAATATCACCACAGTGAATATTCTAAGTAAACAGCCAATGTCCTCAGATAGGTAAACTCATACCCTCGGGTAAAGAGAAACCAACATAAGAATCTGCCCACGGGCATACGGATATTTCCAACAGGAGTAAGAAGTGTCACCCACAGGCACATAATCAACTGCCCACAGGCATGGAAGAAGTTTCCCACATGCTAAGTAGTACAATTCCCACTGGCTAATCACAGCACTTCCCTCAAGCTAAACAGGTAACTGGGCCAATCCCAACATCTAAACAAGCACTAAACAAGCAATTCCTCTCAAATAAATTCTACAATCATTAAATTAATGTCTTATTATAAACAAGGCATACCCTCGAGTATCCAGGCCAAACGGCTAAATAGAGGAACGCACCCCCGGGGTAGTCCTGGACCCAACAAATGATCCCAAACAGCATTTTAATATTACATTCAATTACCTATAAAACTCTAGGTATATAAAATAGCCATGACCACAGCCACATGACACCCCAAATGTGAGTTCGTAGCTCAAAACACACAAAAACACATGACATTTGGAAAATAAACACCAACCACCTACCTTTGACGCCCCTAATCAGTATACTCGAACGACATTCCACGAATCATCCTAGAACAAGGTAGATATGAGGTAAAAGAACCTTCTATTAAATGCGAATAACTCCCAATAGATGAAGAATTGGCAAGAGACACACCAGGAGAAGGAAGCACTTAGCAGTGCAGTTTCAACGAGAACGTCCGAGGCGGAAATAGATTCCTAACATGCGCTTGGAAGATCCTTGAAGACTCAGCCTTCCTCCCCAGAGCCTTCTTCCCATTCTGATCCTTCCCTATAAACAGGGGAGGATATTTCCCATTTTAAGTGGAAAAAAAGTACACTGCGTGTACTTCCGAGTACACGGCATGTACTTCCCATTTTTAAACTGTTCCCCTGGTGGCTTCCCGCTAGCGTGGCACTGTTCATCTGCCAACATTACTACACGGCCTGTCTACTTAAGTACACAGCGTGTTCTATCACACAGTTGGCCACTGCCTTAATATTTGCCTGCCGACTGACTACACGGCGTGTAAGGGACCACTACACGGCATGTAGTCAGTTCCTACACCATTCATCACCAACATGGCCACATGCCCTGTGTACTTATCCCACACGGCCAAAATTACATGGCATGTGGAAAATTACACGGTGTGTACTTTAAAAAATTTCGGATGTTTCCCCATTTTCCTTATTTCCTCACAAACACTTAAAGAAAAGAGAAAGGAAGAAAGTCGTACCTCAAAATAAGAACTGGGTTCTTACAAACATCCCCCCTTAAAGAAATTCGTCCCCAAATTTCCCTTCCAAGTGTGGTGAAGATATCGCTGAGAATAACTCTAGCCACTGAGCACATACATCAGTCTCCCGCTCCAAGGTTTCATCATGCACTCGGCCATGCTGCCATAGCACTCGTACAAGAGGAACTGATCGGACTCTGAGAACCTTCATGCTCCTGTCAACGATACGAATTGGATGCTCCTCAAAGGACGCATCTTCATCCATCTCAACCTCCTCTGGATGAAAGATTTGAGAATGGTCTGAATGATAGCATCTCAACTGAGATACATGGATGACGTCCTGCATGGATCGGTACCTCTGTGGTAACTGCAACCGATAGGCAACTGGACCAACTCTCTCCAAAATCAAAAATGGCCCCACATACCTCGACGAAATATTACCCTGTCTATTGATCCGCCTGTGTCCCAACCTCTGCGAAAAACACACGAAAACCTAATCCCCAACCACGAACTCCAAGGGTGGTCTGCGGCGATCAGCATAATATTTTTGACCAGACTGCGTGGTAGCCATCCGCTTTTGAATCAGCTGGATCTGCTCAAAAGTCTCATACACGAGATGTGGTCCCAGTAAAGCTGCCTCCCCTTCCTCCAACCAGTACAAATGTGATCGGAAAAAGTGAGCTACCCTCGTGAGTCTGTCCACAACAACCCACACGACATCATTTTTACTAGGTGACCTCGGCATCCCAGTCATGAAGTCTATCACGACATCATCTCATTTCCACTCCGGGATGGGTAACTGCTGTAACAGTCCGACTGGCCTCTGATGCTCCGCATTCACCTGCTGACAGGTGGAACACCTCGTAACAAAACCAACCACATCATTCTTCATACCCGTCCATCAGTAATGACGTCTCAAGTCTCGGTACATCTAGGTAACCTCGCGATGAACTGCCCAAGATGAAGCATGAAACTCCCACATCATCTACTCACGTATATCCCCTGGAATCGAAACTCATCCATAGAAACACAAAATTGCATCATCGCCTATCGTCCAGCCAGAAGGAGGGTCCTCCCTTGCCACCAACGCCCATAGAACTAGGCCTTCCGAATCAGATAGATGTCTCATCCTCTCTCTATCAAGGAGGGTATAAGTCACAATTAAAGTTGAAAGATATGTTTTCCCCTGACTGTCGTGCACCACCAAATGCATCTCAGAGAACAAAGCCATGAGTTTTCAGTCATCACTAGCCTCCAGCACAGCCTGTATCTGAGTCTTCCTGCTCAGTGTATCAGCTATAGAATTACCATTACCAGGTGTATAGGAATGCTCGAAGTCGAAGGACTGAAGGTGTTCAACCCACCATCACCGTCACATGTTCAAGTCACGCTGACTAAAGATATACTTGAGACTTTTGTGGTCGGTGAAGACCAAAAAACTTTCTCCCAACAGATAATGTCTCCAACAGTGCAACACATGCACAACTGCAGCCAACTCAAGATTATGCGTCGGGTAATTCCTCTCATGTGGACTCAACTGTCGAGACCCGTATGCAACAACTCGATCACCCTACATCAACACTACTCCCAGCCCAATACCTGATGCATCATAGTAAACTGCATAACTCTTCCCCTGCTCTGGGAGTATCAGGATCGGTACTGATGTCAACCATCCTTTCAGGTCCTGAAAGTCTATCTCGCAAGCTTCTGACCAAACGAACTTCACACCCTTCTTAGTCAAACCCATCAACGGTGCTGCTAAGTGGTAGAAGCCATGGATGAAACGTTTTTATTAACCATCCATCCCTAAGAAACTCCATATCTCAAACACGTTTTTGGGTTGTTCCCAATAAACTACTACTCTTACCTTCTCTGGGTCTACTGCAACTCCTGCCTCTGAGATGATATGACCCAGGAAGTGAATCAGGTCCATCCAAAAGTGGCACTTTGAGAGCTTATCATATAGCCAATGCTCTCTCAGTGTACTCAATACGATCTCAAGATGGGTGGCATGGTCATGTTGAGTGTGAGAGTACACTAAGATATCACCCATGAATACTACCACAAAAGAATCAAGATAAGGATGGAACACATGATTCATCAGAGACATGAAAATTGCTGGCGTGTTCGTGAGTCCAAATGGCATAACCGCATACTCTTATATACCATACCTTCTTTTAAAATCTATGAGAGTTATATCAAATGGTCTAACATGCAGCCGATGATACCCTGATCTCAAGTCAATCATCTAGAAATCCCGTTCTTCACGAAGTTGATCAAATAAATCATCAATCCTCGGAAAGGGATATCGGTTCTTAACCATCAACTAGTTCAGTTTCCGATAATCCACACATAGTCTGAGGGTATCGTCCACCTTATTTGCAAAAAGGACCAAAGAACCCCAAGGAGAAGTGCTGGGTCGGTTAAAACCCTTTGCCTGTAACTCCTCTAACTGCCTCTTGAGCTCCTGCAACTCAGGCGTAGCCATCCTATAAAGAGTAATGGACCCCGGTGTTGCTCCTGGAACAAGATCGATAGAGAAGTACACCTCTCGCTCTGGAGGTAGACATGAAAACTCATTCAGGAAGACATCCCTGAAACGATCAAGCATTGGAGGTAAATCCATCTGACAAGTACCCTGGTCATCCAGATATAAGCTCGCAGTCTGGGTTGGGACTCCACCTCGCCCACTGTGCTCTGGTCTAGCTCGACTCGCCTGAACATCCCATTCACCTTTGTATAGAAACTCTCTGCCCTATGGTGACGTGAAACTCACCATGTGACGATAGAAATCTAGAAAGGCTCAAAAGGGAACCAACCAGTCCATCCCAAGAATGACGTCATGAGTTGTCATCTTTAAGACATAGAGTTCCCAAAGAAAGTGCCACCCACCAACCTCAAGGGGGCACTCCTTGCACTGACATACACTATTCATTCTAGTCCCCAACGGAGTGTCTAGCGTCATGATATCAGAAGAAGTAGAAACAGAGATCCCAAGGATCTCTACTAAGAGTAAAGATATAAAACTATGCGTAGCACCCGTATCGAAAGGTAGTGAAGATAAAACAGGAGCTACTAGAATAGTACCTCTGACTGTAGAAGGTCTGGGATTCTGCTCTTGCTGGGTCTGTTGCACTGCATATTCCTACCCAGTGCCACGGCCCTGCGACACAGCCTGACGACCCTGAGCTGGCCCACCCTGCGGCCTCTGAGATCCTTGGGTCTCGCCACCAAGGCCACGACCACCATCTCTTCCTGCACGCCCTGACATATACCAGTTCCCTGACTGGTAAGAAGTTGATTGTCCTACTCCCACTCACGGAATCTTCACAGAATCCCACTCACTAGCCGCTGGTGGAAACACCCTGAAAAAGCACTGCAGATGACCCATCCTACCACAAGCTCAGCACTCCACTGGGTCTCGTGAACATTGTGGCCTCTTGTGCCCCTATCTACCACACTGGTAGTACATGACCTGGCCACCTGAAGCATTCTTCTGACTGGTACTACCACCCTGAGAGAAGTTCATATGTCTCTTACTCTTCCTAGTAGAAATAGTACCAGAAACTGGTGCTAAACCACCCTGGCCCACACCACTATCTTCATACAGGTTCCTCTCTGTAATCAGCGCCTGATTCAAAATAGCATGTACAACAGGAAACCTGAAAACATTCACCAGTGCTCAGATTCCATAACGAAGACCATCCTCAAAATGACTGTCTCTCAACGTCTCATCACCCACCAGTAAGGGTGCAAAGCGCTAAAGCTCAGTAAAGTGAGCAGAATAGTCCACCACCGACATAGAGCCCTACTGTAGATTCATAAACTCTCAAGCTCTATCTACCCTCAGCATCTCTGTGAAGAATAATTCATAGAAGACTGCCTGAAAATCCACTCACACCATGTCTCTGTGATGTTCTGACTAGGTGGTAACATCCCACCACCTCTTGGCGGAATCACCCAGCATGTATGTCGCGAGCTTGACCCTCTACCCTGGAGGCATCTCAAGAGGCTCGAAAATAGTCTGCATCAATCCTAGCCAAGACTCTGTAGCCTGTGGTATGCCATCCCCTGAAAATTTCGGTGGATGTTACTGCTAGAATATACATGTCAGCTCAGCCATAGATGTGGCAGCCTGCGGTGCTCCCTGAAAGGTCTGCATTAATCGCATAAAGCCTTCCCGGAATTTCTCCTCCGTGAATGTGTCTGGTATAATGGCTGGAACCGCGTCTAGCTCTGCTGGAGGATCAACAGGTAGCCCATGGCCAACCATCTTCGAAGTATATTCGTCGCTGCTCTCCTGGCGAACAACGCGCAGTCGACTCGGCGGCATGGCACTACAAGGTCAAAAACACGCCTTAAATTCAATATTATCAAGACCAAAAATGAAGAAACTCAAAAGGGACAGGAGGAAGAAGGCATCTAAAATTTGCAAAATAAGACTACACGGCATGTATAATGACTACACGGTGTGTACTTAACTTATTTTCCCCTGCTTGGGTCCTTCTACCCGACTGAGCCACACGGCTCCTATTTGAACAAAACTACACGACAGTTATATCATCTACACGTCATGTATGGTGTTATTTCCAACTGCCCATGTCATTTGTGACACGGACGACTACTCGGCTTGACACTACATGGCATGTTACACCCATAAACGGCTTGTACACTACCTCGTTTCCCAGTCACACAGCTAATTCCACACGGTCTGTCCTCAGACAAGACTACACAGCATGTTTAACAGGTACACGGCGTGTTCTTAGACGAGCTTTGCTTACCCGTGTTGTTAGTTACATGGTCGGATACACTTCTCAACCTACACTGTGTGTTCTATATACACGCGGCATGTATACGAAAGGATTTCCCCGACCCGTGTTGTTAGTTACATGGTCGGGTCCCCAGGTCACACTACACAGCGTGTTGTTCATTGACACGGCGTGTTCAAGAAACGACTACACCGGCCTGTGTTTGTTAGTTACACGGCCGGGTCTCTGGGTCAATCACTACATGGCGTGTACATCTGGTACACGCGCGTGTTCTCCCCAAGAATTTCCCTTCCCCATGTCCCTGCCCACACAGTCTGTGACACGGGAAGAGACTACACGGCGTGTACATAGCGTACACGGCGTGTACTCAAAAAGTTTATTTTTCTTCCCGAACAGAAGAACATACACGGCGTGTCTAGAGTATTACACGGCATGTATACTAGGTATTCTGGACAGTATGCCTCAGAAACTTCCCCGGAGCCCAGAAAACACAACAAAACAACACCTAAGAGTCAAATTCCGATCCGTGAGGGCCCATACTCCTCACGAATCAATGTTTTACATCTTATCTGTGTTATGAAATACGGTAAACACCGAATGATCCACCAAATTCTGATCAATGAGGGCCCATACTCCCCAAAAAACAAAGTCTGGCATCCATTATTTTAACAAGTTCACACTCTGATACCCTATCACATAGCAGGTATTTATCAAGCAGTTATCACATCAGCATGATTTTCTATCACAACAACTATCTCAACAACATGCCAATTCTAATGGACATACATGGCATGGAAACTATGCATGACATGTGATTTCTAGCATGTGCCTAAAAGATGCATGAGATAGAATACCCTCATCTCATTGGGTTGTAACTAAGTTGAACCCAAGGATTACATATAAACAGCACAACCAAAAGTGTGTCACCCAACAGTGAAATCATATCAACTGTAAATTGCAAAATCAGAAAAATTACAATACGAGGAAAATTGGCTTTTCCTTGTACACGAGTTAGCTACGCCCGAGCATAGCTTATTACCAACTACCATTCCCGTCCTATCGATGACTATGGCTCCAAATAGTAAGTCACAGAAAAGAACCCCTCTGATACCACTTTGTAACATCCCGGTTACGGGTTCCACTCAACGGTGCCCCGAACCCGGTTCTCCACAAAAACTCAAGCGCATTTCCCCAAACTCAAGAGGCTTCCCACTAGCAGCGAGGGCCCAGGTCTGATAGTTGGGAAACTATGCCCTCATTTGTCAAAGTGTAGTGCAGCAGAATATAGTTTAAACATACAACAACAACGGAAGTAGTAACATTGAATATAACTAAAATGAATAACTTATAGCAAAAAGGGAAACCATCAGTCATATATATATGAAGATGTAGCATGTCACTATTTTATAAAACAGCCAGAACATGTTACACTGCAATACAATACAATAAAACTGATGTAAAATTATAGGAAATAAAAATAGAATATCCAGCAGCATCGCGAGCCTAAGCCCAGTCCCATGCTCCCCTACACCTCAACATCAATCAAGTACATGTATAAGGACCCTTGCCCTTATCTACACCTGCAGAAATGTAATCTATTCAGACCAAAAAGCATGACCCAAACAGGGTGTAAGAAATAAATTCCTAGTAGGCACCCACCAAAGGGACGTGCCTAACTGTGTGTAAACATGAAACAATAGTCTGCAGTAGTAAAATTCAAGAAAGTAAGAAGTACTGAAAGTAACTAACATAACCAGCTATATTTCCATTTTAATATCCATTTATTCATTTAATTTAAAATTTCACCATAGTGAATATTCTAAGTAAACAGCCAATGTACCCAGACATGTAAACTTCTACCCTCGGGTAAAGAGAAACCAACAGAATAATCTTCCCATAGGCATACGGATATTGCCCATGGGCGTAAGAAGTGTCACCGACAGGCATAGAATCAACTGCCCACAGGCACGGAAGAAGTTGCCCATAGGCTAAGTAGTATAATGCCCACAGGCTAATCACAACACTGCCCTCAAGCTAAACAGGTAACCAGGACAATCCCAACATGTAAAAAAGCAGTAAACAAACAATTCCTCTCAAGGAAATTCTACAATCATTACAGGAAAGGCATATTATAAATAAGGCATACCCTCGGGTATCCTGGCCAAACGGCTAAACAGAGGAACGCACCCCCGGGGTGGTCATGGATCCTAGAGCATTTCCCCAAACACCAGAAGATGCCGACTAGCATTGAGGGCCCAGGTCAGATAGTGGGGAAACTATGCCCTCATTTGTAAAAGTGTAGTACAACGGAATATAGTTTAAACATACAACAACAACAACGGAAGTAGTAACAGTGCATATATCTGAAATGAAGAACTAATAACAAAAAGGGAAACCATCAGTCATATATATATAAAGATGCAGTATGTCACTATTCTATAAAATATCCAGAACATGTTACACTACAATACAATAAAATAAAACTAAAGTAAAAGTACATGAAATAAAAATAGAATATTCAGCAGCATCGCGAACCTAAGTCCGGTTCAATGCTCTCCAACACCTCAGCAGCAATCAAGTACCTGTATAAGAACCCTTTCCCTTATCTACACCTACAGAAATGTAATTTGTTTGGGCCGAAAAGCATGACCCAAACACGGTGTGAGAAATAAAATCCCAGTATGCACCCACCAAAGGCTCGTTCCCAACTGTGCGTAAAAATGTAACAATAGTGTGCAGTAGTAAAATGCAATAAAGTAATCAGTACTGAATGTTACTAACTTAACCAGCTAAATTTCCATTTTAATATCCATTTATTCAGTTAATTTAAAATATCACCACAGTGAATATTCTAAGTAAACAGCTAATGTCCTCAGACAAGTAAACTCCTACCCTCGAGTAAAGAAAATATAACACAATAATCTTCCCACAGGCATACGGATATTGCCCAATGGCGTAATAATCATCTCCCACAGACACAGAATCAGGTGCCCACATGCACGGAAGAAGTTTCCCATAGGTTAAGTAGTACAATGCCCACAGGGTAATCACAACACTACCCTCAGGCTAAACAAGTAACCGGGCCATGCCCAACATGTAAACAATAAGTAAACAAGAAATTCCTCTCAAGGAAATTCTACAATCCTTATATTAAAGGAATATTATAAACAATAAATACCCTCAGGTATCCTGGCCAAACGGCTAAACAGAGGAACGCACCCCCAAGGTGGTCCTAGATCAAAACAACGATCCCAAAAAGCATTTTAATATCACATTCAATTACCTATACAACTCTAGGTATTTAAAATATCCATGGCCTCAGCCACACGACTCCCCAAATGTGGATTCATATCTTCAAACACACTAAAATGCATGACAGTTGATAAATAAACACCAAGACACCTACCTTTAACGCCTCTGATCAGTATACTCGAATGACGTTCCACGAATCGTCCTAGAATGAGGGAGATCTGAGGTAAAAGAATTTTTTCTTAAATGAAAATAACTCCCAATAGAGGAATAATTGGAAAGAGACACACTAGGATAAGGAATCTCTTACCCATGCGGTTCTAACGAGATCGTCCAAGGCTGAAACAGATTCCTAACATGCGCTCGGTGGATCCTCGAAGATTAGGCCTTTCTCCCCTGAGCCTTCTTCCTGTTCCAAGTCTTCCCTATAAACATGGGAGGCTACTACCCATTTTATGTGAAAAAAACAAATTACACGGCATGTACTTCCGGGTACATGGCATGTACTTCCCATTTTTAAACTGTTCCCCTGGTAGCTTCCCGCCAATGTGGCACTGTTCATCTGTCGACATGACTACACGGCGTGTATACTTAAGTAAACGGCGTGTTCTATCGTACAGCTGGCCACCGCCATACTATTTTCACGATGACTGACTACACATCATGTAAGGGACCACTACATGGCGTGTAGTCGGTTCTTACACCCTTTATTGCCGACATGGCCACACGCCCCGTGTACTTATCCCACACGTCCAAAATTACACGGCATGTAGAAAATTACATGGCGTGTACTTTCCAAAATTTGGGATTTTCCCCATTTTCCTTATTTTCACACAAAAACTTAAGGAAAGGAGAAAGGAAGAAACCCGTACCTCAAAATAAGAATTGGGTTCTTACACTAATACTTGGAAATAACTCTCCAATTATCAGTTTATACTATTTTCAAACCATATTTCAATGAAAAATATATTCACATAGTGATATCTAAATTTGAGACAAAAATGTTGGGTGGAATACCTTCAGACCAATGATTTTGGTTCTTTATAAACCCCTAGAAAAGGGAACATGATCATATATTGTTGAGAATAAAATTACCAACTTCAATTGTAATGAAATTTGTTGAAGTGTAGAGATTGATATGCTTATCTAGTAATATACAACTACATAAATTGAAATATGATGGAAAGTTATTCTATACAATTTATCAGGTTGGATTGTTTCAAAATGATCATATTTGACTTGTAAAAGATGTTTATGTAGAGTTCCAACACTTTGGTTGGAATATTTATGGCTGATAGTCCTCATGTGAGTGGTCTCAGCATGCCCATGGAGTTTTTCACTTTAAAGGAATGATACGATATCCATTATACATGAAGAAAGATTTAATTTATAATACAACATGATTCATTTATCCCATGCACCATCGAGATATCAATATATAACATTACTTGATATTTCATTACTGGTGTTTGGGACCAAGTTGACCGATTATCGGTTTTGGGTCTCGGTTCCTGACATGTCTAGGACTTAAGTGAAAAAATTAGAGGCCTACTATTTTTCTAAAATATATTACCATTATAATATAGATATGATATGAGAAATATATAGACTATATTATTGGGCTACCTCAGACTCTAAGTGGTAAGGCTGAGATATGGGTGATTATTTTTCAAATCATAAAACTACCACATTCCATACCTATCAAGAAGTCAACAGAGGTATAAGTACATGGGAAATTTTATGTTTTTAATATTTCTTAGACTTTTTTTATTCCATAGGATACCACCTTTAATAGTTACACTATCAATAAATAATATTTCTATATTAGAATATAGGTAGTAATGTGTTATCAGTAGAAGTTAAGAATAGTTTAACATCCTCTGATAGATGGTCAGACTAAGGGACCCATTTAGATCGCTGAATATATGCCCAATGATTACATTCTTTACTTACGTTGTTCGTGGGAGGAATATCTTAACTTGGTGGAACTTCCCTATAATAATAGTTACTAAGACTAGTTCCAGATTGTGTCATATAAGGCATTGAATGGGAGGAATTAAAAATCCCCTCTTTATTGGAAAGTGGATGGAGAATGGTCCTTAGTTTGACTGATCATCAGTCAGAAGATAACAGATATCATGATATTTTTTAGAAAAATCTTAGAGATATATCATATTCACCAAAAATTGTATTCTAATCGATTTCATGAACTGTTTGAAGTTGATTTTGGTGATTAGTTTTTCTCAAAGTTTCTCCTTAGGTGGGACGAAGACATTTGGAAAAGTCAGGAATGTTTGTACCTTATTACATCAGTATATTTGAGATTGTGGAGTGACTTATGATGGTTCCATATTGATTTTACTAACATGGGTATTTTACTTTTATAAACAAATTGTTCCACATTTTCCAACTAAAGAAGTATCAGCCACATATTCCCTACATAATCATGTGGGAGGATGAGGAGATTGAAAATGATACCTCATTGGTGGAAAAATCTATTTTATATTGAATGGATAAGATAAGAGGATATGTTGAAATTCAATCCCATTAGTTTGATCAATATGGAATTTCAGTCATTACAAGCATGATACATGATATCGGGAGGCCTTAATGATAGAGAAATAGCCTTACCCATTTTTTATTTTCAAAATTATGAGTCTTTCTCGGGATATAAATAATTTATAGTGGGGATAATTTTCACACTCTATAATGAATAATTTTGTATGAAGTAATTTTTTTATCTTTTCAAATTTTGGTCATTCATATGTTGGTAAGAAGGTTTGTGGGTATTTTGTGGCACTATGTTGAAACCAACTAGCTGGTGCCTGCTAGAAAAAACCTTCATGTATGTAGGTGCCACCAGCCATCTAGTGGAAGGCCTGAAGGTGCATATAGTCTTCCTGCACCCACTGAACCATCAGTGAGGACCAACATCTAGACAATGACACCACCAGTCTTATTGTTTAGTAAGGTGATAAAATATAATTTAGCATAAAATTGTATTTTATAATCTCCGATTGACCCTTACGACCCTAATTCATTATATCTTAGTTTAAGAGTGTTGTAGTGATGATTTTGGATCCCTCTTTCATTGTATTATTTAAATCATCTTACCCGATGGAATATTGATTCTCCATTTTAGGTAATATAGTGTGTGGGATCCTTACAAATTTTTATCTTCCTTTTTTCCCCATGAATATCAAAAATATTGAGAATGAATCTATTAGTCTATCATGGAAATAGAGAACTCCTTTTTTCCATAGATATAGGTTCTCTAGGATCGGATCTCAACCCATCGAATCACCAATCAAGAAATAAATTTCTTTTATATCATTTTTTATGTAGGTTTACTTGTCATATAGTCCATCCCTATGAAATCCTATAAATGTTTTGATGTTTTCCATATGTTTGATCTGTTAAGTTGGATTTAATATTTGGTTTCAGTGAATAATGTTTCAAAAAGGATTCCTTTAATATCTACATTTATGAACATGTTGGGTTTGATAAAATTCATTAATTGGGATTTTTAAATGAATGTTGTTTTTCAAGCATGAGAGTAGTGTGGAAGCACTGTAAAAAATGTTTAATGAAAATATGGGAGTGGATTGAAATTTTATTTTTCCATGGAAAATGATTGTAAAATATTATTTTGTTTTCAATGACTATAATGAGGATATAATAGATCATTCAGATACCTTGGTTTATGGAGGGAAATATAATTTTCTATCCCTAGTGGAGTTAGCTATCACTTGGATAGGTTCCCATGATTTCTTGTTTCTAATGGGTAGTAATTTTAGGAAATTGAGGATCTCAAACATTAGGATTCACATATTTTAGCTAATGTATTAGGATTTCCTTATTTGTGTATAATGACATTTCCTGGATTAAATTTAGAGACTTATGGATTCATTATATTCAGTTATATTTATATGCTTATGTTCCCACTTGATATTGATATGGATATTGATGCTTGAAAAACATTATTCATCTGTTTATGCCTCATGAATATTTATTATGTAACGTTGTTTTCCATATAGAATAAAAAATATTTTTGAAATGAATCTTAAAGATGTTTTTATATAAAATATCATTTCAATGATTATTGTTTATTGAAATATGTTTTACCAAGAATAATTTAATAGAATAGGATATAAATTATAAAGATTCATGGTGGAATCCTATTTGGATTTTGTGCTCGTGTCCTACTTTTTCATATGGGAATTTATAGCCTAAATTTTTCATGATGCAAGTAAGAAAAATAGTTTCTTGTATAGGGCCACTCTCCTAGATCATGATTCTATTATGATGGGGTGGGATAGTTGTAACATATAGTCACCAGATGACAGACCCATAGGATTCTTGAGGGTACATTTCTTATTCATTAATTTATCCTTCTAGACCTTTTTGTCTCATTATCGGTTTATACCATTGAATTTGGTTGTTTTTATTTATTATGTATTTTGGATATCTAATGTGATACAATTATTATTTTATCATGTCATATGTTAATTTTTTTGTGTAGTAATTCTCCTGTTTTTTTGAGTGATACCTCGATTCTTGTCACTCCCATGGTGATTTGGAACATAAATTAGGCCTTGTAGATAACCAATTCCTCTAATATTATGGGTTCACCGAAATTGGTCTATTATGAATATTTTTATTGTACAATTTATAACTATTACATCCAGTATGTCATTTATCTTATACTATGATATTCATTATAAACTTCATACTTATGTTTTAGTAATGACTTCATCAATGGATCCACTACATTATCATTTATAGACACCTAATTGATCTCTTAATCACCTCTCTTAATGATCTCTCTAATTATATCATATTTATCAAGGAATTATTTTTTCCTATAGTGAGATTGGGGTTCCATAGCCTAATAAATAATTCAATTTTTGTCGTAGTAATACTTGATTTCTCCAACAATTCTATGAACCACCATATACTCAGAAATAAATTACTTTATCTAAACATATTTATAAATAATATCTAATATAGAAATTGATTCTGACTCTATCGGTAGGACTAATATTGTGGGTTATTGAGATATGTTCTAATTCATAGATAAAAAATTGTGGAAAACACCAATCTATGTTGATTTCTCATGTTTTCATTATCATATTGGAAAATTTAATTTGGGTAATAACGCACATAGAGCTCATCCTATCCTCCAAAAACCAAATTGTATCCTTAGTGTTATTCAATTAATTATATAGGTTTTTAATAGAAATTCAGTTACTATAGTCTGAATTGTAATGTTCTATAATTATAATAATCAAATAGAAAGAGACATTGGGTTGAGTACATGACATAACATACATGATAAATCTTCTTTCAGTTACATAAGAAATTTTATCCATCCCTTCTATATATTTAAAAATAACATGAATATTTCTAATATCAATTCCATGTAACAACTATAAATACCACTATTGGAGTTCTCCATGTTACACCATTTTATCAATTTACAAATATATATGTTCTCACTTAGTCTAAATAGACTCTTAAATCTATCTCTGTATATCTTCGATGATAATCATTTACCCAAAACATATTTATAGAATATAATATTATGACATCACTTTTGATATTATATATGTCATTCATAAACAATATCAAAAATACCACCACAATCTCACTAATACACTTCTCTGCATAATAGTCATATGTATTCTTGGTGAAACCAAACCCTTAAATTGTATTATGAAAATTTAAATTCCAACTATGAGAATATTTCATTGATACATAAATATATATTTAAAACTTATAAAGCATATCAGAATCATTTGGCACTTCAAAATAACCCTGTTGTATCATATATGCATCCTAGACTAAATTTTGATTAAATAAAGTGGTTTTATATCCATTTGATATATCTCATAATAATAATAATCTATAATGAAAAGAAACTTCTGAATAGTCTTTATAATCTCAACTGGTGAAAAAGTCTCTTTATGATTAATACCATGATTTTTTTATAATCCTTTTCCACTAAGACATATTTAGCGGTATACATTCGACCAACCATATTGTTTTTCTTTCAATAAACCCCCTTTCACACTATGGGTATCAACACTCTAGGTGCATACACAATGACTTAAACTAGGTTAGGGTAATTGGAGTCCATTTTATGCGATAATTTTATTTAGTTGTCTCTTAATGAATCCTACTCGACATTTGATGGTCATCTATAACCTAAGTATGTTTTTTCACAATTCATTATGTAATTCACTCCACATTCTTCTCAAGAACACTTAAATATTTTATTAAACATGTCCAAGTTAAATATTACTCACAACAACTCTTTGAGTAATATTATCCTTCTCAAGTAAAACACATTTATAGTATACAAATAGATTGTGTTTATTAGGATTTTGAAATTAATATCCCATAACCTCTTTGGAATAACTAAAAAAATAATTTATAAGATTTGGGGTTGAGTTTATCTAAATTAAAATTCCAAAATCTAATTCACAACCCTAAATTTTAATAAATTATATATTGGTAAATATTTTATTCTATTCATCATTTTGTGTCTTTACAACTACTTTTTATGGAACACGTTTAATAAGGAATGTATTAGTTTCCATAACATATCCCCATAATGAAATAGTAAGCTCACACTAACTCGTCTTTGATCAAACCATATCCAACAAGGTATGATTCATCCACTCAGACACACCATTTTACTATGGTGTCCAAAGAGTATTAATTTCTAGAATAATTCAAAAAACCCTTATATTATCAATGATTTCATCAGTAATATATTCACCACTTTAATCTAGCTATAAAATATCAATAATTTTTTACAATTGATTCTGTACATAATTCTGAAACTTGTTAAACTGTTAAAAACATCAATAAATTTTTCTCATTGGATACACATATCTATAATGAATAAATTCATCGGTAATATATTGATGTTTGTAAAACCACCACTTTTTTTAGAATTCATTAGATCATATACATAACTCTGTATATGATTAAATAGTCTATTATCTATTTTACTTTTTCTACTGAAAGCTTCATTAGTAATTTTTATAATAAAGACGATTCCTAGTTGTTAGAATATTCATAATCAAATGACTCTAATAAATCATATGTTTATAGTAGTAGAATTTGTTTCTCAATTATTTTTGTATGCAACAATTCCAAAGTTTCCTACAAAAAAAAACACCCTCGACCATGATATTATGAATTGTATTTATATGATCATTCATATATAGAATATATAAACCGTTGAAAATATTCATGATTAAATAAAAATTTTCTCTATTATATATAAGTTAACTTTTTTTAAATAAGGAATGAAAATCTATTCAAATCTAAAAAATATATAGAAATAAAATTTATTTTTATAGTTAAAATAATATAATGGTTTGAAAATTTATGAAATATTCCACTATGAAAACATCAATAATTTGTTTTGACCTCTACTTCAGTAACTCTTACTCTATTTTTAACATTAATATCTACTTTACCTTTCTTGAATTCCCTCATATCTATGAGATTTTTTTTAATATGCAATCCATATGATGTATCTAATACCAATGACTCAATGTTAAATAAATTTATCATTATAACATTCACATTTAAATACACAAAATGATTAATTTTATTAAGACTTATCAAACTTAGATACCAATTTAGAACTATTTTATAGGTTATGTCTATGAGAGATATAAAAATGATATACATAATGCATGCTATAATTTGCAACAATGAAATATTTATATGTTAGTATCATGTTTTTTATAATTTAATTGAGGACTTTTAATGAAAATACTCCCACAAGATATGATAACCCCATACACATGATCTATTTAGAGATGCATGCCCTATAGTTTATCATGAAATAAAGTATGTATCATGTAAATAATACATGATTATATTTGGTAGACAATTATTGATAATCTTATAATGTATGAATCTTGTATAACATAGTAGATACATCTTTTCCAATATCCATATTATAGATTAAAATAAATATATTCATCTATTATCCTTATAGTTAGGTTCTAAAAACTATGTGTAACCCAAATCAAAAGATAAGACTGCAGAACCGAACAATTAATCAAATTTTGTTACTTTCTTGCCTTGTGAAATATAATCCAATGGAACCTAATAGCTAGGTCCACCCATACTAAATTATTGAGGTCTTGAAAAGTGAACCTTTATAATTAATATTAAATATTGTTATTGTGGTTTCTCATTAAATATATCTCCTTTTTATTACACATCAAATTACTAAATATTTCATCTCATGAAATATTTAGTATCTGATGTTTAATTTTTTTATGTATGAATGATTATAAAAATATAGTGTTAGAATCACTATTACCAATACAAAATTAATATGATGACACCATATAAATGTGTAAATCGTTACAAAACTCCCAGTATGTGTTTCTCACTCAAAATGGAATCCAAAATTATTTACGCTTATAAAATGATTCGTATGCATAAGCCCTATGATCTAAGAGTATAACAATAACTACAAGAGGGGCAGTGAATATTAGTTTATAAAATAAAACATACAAAATTAAATAACCTATATAAGTAAAAATTTTATACATAAAGTTCTTCTAAACATTAGATTACAAATCTGAAAGATAGTTTATATGAATATATTGTTTGGAAAAGTTTAGAATAAGTTAAAGGTTTCATTATAATTTCTTGGAAAAAATATAACTTTCCAAAAACATGTAATTAATTTCATTTTAAAGTATGAAATAAAAACTTATAGTACTTTATAAAAGATTTATCTACCTTATAACCATCAATATTAAGGAATCATAAAACCCATAATTTTCATATCTAATGTTTTAACCAAACTGTAATGGTCTATTTTCATTAAGTAGGGAAACCCTTGGCAGAAATATCGGAATAAATTTGTTTCCCTAGCCATAAGAACCCCCGATAAAATAGATCATACAAGACTTTGTGTTTCTATCATTGGAATCCCTAATCAATCTTGATCGGACAGATAATTTAAAAATACAAAAGATAATATGAAATTAAAAAACAATCCTCTGATGAATTCCTTAAGAAAAAGACACTCAAAATATTAGAGTAATGT
Source organism: Viscum album (assembly GCA_963277665.1). Lineage (NCBI taxonomy): Eukaryota > Viridiplantae > Streptophyta > Magnoliopsida > Santalales > Viscaceae > Viscum > Viscum album. The sequence continues at coordinate 1,759,146,002 of OY728138.1, forward strand.
TTTCTCAAAGTAATAACATGCTCCAAACTCGATAAAAAAACTCGTGATAGTCTGTGATGTAAAATAATACTCCTCATTGATCACTACTCCTTTTTATAGAAAATGTTTTAATGGCCATATTCCATGAATCTTGGAGGTGGTTACCATATCCTAAAAACCAACTTCAACATGACATCTAAACATGTTCTTATGATTCTAAATGGTTAATACAACATCAAATAGTACCAATATTTCATATATTAGAATGACTTTTTTTTGTTTAAAAAAACCTTATATCTAATTTCTGAATATATAATTCAAATTTGATCTATAATTCTTCTCTGAAAGTCTTAGTATAATGACATCAATTTATACATAGTTATATTTTGACTTCAGTGCTTTTATAAAAATTCATTAGTAAATATAAAAAACTATAAGTCCAATTAATATGATAATTTAATTAGAATAAAATGATTTATTTCATCCAATTAATTGATATCCCTCTATTAAGAAAAAAACATATATAAAAACATTCTTATAAAACTAATGAAGTATAAGGGTTTTTAAATAATAAGGATTAAAGAAAAGTATTTTATTTTAAAAAAATTATAAAGTGTTTAATGTTCTTTCGAGTCATTAATATACCCTTATTTAAAAGAATAAAATATATATTTTAAAATAGAAATGGTTATACAAATGAAAACTTACTCCACATATGTTATAAATATTTCATTTTACCGTTTATAATTTATTTCTATTCCCTTAATGCTTTCCTTTTTTTATTTCTCCACTTTGTTTTGTAATTAATAACTTATTTTTTTTCTTAGAAGTATTTATTTATTCCCCTTTTTTTATTTCAAAGAAATATATTTTTAGAAAGTATAAATTATAATTGGAAAGTTAGGGAAATAAATTTCAACATTGAACAAAAATTTATATGATAAAATAGTTACTCCAAAGATAATGGAAAAAATATAACCAAAAAATTGAAAACATAAAAAATGATTTGAAATATAAATAAATTGACAAAAATATACATCTATTTAAGAAATTGGTTTCATTTATTACAAAATAAAATATTCCCAAGAGTTTGAGTAAAATATATCATCATTTCTTAATATGATCCTTGATGATAATCTTCATCATCTAAACATCCTCCTAATATTTCATAAGATATAGATAAATATGATTTCAATATTTCGGCATCATCTTGAAGAAATTTTATCATCTTTTAAATTATTTAAAAACAAGATTTCCTCCCCTATATCATGACCTTGAGATGATTCATTATACTACCCTTGAAATATTGAAACCAATTTCATAAAATATTCAACATCTTCTTCTTAAAAATATATATTAGAACATTAAAAAATTTCAAATTCTTGATCTAGAACTATTTTCACCATCCTTCCATCTTTTTTGAAAATATCATAAAACGCATTTTAAAATATTATAAAACCATTATCTTGATTCATAACCAGAAATTTGAGACTATCAATGGTACTTTTGTTATGAGAAACCTCTCCATGAAAAATTATTACATATTTGGTAGACATTTTGGTTGATCCAAAAACATTCTAAATAATATCATAGCATGAATTAATATTATTTTGAAATTCACACATCCTTATAAATATATCTTTTAAAATTTTCCTATTAGCATAGACTCTTCTTCTAATGTATTCAAAATTAGCTTCATTTTGGAAAACCTATTCTATAATATTTTTCACCAAAGATGAATTTTTAAAAATATATAACATACATTTAATATATTTTCATAATGCATGAATGTCTAGAAAAATCTCCATTATAAAATATAATATTTTAACAACTTTAATGTAATAGTTTAGTTTTATTTACATCTTATGAAATGTGGTCAAAGGAGGAGAATTCATGGAATCAGAAGAATCTATTTGAAGTTGATGCCATTAAGGACTAGAGGTTTCAACATTATTTGGAAATCATTATTACTTCATTCATCAAAAATATGAAAAACTTATATTTCTTCTTCATCATCTCCATTACCTCCTTCACTTTTATTTTGGGAATCATCACCACCTTTTCCAAAAAAAATGTCATCATTATCCTTTTCATAATCAAAATCAATATAGTCAATATATTTTCTATCCTCATATTGAACTCTTGAATGCTACTCAATTTTTACATATCCTTATCTATATGTAATATTCAATGAAACAATTATTAATTACATAGAAAATAAAGAAACTAATAATTATCTATATAACATATCATAAATGAATATCACTTCCAGTTATTGAACAATTTGTGATTTCTTCTTTAGAATATTCACTCATATCAATTCTTTTATAGAAATAGGTCAGGATTCTTGAGCTTTATCTTAAAAATCAAATCTATCAACAATGTTTTATTTATCCATATCCAGAAAGGTGACTAATGATATTTTATATTTCAATTCTGTAATGATAGAGTGATTACCATTTGTAATGTTGAACAAAATAGCTTTTTATTTTTGTAACATAATCTACATTTTCTTGAATAAAATCTTCTTTATTATATTAATCGATAGAGATGTTATACTGTGTTTCTTTTTCATCCTTATTATGGTTCTTTTCGTCTTATCTCATATTTTGATAAGTATCTTTATTCTATTATAAAGACTTAGCATTATCTAACACTAATGATTGTTCATTATTATCTTTATCATACTTCATTTTCATGAAATATAAGAATATTTCATTTGAATTTCTTACTTCAATTTATTGGAATTTTAGGATACTTCTCAACATACTTCCTCTTATAAAAGTTTTCATTAATAAGTTCAATCTTCTATTATAAATTAACCTTGCTCAATTTTTCATCAAGAATTTTTGAGTAGAATCACACACCAACTTTATCTTTAAAATCATTTCTTCACCAATAAACGATGTATTATATCTTATAAAAATTGAACCAGTATTAATTTTCAAAGTAATACTGATTTTTTTAATAACATTTTTATAAATATTGGATAAAAAAGATTCACAACTTCTAAAAAACCAAAAAAAACTACTTCAATCATATTCAAAACATATGTCACCAATTAATATTACTCATATTTAAAAAAAATCCAGAACATGTATATATATATATATATTTTACATTCAAACTATACCTATCACCTTTATTAGGGATCAAATTTTTTTAATCTAATTCAATAAAATGATTTTTTTTCAGAATGAGATAAATATCTTCCAAACTTGTTCCCTTAATTGAGATATACAATCTTTAGCCTTCCATGTGTCAAAATTTCCAAACATGATTAGAAAATTATTTATAACCATGTTTCATTCACCATCAAATGTAATAACAATTAACTCGTCTATCTTCATGATATTCAACTTGAATTTTTTACAAAATATCTCTATATTTTTAAATCTATTAATCTGTATTATTTTGAAAAATCATCAAATGAACAAAAAAATCCTTACCAACTCTAGATAGTGAAAATCAGACACTTTCATCTCAACATATAAAGTCTTTCGACCTTGAAAAATAATGAATCTATATATATGATATTATCATAATTATCGATACATACATTTTTTTCATCATATCATAGACTGGAATATGGAAATAAATTTCACCAAAGCAAGAATTGTTTTTCAATAAGAACTTGATGAATCTAAAATATTAAATAGGGGAGAATATGATAGATATTTTATAGAAAGAATAAGTGGTGAGGGATAAAGGATGTCCCCACCCTTAAATATATAGGCTCTATAGTGTTATAGTTCAACTTTCGAAAACAATAGTTGAAATAAAAACCCTTATTTAGGATCAATGGCTTGTTGAATTTGAAAAAAATATTTCTCAACTCCCATTACTACTAAAAATTATATATATGTTTTATCAACAAAATAATTTTTCTGATAAAATCATTAATTTGGAATATCCTTTTTAAAAATAATAAAAAAAAATATTCAAAAAAATAAAAGTAAACTAAAATATAATATTTATATGTTTACCTTTGGAATATGAAATTATAATTTCTATCCAAATATTTTCTATAAATATTAAACTTTTGGAATATTATCAAATATAAAAAATTTAATTATATAAAATAAACCAAAATATTTGGTAAAAATTCAATAAGATAAATTTATATCAAAAAATATACGACAAAAAAAATTGGTAAAAATATTTTTTAAAGAAAATTTTCATGAAAAAAATTTCAAAATAAAATATGTTTGGTAAATTTTATAGAAAAATTATTTTCGAGGATAATTTTTGTAAAAACAATTATAGAAATTTTTTAAAGGAAAGTTTTATAAAACAAATATCAAGGAAGTGTTTTCCACTAAATATTTTTAGGGAAACATTTTAATATATTTTTTTAAGGAATTTTTTGTCAGAATGTTATAAGGATACTTTTATAAAAAAAATCAAACAATGATTTGTAAAAAAAATAATGAAAATTTTATAATAAAATTTCTAAAAACGCATTGTTCGTAATTTTTTTAAAATAATTAGTCAAAAGAAATTAAACACTGAAACAACATTATGCTATTTTTTAAGGAGTTTATTTTTATATAGATATTTTTTGAACAAGTAGTTGATTTGAATGATAATTCTATATCGGCTATTATTTTATTTTATTTAATTTTTTAAAATCCATTATAATTAAGTGGTTTTTTGAAAATTTCATCTTATTTTTCATAAGATATGATGAATTATAAAATGATATCTCATTTTCGTGTTTGATTACAAAAGAAATAGTGTTTTTTATATATCTTCTTGGCTCATTGGTGATGTTTTGGGTTTTTACTTAAAACAATATCTCTTGTGTGGCCACACAAAATTTGGGTTTTTCTATAACTCAATCCAAAATCAATGAGTGTGTATTACATGAAAAATACTTGAGCATAAAAACTTATAGATACCACATATTCTATTTTATCCATGGAAAGTGATAGATAATATTGTTTTTTATAGGACCAAGAAAATAATTCCTGTGGTAGAATGTGAGAAGTTCTATATTTACAATTTCTATCCATTTTAAATCCACTGAAATTAGCATCTAAAAAAGATTTAAATTCAAATTAATTTATAAGAGAATAAAATAAGCCAATATCCTTAAATCCTTTAAGATAATGAAAAAATATTTTTTTCATATTTAATATAAGAATATTTAGGATTAGCTTGATATCTTTCACATAATACCAGAGAAAACATCATATTTGGACACCAAGAATTAGTAAATGTAAACTATTAATCATTCCTTTAAAAAAATAATCAATCAGTTTCACAAATACAACAAGATATGAATTATTTTAGTATCATATATAAGTACTTATACTTTTAGTGTTTTCATAAAAATATTTCTTGAGAATATTTTTTATATAATTATATTGAAATATAAAAGTTTCATCTTGTTTTTGTAAAATTTGAAAACCAAGAATAAAAGTAGTTTTACCCATCATACTCATCTCAAATTTTTAAATCATAAGTAATTAAAAGGAATCTAAAATAGATTTTTGAGTAGAACCAAATAGAATATAATAGGTATAAATATGAACAATAATGGTGTGTTTAGAATCCTTTTTAATAAATGGGTTTGGACCTGTATCCCACCTAACAAAAAAATTTTCTAACAAAAATCTAGTTAATCTATTTCGATATTCTCTTGGGGATTGTTTGAGTCAATAAATAACCTTAGTTAGTCAAAATACATAACATAAATATGTTTTACCTTACAAACCAGGTGGTTATTCTATATTAAATACCTTATATACATATCTAATAAGGAAAGAAAACTTCCCATCCATTTAAAAAAATTTAAAATTTATAAATGATGGATATACTAGAGGTGCATATATTATAACGGACTAGTGTGTATTAGTAATATTTTTTTCTTGAATAAATGTGTTTTGTATAATATAGTATATTATTATACACATGAAAAAATTAGGGAGAAAAAAAATTAATTTTTTTAATTACTAAGTATTATTACACTAATCACCAATAAAACTAATTAAAATTCCAAAAAATTATAATTGGTCAAAAAAATCTAAAATCTAAAATGGGAAAATGTGGATCCCATCAATCTAATAGAATCATCACTCCCACTATAGGCACTATAGAGAAAACCTCAAATATTATTAAACTACGAATTATATAGAAAATGAAAATATAAAACCTAGAAAATAATTAATGTTTTTATTCAGAAAAATAATGGAGTGGTACAAATAAGAGGTAATGTTACCATTCTAATAGTAACCTAATTATTGGGAATAATAACCTGACCCTTGGAAATTGTAACCAGATTATTAGGAATAGTAACCTAACTGTTGGTAATAGTAAACTTAGTATTGGAATATTAATTTTACCTCATAATAATAATTATTTTCTAAATAATATTTATTATGATTAATTTAGTTAAATAATAATACTTCAATATCAAAAAATGAATATCACGATTAAAAAACTCAACTAAAATATAACGGCATATTTAATAAACTGTATTTTAAAGTAATTCATAAAAATTATTACTTTCAAAATTAAAAATAAAATTACCTATTTTAGATATTTATTTTTTAGAAATGAATTTAATTTTTTAAATAATAATTTTCTAAATTTTCCAAGGGTTTTTTTATTAGTTTTCTAATATAATTCAATTTTCATGTGAATATTAAAAATAAAAATTTTTACATAAACATTGTAGCCTAAATTAAATTATTAAAGATGTAATGATGAAAAAATATATTATGAAACATAAGGTGCTTCCATGAAATATTTTATTTTATAAATAATTCATTACAATATGATAAACGTAATTTCTAAACATAAAAAGAGCTTTTCAAATCGTAATTTGAAAAGTGATTCCTTAAAATATAAATTCAATTCCGTCCAATTTATTTTTTAATACAAAATTAATTCAAAATATAAAGTGTATTTAAAGTACTAAAATCATTATATTATATTTCTATGTGATTTATAATATAAAAAAATTTAAAAATACATTGTCTTACCTTTTGATATATTATTTTACTCAATATTTTATTCTAAATATTCCATTCTCCCCGAGTATAGATAACCCATCTCCCTTACCTTTGGAAAACCAATCATCATATCCATTATAAATCCCAATAAGACAAAAATCCTCCCTAAAAAGACCCCTATAATCCATAGATACATTTTGGATAAATTCAACACAAATTACCAAGGTGTTATAGTGTGGTATAAGAGTAGTTACACCAAGGATTAAATATTTTTTAATCCACTTATATCTTTTTTTTATTTATTCTTCCTCTTCAATTTCTTTCATTACACAAAAACTTTTATAAAAAACAATAAAATAATTAATTAGGTTATAATTTAACATTACATTTTTTATTTTAACTTATTTTATATTTCATCCTACTATATATATAAATCTTAAACATCTATGACCTGCCCTTATGACAATGTCTCGTCAAAGGTTACATGTCAAAACAAATAACCATAATCATGGATTAATATTAAAATATATATATTATATATAAAATATTAATTAGATACATTATAATGTTATGAAATTAATTATAAAAATTTATAAATTACATTTAAAAAAATAGCGATGTCATAATGAAATGAGAAATTATTAATAAAAACATGATATAAAAATTCTTCATCTTCATAAATAAGATATAAAAAATAAATTACAATTATTTTAATTGATAAATAGTAGTTTAAAAGATAATAATTTACTTCTAGATCTGTGTTTTAATATATATAATTTTCTTTTTCAGGAGGTGGAAAAAACGATAAAATAATGTAGGAATTAAGATAAGTGGATTCTCAAATGCAATTCTATTATTTGGTTTATTTTCATTTATACATTTTTAATGTACTTATTATATATTTAAAATTATTTTTCCCTTTTTTATAGTGATATAAATGTTCCTACCATGTCAAAATATTTTATAATAAAGGCCTCTTTTTCAAAGTGACTTCAAAACACTATATTTTACACCTCTTGACATGCTTCTTACCCACCCATGAATAATAATGTTTTATACCCAAATATTATATACCTTATTCATTTATGAACCAAAAACATTATTAATGAATTTATTGATTATGAAATCCTTGTAAACCCCATTACATAATGGGTTTTATTTTATGACCTTGATTTTTATATGTCCTAGGTGGCATACATGATTATGTAACTATAATTATGTGATGGGTTGGCTCATACTTTAATGGCCCTATAATGCATTATGTAGTGTGATTTATCTCATGTGATAATGTTAAATATGTGTTAACATGATTCTCGATTTGATCACAATAATGATTTTATGATTCTAAACATGTATTATGCCTGAACATGATGCAGGCGTTATTTACAACTATGTGTGGTATTTTACCACTAAGACTTGATGTTTCATTTTTATGCATTGACAAATTACATGCCTTTATCCATTACTTTATGATAAACCAATTTTTATGTTTCGATTTGGATGCTATTTATTCTCACCCATATTATATTGATTCATGTTCCTTTTCCATCCTATTATTATGATTTTAGGTCACCACATTCATTGATGTATATCCTTAGGTGATTACTTGTACTATGGAAATTCTACGTCCACTAAGAAGATAGAGAAGAGAAATTAAATAATTTTTTACTTTTGTTACGTAAAACTTAAGTATAATCCTAATTTTCCCAATACACTAAACCTTTGGAATATAGATTTTTAATTCTATTATGTTTTTTATCTTTGAAAATGATTAATAGTCATTTAAGAGAAACTAGGGTCACTATAGTTATTAGAATATCATATTTTTGTATATTTGGTAATTATGATTTAAAAAAGAGTGAAAACCCTAAGTATAAGTGTATATACAGGAATAAAATCCTAGAAGAATATTTTTAGAAAATGATAGGCATAGATATCACATATGATATAACTTTAGTGTCAATATCTGAAAAGAATAAATTATGCATGATTTGATGAATTTTTTTCTTAAAACATTTCTATTTTAGAAATGGTCAGAAATAGGAGAAATTATGTCAATAACCCATTTGACGTACATTGCAATGATAACTTGAACAACATCCCCATTGCTTTGAAAGGTGGGGTTCAAAATTTTATGGCTTCCTTATCTAGTAATATCTTGATATGGATAACCACCAAAATCATGTGGGATATTTTACTTCACCCAAGAAGGATCAAGAATCCATTTGTTCATTTATGCAGCAATGACCACCAATATTTAGTGGAACTTCATACCAACAATTCATGGAAAATGTGAGTTAACTCAATGCATAAAATTGGCTCTTTGATCCATTATTTAGAGAAGGTGAATGTGACTCTATCCATTTGTCATTTATATGGAGAATATAAGTAATGATGGTTATCCATTAAGAAGAGCAAGACAAAATGATGAAATAGAAGAAATGGATTGGGTTGAATTTATGAAAATATTTATTAATAATTATTTCCCATGAACTCTTTAGACAAATGTGGATAAATAATTCATTGAGCTAAAGAAAAAAAAGGTGAATCTATCATGTATTATGAGGAAATAAACACAAGGATGTCAAGATATTCCTTTGGATTTGTTATTAACAATGATATATAAATATATAGATTCTTTAGTATTTTAAAACCACACCATTGAAATAAACTAGAAATCATGATTTTGGGAGTTATAAAGAAGTGGCTAGATGGGATCTCATTGTAGATATGTATCTTGTATAATGGTAACATGGTTAAGGAGATAAGATGAAAAGAATAAAATATAAATATGGTGGGTCAAATAAAAATTAGGAAATAGATTTTTACAACGCACATGTCAAAAAATTTAGAATAAGCATCATGGGAATTGTTTCAAATGGACAAGAAATTTTTTGAAGTATTGGGGAGAAGGCTATCAAGCTCTTAATTGGAAGAGATATGTACAAAATCTGACCAACTTGATAGAGGGAATGATATAGCCTCTTAATTCACCACCTCTGGTTCAATACATCAATTTTTGGGGAGCAAGGTAACTAAGACCGAAAGTTCACAAATCCTCATGTCTTTGAGGTAATCAACATAAATAGCCACCAATATAAAAAAAGGGAAATATTATGCTAACAATATCGTTAAAGTGGACCATGAAAACAAATTTTTGTATGGAACACATCCTACTTACTAAATAATGGAAAAAATTAGATACTAGTTCTATAAAGTCCATCATATCAAGCACGTTTTCTAGAACTGTTGAATCAAATAAATGATTCCTTGAAGTAGAGATATATGTAAAAATACATAGTGTTGTAGTCGTTCCAACTCATGCGTAGGAATCTTATTCTATTGTTATATATGGTAATATTATTCAAATGAATATATTAATTCTTTCCTTGGGGGAATTCGATGCTATATTTGGAAAGAATTGAGTCTCATTATAGAGAGCACACATGAAATATCAAGAAATGAAATATCATATAATTTTCCAAACCATTAAATACTCCTCTATAAATTTAAGGAATATCATGATCTTCTATTGGAAAATCCATCTAGGGTGTGGGTGTTGATAACTGATGAATAAGTATACCATTCCCAAATGGTGGGGTCAAAGGAAAGAATCAACCTAGAGAAAATGCCTACTGTGAGGGAATATACTGATATATTTCTTAAAGATTTACCCATACATCACCCATATCATGAGGTAAAGTTATTAATATACCTCATACCCAGAGCCACTCCTATCTGAATATCCATTACATTATGGACCCAATAAAATAGGAGGAGTTAAAGAAGAATCTAAGAGGTCATTTGGACAAAGGGTTCATACACCCAAGAGCATCACTTTGGGGTGCACCAATACTATTTTTCAAAAATAAGGATTGTTAAATGTGGTTACATATGAATAACTCAGAGCTTAAAAAGATCAATATAAAGAACAAGTATCATATTCCAAGTATTTATTACTTGTTCAATCAATTATGAGGAACTCAGTACTTCTAAAATGTGGATCTTCATTCTGGATATCATCAACTGGAGGTGAAGATAGAAGATATTCAGAAAACTAATTTCCATTCACGGTATAAGAATTATGAGTTCATATTTATTCTCTTAGAACTTATTAATTCTTCTTAAATCATCATGTATTTGATGAATATAGGCTTTAGAGACTACCATCCCAAATTATTCATCGTTTTTGTTGACGATATTATCATTTATGCTAACAGAAATAATGAACATGAAGAACATCTAAGTATTGTGATGGAGACATTATGTAAGTTGATAATTTTTGATAAGTTCATAAGGTGGAATTTTGGATACAAAAAGTTACATCCTTGGGGAATGTGATCACAAGTGAGGGAATTTTTACAGACCCTTCAAAAAATAAAGGCAATTAAAGAATGGAACAAACCTGCTAGTGTCATAGAAATCAGTAATTTCATTAGACTACCTATGTACTACCAAATTTTTTTGAGAAATTTATCATAAATATCTATCCCTATAACTAATTTAACATCTAATTCGGTTAAGTATTCATGAATAAAATAATTCATGGAAATCATTAAGGAGTTCAAGAAGAGGCTAATCACTACACATGTACCCACACTACCAACAAGTGGAAATGGTTATTTTGATATTCAATGATTCTTTGAAGAAATATTTGATAAGATTACTCGTAAAAAATGATAAATATATTTCTTATTCCTCAAAAAAGTTGAACATCCTTGAGAAGAACTACCTGATGCATGATCTGGAGCCTATGAATAAGATTTTTCCTTATAAATGTAAACCATTATCTATATGGTGAGAATTGTGACATATATACAAATCATAATAGTGTAAAGTATATATTCTCATAGAATGAGATGAACATGTGTTAAAGAACATGGTTATGGAAAATCAAGGACTAGTATTTCTCTATTCACTACCATCGGGGAAAGGTGAATAGGGTAGCTGATGTTCTTAGCAAAAAATAACCTACCGCTATATCTCTGATGAGGATTTATAAAGACCCTATCATTCGAGATATTTAAATGATATATTATGAAATTATAATCCAATTTAATTCATCCTACCTTTCCCAAATTATTTCCCAATCATCCATCTGAGAAATATCAAAGAGCCCGAAAGGAATCATCTTAAGCTACAAATGAACATTAAATAATTAATGGAAGGGAAGTTATAAAAGTTTCACATCAATGATGATTATATTATTTGGTTTCAAATGAGAATTGTTTTACTTCATGACATAGGATAAAGAATGATAAATTGGATAATTTTAATATATCGTCTTTCTTTATCCATCTGGGATATACCAAGATGTATAATGATCTTTGAGAAAACTGTTACTAAGAAAATATGAAGAATGAGATTAATGAGTATATCATAGGGTTTTTTTCATGTTAGAAAGTTAAATTAGAGTTATATAAGTCTAAATGGATAATGAATACATTTAATATACCCATGTTTAAATGGGATTATATTAATATGTACTTTGTTACTAATATACCAAAAAAACGAAAGAAAGCAACAAGATATGGGTTTTGGTGGATAGACTCACAGAGACTACCAATGATATTGTTATTCAGGAAGATTTCTCACATTAACAACATTCAAATGTTTATAATAAGAAATTTTTTAGGGTTCATGGAGATACACTAAATATAATCTCTGATCGTGATCCAAGGTTCACCTCTATATTCTCGAGATTCCTTCAACATTCTCTAGTACTAAATTGAATTTCAGTATGGTCTATCACAACCAAAATTATGATCATTATAAAAGTAATGATTACATGCTTTAGGATATTCTATGATCTGTCTCAATTTAATTTAAAAGTAGATGGGATATTTATCTCTCATTGGTTGAGTTCTCATATATAAACAGCTTCCACTCCAGTATTCAAATTGATCCACATGAAACACTATATGGGAAGTGATGTGGTACTCTAAATTCTTTGGATGATGTTTGTGAATGAAAACAACATGGAATTGATCTTATGTAATATATATTGTATAAGTTTCAAGCCATCAAAAAATATATAAAAGATTATTAAATTCAGAAAATGAGCTTTGATGAAAATCATTTAAGGGACTTGGTGTTTGGTGATGGTTAAAAATTTTTCCACAGAATATCTCCATGGAAGAGAGTCATATGGTTTTTAAAGAATGGGATACTTATCCTGAGGTACATTGGACCCTTTTAGATCCTTGATCGTAATGAAGCAATGTCTTAATGGCATACATGTCCACTATGTATGGCTAAAGATCATGACAAGTGTCATGTATCTCTCCTATCGAATTACATACCCAACCCCTCACATGTACTAAATGTAGACATTATAAAACTATATAATAAACTCTCATATGAAGAAAAGATCGTGAATATCTTCAAATATAGAGAAACGTTTCTGTGAAACAAAAAAATTCCCCTTGAAAAGGTGATGGGGAGGAACCATAACCTAGAAAAGGTGACCTAAGAACTGGAGTAAACAATGAAACTGATGTACCCTGACCTATTTTTAATTGTGTTTATTATTTCAAATTTTAGGGGATATAATTTATAATTTAGGGAGAATATAACTACCCACTATTTATTATTAATAATATTCCTGAAAAAATATGTGTAATGTTATATTATAAAATATTATATGCATACAAAATATACGGAAACCAAAAAATACATTTCTTTAATAATAAATATTTTTACATTAAACAGAAATGAAACCAATTAAAATTCAAAACATTAAAACTAGAAAAAATATAGAATCTAGAATCTAAAATGGGGAAATATAGATCACTACAATCTACTAGAATCATTACCCCCTACAAATAGTATTGAAAGAAAGAACAATATTAGATGACCAAGAATAATTATATAAAATATAAATATTAAACCTTGAGAGGAATTGAGTTGAATATTGTGTAAATTAATGGAGTGGAATAAATATGATGTAATTTTACATTTGGAAAAATATAATTACCTTTGGTTAAAATAACATGACCATTGGGAATAATAACATATGTATTGGAACAGTAATGTTACCTCAGAATAGTATATTTTCATATAAAAAATATTTTTCATGATTAGTTGATGTAAATAAAATTATTATAATGTCAAAAAATAAATATCATAATTAAAAAACTCAATAAATATATAATAGTATTTTCAAAAAACTGTATGTTAAACATAATTTGTAAAAGGAAATATTTTTATATTTACAATTATTATTAAATATAATAGTAATTTATTTCTATAAAATTAATATAAAATTTGAAATCACCAAATAGAAATTTTCTACGAGGGAGTTTTTGGGAATTTTTTGAAATTCTTTAATTTTTATGTGAATAGTAAAAATAAATTTTTAACATAACTAGTGTATCATTAATTAAATCATTGATGATGTAATACTAAAATAATTCTTACAATAACTTTAGTTCGGGAAATAATAAATTTTATTTCTTAAATGAGAAATTAAAAGATGGTGAAACTAATTTCTAAACATAAACAATACTTCCCAAAACCTAAAGTCAAAATTTATTCCTTAAAATAACAATTTTTCTTTCTTTCATGTTTCCATTGTAATAAACTGAGGAATTAAAATTATAAAGGGTCTTTAAAGTCATAAAATAATTATAGCATAGTAATTTTTTTTAATTTTAAAAAAATAACTACGACATGTTTTATCTTTGAGATCTTATTTATTGAATATTTTATTCTAAATATACCACTCTCCTCAAGAAAAAATAAAACCACACACTTATCTTGGAAAACCAATCCCTACCCTCAATTAAAAAGCCAATTCTCTAACCAAATACCCCATATAAAGCCCTATATAAACCTTAGGTCTATTTACGAGTAATTTAACTCCAACCAAAATGTATTTATAGTGTCGTACAAGAGAATCTACACCATAAATTAATAATTAATTAATAATTAATTTTACATTATATTATTGATTTTAACTTATAAAATTTTCATACAAATATATATATATTTTAAATTTATCATTACCACTCTCCCAATAATGTCCCATGAAAGGTCGATTAAGCACATACAAATACATTTTCATGTCAACAAATATAACCATTATCAATGATGAATTTTATACACTCTATATAATATATAAAAATTTAAATATGTGCATTATAATCTTATTTGAAAAATTATACTAAATTATAAATTACGTTTAATAAAATAGAGAAATAAAATATAAATGAGAAATTTTTAAGAAAAACCTAATATCAAAATGGTTAAAATTAATAAAATTAAATTATGTAATATAATCCAATAATTATAAGGGATAAATAGTTTTATAAATTTCAATAAGTAACTTGTTTATCAATGTATTATTAAATCTATTTTTGTTATTTAGGATCAAGAAAATAACGAAATAAAGAACTAATTAAGGTAAGGGGATTCTCAAACCCAATTCCTAGGGATTAACTAATTCCTTAGGTTTTTAAAACTTTTTCTCTTCAACAATAATTATCATTTGTTATTCATTTTGGTATTTTAAAAAACTATCTTTATTTTTTATATCTTAAAAAGAGCTTTCCATCATGGGTTGAAAATGATTTTTAGAAATATCATCTAATTATGTGGGTTGAGGTTGTTTGAAAAGAAAATGATTAGTTTCATCAAATTTAATATGCAATGTTTCTTCAGAAATACTTTTACGTTTACATAAAAATATAAAAGAATTCATTTTTTTAGATTAAAATAAAAATATTAATTTATAATATTTTAGGTTAAATTTATATAAATTATCATTATTATTCATGATGAATAGTTTTTATTCAAAGACATTTAAGTTGGAAAGTTTCAGTTTTATTATCATCCACATATCATAAAGCGATTTATTTAAAAAAGGTTTTATTAAAACATGATTTATAATATAGAAGGAAGTAATAATTTATTCATCCAAAAAGAAATTAGTAATTGATTAACCACTCAAAATGGTTCTAGTAATTTTTGGAAAAATTCTATTTATGCTTTCAACTACACCATTTTTCTATGGAGTACTAAGAGTTGAGAAGTTTTTTTATCATACCTTTCACACTACACAAATTTTTAAATTTAAAAATTTAATATTCTCTACCATTATCACTATGTATAGTTACCAAATGTATATTTTTATCAATTTTTAAACGTTTTAGAAAAGTTTTAAAAAATAGAATTCAGACATTTTTTCTAGAAAATGGGCCCATGTAAAACTAGTGTAGTCAATTACTAAAACCTAAAAAGAGTATTTCCCATCAATATATCTTGTTTTTTATTAATGTAATAAATCAATGTTCACTAACTATAGATCATTAGATGTTGAAACATCACAAATATATTTAAAATGTGGCTTATATGGATTTCCAAATTGATAAGGATCACAAACATTGGATGAATTAAACTTATTCTCTACATGATATCTGACAAGTCATTTCATAGAGAGTCTGGTAAAATTTCTAACATTTTAGTGTCTTAAAATTATACAGAACAACCAAGATTAATATTCCATTTCAATATGTAAAGGTATATCATGGATCTTATAGTTATATAAGTTATGTTTGTATCTATTATCATGCATGTTGGAAGAATGAAAAAACATATCTTTTGAACTATGAATATTTTATTTATCATTACTAAAGATTAAAAGATAACCCACATCACCTAATTGTTTTATTCATAAAAAGGATTAACCTTATTCGTAGATAAAATATAACATTTAAAATTAATTATTTATAAAAAAAAGAACAATATTACCAATTCCAATAACATCTCCATGAACAATTTGAAAAAAAAATTTCCACCTTTAATTTTAATGATATCCCAAATGAAATCCTTGATCATAATCATATGTCAATAACATACACTATCCATGTACCAGATATTTTTATTGTTGGAACACTTATTATTTTTTGAAAAGTAAGATGATTATATTTTGTATCCAAAACATACTTAGGACCAGTATTATTGAAAAATAATATTTCAGGATCCACATCAATCCAACTGTATTATGTTGAGTAACTGTCAATTAGTTTGAAATAATATCTATTTTAAATCTAATGTATTTCTATTTATTTAAGCAACATAAATTTTACAAATTTATTCCACATTTCCAATTAGTTTAAAATCATGAAATATTTTGAATGAAATTATTATCTTGAAAAAAATTATTATAATTAAAATAATAATAGATATATTCCAATTAGGTTTTATTATCATATATATTTTATCAAAATTTTCAATACCAATGGCATGTTTTGTAGTAACTTATTTAGACTCTAGATTTAAAAATTTTGTCTCACAACTAAATTTTTATTCCCAAAAGGTATTTTAATAAAATAAAAATTTTCACTCACATTTGAAAAATAAGTTTCTCAATGTCATATATCTCTAATTATTTTAGAGGATTAGAAATTTCATTTGACATTTTATAATTTTTGAAATTTTATTTTGATATTTTTTCCACAGTGGAATAAATTGTTTTATTAACATTAAATATTCATTTTTCTAAAAGCTTTGATAAATGAGAAACATCCTCAATTATAGGTAAAATATTATTTTATTTTGATGTACATTCTTGACCTAATGATATAGTATCAGGATAGATTTAATTATAAGAGAAATTGGTTAAATATTTAGTAGATACCATATCCATGAAGAAGATTTTACTTATTAGAATTCCATCAAGGAAACTAATATTCCTCTTATATTAACTTTCACCATTAGGTTAATAATCTTCAGATCAATCACCTCCACTTTCACTCTATGTTTTTGATGGTTTCCAATTTTACTTACTCTTATGTCTATAAAACATCATATAATTCGTCTCATAATTCATATCCTTATTATCTTTTCTCTTAAAAATGGTATGATCTGGTCTGATATGACTAGTATTCTTTAACTTATAACATATCATTTCAGAAAAATCTTTATTTTCAAATTTTTCCTTAAAATTATTCTTAAACTTATATCAGAAATATTTTCCCCAAAAATATTTTTCCCTTATTTTATCAATATTAGCTGAATCACTCACAGAATAATTAGAAGAAATAATAACTATTTCACATTGAACATTATTTTTTTTGGATGAATTTGATGCTTTATCTGTATATATCACTTTTCTATCAATATCTTATATAGTATAAAAAGATACTCCATTTTTCATTTTCTTTTTTTGAGAGTTTCTTTTCAATCTTCCCTCATTAATCATAAGAGATCCAATAAAATAATATAAACCTGGATTTTTAATTTTCTTTGTCCCTTCATGTGTTTTTATCTTGGATTCCAAATCTCCTAGAATAATATCAATGATCTTTTAAAAAAAATTAACGAGTGGGATCTTTATCATATAGAGATTGCAAAATTTTAAAAATAATCATATATCACTAATGTATCATAGAAAAAGATTCCTCTTATAAGAAATTAAATTCTTAGTAGTATGTTTTAAACATTTTTCTTCTAGTTTCTATTTCCTTATAAATATAAAAATGATTAATTTCCATTTTCATCCAAATTTTGTTCACATATTCATAATAAGAAATTAGATTATCTATTATAATTATTAAAGAATATATAAATGTATTTCTAACATGATAAATAAGTTTATATTCATAATATTCTTAATTTTTAAAGTTATAAACATATTTTATTGAAAGATGATAGTTATTATTTGACATGACAATATTATCAACTCTTTTATTGATAAATAATGTTTTTATATGATATCTATAATACTAATCATCCCCATCAAAAATAAATGTTCATATATGATTAATATTTTTATGAGTTACAATATTCATTAATTCCATATATTTTAATAATAAATACACTCTTTCTACATGTACATGTTAGGGTAAAAATAGTTCAAATAAATTTTTTAATTCTTTAGAAACCTGCTTAATAAAAAAAGAAAAAATAGAAAGTTATGAAATAGAACTAGATATTATAGAAAATATATGATAAAATATTTTAGAATAGGCTACAAAATGGGGTGAATTATATATTAAAAAAATAAAACTTATAAAATTAATTAACTTATTTATGTAAAATTATCAATGTAAATTTTTTAAAAAACACCATATTATAAATCTATGAAATAATTTTTCTGAATATCATAGTTATGAAGATTTTAAAATAATTAAAACATTTATATATAAATTTAATGTGGAAAATTTATCTTCTAAAATAAAATAAAAAAATAAATAATAATAATTTATTAGAAATATTACAAAACATTATAAAATATTGATCTATTCATAAATATTAAATTATAAGGAAGAATATAGCTCAGAATTTATGTGTCAATAGAGTTAACAAAACATTAAAGTTCTATTTATTTTAGGAAAGGAAACCCTAAATACTAATATTATAATAACTTTGTTTCCATAACCACAAGAATCCTCGATCAATAATGTCAAACAAGCCTCTATCTTCTTATCCCTGAAATACCTCGAACAAACCTAATAATGTATAAAATTAAAAAAACTAAATATCTTGAAGAATTTTCAAATATTCATCCCAATGATTCCTTAACAAAAATTCCCTTAAAACACTACAGAACAACACTTTTAAGGTAACAAGATATTACAAAATCATTTCAATTAATATTAATAGACTGTGATGAAATAAATTCATCTTCTTAGATCCCTACTGCTATTTGTAGTCAATTTTCTAACAATCATATTCCATGAATCTCATAGGTGGTTGCAAAAACCTTCAGAAAAATTCAACTTGATAGCACAACATGTTCATTCGAAGTTTGTTAGTGTATACACCGTCATAATATT
Organism: Viscum album; assembly: GCA_963277665.1. Lineage (NCBI taxonomy): Eukaryota > Viridiplantae > Streptophyta > Magnoliopsida > Santalales > Viscaceae > Viscum > Viscum album. The sequence continues at coordinate 1,759,165,719 of OY728138.1, forward strand.
ACTATATTTCATATATTAGAATGTATTTTTTTCATTTAAGAAAATTGTAAATATGTTTTAAAATATTTAAGGAAAATATATTCTGGAAACATTTCCTTCTTTTATCTTGAGAATTTTTATCTACAATTATTAATATAATGTCATAAATTGAGACATAATTATATTCTTAATTAGGAGGTTTTATAAGTCTTCATCTGATAATATTTGTAACAGTCTATCCAAACATTAAATAATCTTTTCAAAATAGAGTTATTTACTCCATCTAATAATATGATATTCCTCTATTTGTAAAAAATGATTTAATGGAAAAATAGACATAAAATTATGGAAGAATAATGTTTAGTAATACAACATGATTAATAAAAATTATTCTGATTCCCAAAATAATTTAAGAGCGTATTGAAAGAAATTTAGAATCTACAAGAAGGACATGACATCTCCATAAAGATATTTAAGAGTATATGAACTGATAAAATCCACATGACTAATATTATACCCACATATATCCAACCCCCACCTTTTTATAATATTTTATAATCCTCCAAGCTAGTGGGAAGCTAAATGAATGTCTATCTGTCAATGGATAAACTTTTCAAGAGAAAATATAATTCATTATAACTGTAATGCATCATATGTGTAAACTATATCAACAACTAAATTCTATCCAATGACATTAATTATAAACTGAGTTCATGGGAGATGAAAATGAAATATTATGTTGTAATTCCTGTAATTTAATGCATGGAATAAAATTATATAAGAATAAATCTATCTAAAAATTTTAATCATACATAATATACATATTCAAAAAAAATTATAAACATAGACATATTAATATGAATAAACAACTAAATAAAAATTTCATCTATTTTACAATCATGAGATTTATATATGAAAATTTCAAATTTGATGCATCTGTGAGAATCTTTTATTTATAATTTCTATCACTTATGATTTATAAATATTTTGTAAACTAAAATAAATTCAAGTAAAATATCAACAAAACACAAAAGTAATCTATATTATATTTTAAGATTTGTAATTGTAATTATCAATAATAATCTATGATTGATATCAATACCTATGACTGGACCTATCATAATTTACCAATCATATTAGACAATATCCCATATACAGCCAACACAACACAATGATTTATTTTAGTGTAACCCATGATTTAAAAATAGCTTATGATATCTTATATCATATCATATGGTATAGTATAAAACATTATGATTTAAATATTTCATATTGTACTATATATTAGTGTAAAACACTTTGACCAAGACAGATAATGAAAATATTAATAACATGTATTATGATATGGATTAAGAATATTATCACTTGCATTTTCTTCATGAAAAAAATAGAATGATAATTCATACATGAACATATCTCTAATACCATTGATGGTGGAGGAATCTCTATTGATTTTATAAAAAAATACAACAAGTAATCAATATAAACATACTATATAAATCCCTTTCCTCATCACATTGGACATTGAATATATTTTCATTGATAATGGACTCCTCAGTGGAGAACCTCGCATTTCCACTCTTCATGTGTGGAGTTCCCAGGAATTGTTTAACTCGTTATCCTTTTCTTTGATACCATTAGTTAGTTTAAGGGGTCATCTTAAATCATTTATGTATATGAAAACACATAAAAGGACCAATTAATCATCAGCAGAATCAATATTTCTAATAGAATAACATAAATCACCTTCCTTCCTTGATCGCATTAAGATTCATCTCTCTAGAAGTGGTGTAGTTTTTATATTAGGAATCCCTGAGTGACAACCAAATAAATATCACAAGTATGGGTTGTACACTAGCCTTGTATCCTCATTCATAATGGGAGGACCCCAAATCACCAATGGAGTGAAAGAACCATCATTAAAAAGAAAACTGGTGACCAAGGATAAAGATAACTTTTATAAGGGATTGATTGTATCATATTACCACCATTGGGGGAATCCCATACCCTATATAGACTGTGTTCATTAAAATAATATAATATAATTTAGGCTACCATCGCATTGTGGATAACTTACGTTACAAGGAATTGACATTTCCATAACCATTTGAACATTTCAACTATTTACACTATGAATCTATACCTATAATTGGTATCGAATTAAGATTCCTAGAAAAATGAAATTAATCAAGAAGATATAGAAAAATTCAAGTGTGGGATATCAACAATTGTATTTCCATCATAAAATATGATGGTAACAAATCATACAATATTATAGTGGTATCTATATTTTTATATTTTCAAATAAGATTCAAGGATATCATAAAATATGAAATCTCCTATTTTAGTGGACTTAGATCAATTTCAGTTAAACCAAAATTATATGTAAATAAATATATAAAATATTCACCTATATTATAAATAATGCATAATGTATAACACTCTATATGGTATATACTTAGGAGGTTATCCATCACATAAAACTCGTTTTATACTTCATGAACATATTTTTTATCTTTTCATGTGTTCATCCTTTACTTAACCATAATCTTTTAGCACTCCAAATCAATTTTATTGTTATTTTTATAAAAGAAACTTTAAGTGTGAAGTGGGGACTACAAAAAACCATTCAAAATTTAAAAATCATCCCACAAAAACAAAATTCAAATTCAGAGGGATCATCTTGGGATCTAACATGTTTCCAGAATTCCTGCAAGATTGGGAAATCATCATGTACTACATCATCACTTTCTCCGCCTCATCAAATGAAACATCAACATCATCACCACCATCAACACATCACCATCATCATGACTCATCGATGTATTCCACTCCACACATATTTTTCAACCACCATGTCATCGATGACTCCCAACCCCACAAGAGCCGGAGACACTACAAGATCCACCGTCGCCAAAAAACTGTCAACCACCTTCGTCATCATTGCATCATTGAAAAGAGCTATCTAAACAATTCCTAGTAACATTATGAAACATCTATCATAATCCATCCTCATCCCATAACCTATAATCAAAATCCACTAGAACAGAACTCAATGACATTTTTGATAACCGAAAACCATCAAAGTCTCAGGGGGAATGACTCATATGAGCTTCAAACCACCATAACCTAATACACCTTCAACATCTCCACTAACATATAACTATTTCACCATCGAATTGGTCCAAAAGGAAAAAAATTAAACCTTATTATATCATCTATGAACATTATCTGCTTCATTTAGGATTAAAACTAGGAGGTCTTCCATGACTTGAAACTCAAACAATGAACCAACATGAACATTATAAATAAAGCACCATTAGAAAAAAAAAATACCACATTAAGTTCGTGACACCAAGATGCCATCGACCACTTGAACAACACCTCCCAAAGCCTCTAATAAAACCCCCATGCTAAACAAAACAGTGTTAGAGTGATGGTGAATAAATCCAATGTATAGATCGAGGTGGTATAAAAAACTATCATCGAAAAAAATCTAAACTAAGATTTATAATTACTACTAGATATAACCACCAAAAAAGAAGGAAGGAGACAACCATGGTACGCGATCTTGGGATACCAACACTCTCTCAACTAGCACAACCCGAACCACGCTAAAGGAACTAGAATAATAGACCACAATGGGGCAAAAAACATGGTAATCATGAAATAAGAGTAGAGGAAGAACCAGTGAGGACATCCACAGAGAGCAGTAGTCGCAAAATAATGACAAATGGAAGATACTGGCCAGCACAGGAAAATAAGGGGAACCAAGAGGAAAGTACATCTGGGAGAAAAATATATAAATTAAGCAAGTTTGAAAAATGGTGAGACATATTAATCATATTCTTATTGATTAAATTATTTAAAATAGTATGCAGACATCTTAGATTCTCAACATACAATGTTACAATGTTAATTACTTCAATTTTCTACTCATAACTCCTTATAATCACATCATCATTAACATTATTATAATAGTTCAATTAAACATTTTCATAGATATAATTTTGTTATAAATTTGACACCTAAAATTATATCATTACCAACACATTCTAAATTACCTTTGGATATATATAGAATTTCACTCTTTTTAAATTAGCAAATTTATCCTTCCTCTATTTTCTTTACCGATATAGATTAAATTATTAAATGTATTGAGTGATATTAACTTTTATTTTAAAGTTTATTTATTTATTTATTTGTTAAATTTTAATTTATCTAAGAAAAACATAGTCCTTATAGCTTCTTATAAATATAATTCTCTTCATAATATCATATTAAGATACACAAACTACTTTATGTTTGAAAATACTCTTTATTTTCATTATAGGGAATATTAAAATATAAATTGTTGTATCCATATCTTATATGGTATTATTATTGGACTATATGGTAAGATTGGAAAATGGTCTAGAGTTGGGTTAATATACAATATTAAAATTTTTAATTAATGTAAAATTTAAAAAATATTTAATTAAAAATAAAAAAATGAACACATATGTTTTTTATAGTTTTTTAGATAAAAATTTTTGGTCTGAGTTGGACACTCAAGAGGTGGGTTAATTGAGTTCCTATAAAAATTTCTGTTAAAATTTATTTATTTGAAAGTCACCCAATTTAAAATAAAATAGGCCAGTTAACTTAATAGCAGATTTGTAAAAGATTTGAGAGATTGAAACATTCCTAAAAAATGTATTAGTTTTTATTAAAATCACTTTATTAAGTTACTTAACCTTTTTAAATAAGTCTACTAAAAGAAATTATAGAACAAAAAAAATATATGATTAACTATCAATGTGATGTATTATATTCTATATTGAATGAATGATGACATACATGAAAATAAAGCTTAAACAAAATGGATAAAACAAGAGGTTCAGTCTTAGGTAGAGACATACTCCTCTTCACATGGTTATCACCTTCCACCAAGTAGATTATATTAATAAACATGATCCATAACCTAGATTGGGGTTTACAACAGCATAAAAAGTTTTCGAGGTCTAACTAGACCTCTACCATAAATTTTTGTGGGAAACTAAAATAACCAGGTCACATAGGGACCTCTTCCACATTTGTATGTGGGAGTGAAATTGTGTAAGATAGTGGTAATGACATGATATCTTGTATCATTTAGTTTATCATAGGATATAATGTGTGTTTCTAATATAGATACACACACTTCATGAAAAAAAATTAAAATAGTATACAACAGAGTATAAATCATAAGAATGGGTTTTGAATGCTATGAGTGATGTTCTTGATGCTTCTGGACTTCTTAGATGTATCAGATGTGAAGATCGAGTCAACTTCTGGACGTAGACACCAAAAAAAGTGTATTGTGAAAGTTTTGTGTTCTGGTTTCCAAGGTAATGAGATATTCTAAAAATATCTCCTTTTCTAGGATTCTTATTGTAGGGATTCTCACACTTTGGTGCAGATAAAGTTCTATTATTAACTAAAAGAATAATAACTATCATGGCTCTACTTATTAGTTTTCTATTACACCAAGAATACTCTCTATCTTCTTCTAACTTAACATTTTCATTTAATCTCATGTGCTTCTATTTTATCTGACAGAGAGTATGATTTCCACACCTTGTACCTCGTACAGTCTACTAACATGTATATAAAATATCATTAATAATATCAGTGTCATTTAATAAATCAAATATGACATTTATAAATAATTTTGAATTTAATTTAAAATGAAATGCCTGAGTTTGGAATGGTGTCATAGAAGCAAGGACACAAGAGTGGTGTCTTAGAATTGTTTCACTTGAGCGGTGACATTTGAATGGTGTCACTAGAATGGTGTATGGACCTTTGTAAACATTCTGAACATGTATATTACTAAAATACTGACTCATTATTTACCAATATTCATACTAAATGGTGATTGTGAGACCTCTGATTGGTGAATGTGAGTTCACCTTAATCGTGACTCATAATGAGATGAATATTTTCAACTTGTCTTATGAAATAATACTTAACAGAATAGATTTAGATTATTCATAAGAATATTGAAACATAATTAAACATGATTAAACATTCTTTTTTATCATTAAAACTATAGGAATCCAATAATCTCCCCCTTTTTTATGATCAAAAAATCATGTAATTTACAAGCTGTACATATTTATCATAGAAAAGGATCAACATTCCGCTTAATATATAATACAAATTCTGTGAGACAAAGACATAAACAAATCCCAATTAAATTTAACAAAGATAAAAAAATTTATTTCTCCCCTTTAATACCATAAATAAAGGAAAATACCATCGCTGATTTATCCCCCTTTTGGATTATCAAAAAGAAAATATGAAAATGAAAAAAATTTAAATGTAATTAACAAGTGAATAAAAGAGGGAACATTTCATTGAATAAAAGAGAGATCACATTTCATTGAATAAATTAGTATAGTGTAATGAAAAAATTTACATCATTATCTTATCAAAAATCATCGAATCACTTCGGATCTACCTCCACCGCCTATTTTCCTTTGGCAGAGGCATCATGTGTAGATGTAGTACGTGTAGAAGTCATAGTGGTCAAAGAGAAAGATCCAATATAAAGTTAAGGAAGATGAATCCCATCAAAAATAAAAGGGTAGGGCTTGGTCTAAAGGAATACCATGGTAACTAATGCTTAATAATGACCAGTCTGATTTGTCTTAGAGCCTATGTAAACTTCATGGTCACAGGAGAAAAGGTTGTAGAGGATGGAGTGGTAGAAGAAATCATGTCAGCTCTGAGAGGAGAATCTACATGATAATCTATGGTTGTGCTATGATGATTTAGATAAGGCTTTAAAATATTTATTAAATACTTAATGATATCACCATCATACTCCATAGACTACTAAAAATCATCCTTATTTTCCATAAAATTCTCAAGAGTATGGGTAAAATCCTTCAACTTCTTGAATTTCTTCTTCAATTCATTAGTCATTGGAGGTATCTTCAAATTCTATACAATATAATTGAAGAGACTTTTCATCTGATACATGTTATAAATTTGGAAAAAAAGGAATCCACCATCATTGAAATATCTTCTTGAGCATCAGTAGAAGTCGTAGACTAAAATATTACCATATCATGAACATGTTCATTGTAAATTTCAATCTTACTCGGGCTTTCCTGACTTGGACCACTTACCAAAGTCTAAAACACTTCTATAATCACTAATCTGATCAATTCATTGTTTAAAGGTTGAAGGGATTGAAGAGTAGCATATGTAGCTAAAGTAACTAAGGATAGAGAATTAATCATTTTAATAATAGTTTCTAAATATCGTTTATACACATCTGTCAGTAGATTGATTGTAGACACAAGCCCTCACATTTCATTTTCTAGTTTGAGGTTGTTCTTGGTCCCCTCCCCAACAATTGAAAAAAATTATGTCGAATGTGAGATACAACCTTGTTTAAGAGCATGATAGCATCAGTCTCACTCTGTCTAGAAATAGAAACTAGAGCAGGACCATCATTCCCATCTTTTCTCATCTTCTCAACTATGTATCATAAAGATTTCACTTCATCACTTATTTGGTAATTTTTAATCTTGGATTCTTTATTCCCATGAAGCATTTTGGGTTATGTTTTCTAGATAAACTTATGTAGAAGCATTCCATCATCTCTGTCAATATGGTTACTCATAGTAGTAGGCTGTGACATCATAATCTTTCTAAAACCAAATAATAAATTATCTCCAAAATCTTTTAAATCATTACGACATACATAATTTGTTGTTTCTTGTGTAAGAGAAGGAATATGTACTAGTTATTGAATAGAAACCACTTTTTTGGTTGTAAAATTTTTATGTGGAAACACAGTTGAGAGGTCCATTTCCTTAACTAAAGAGTTCTTAGAATCATCAACTTTGAAAAATATTGAAATCTTATACCAGGAATCTACTAAACATTAATCAATAGGATTTTGAACTTCAATCATTTCCAAACTGAGGCTTTTCTCACTCTCAAATATTTTTTCCCATGGAGAATTAATTGACTCTATCGTTTGAATTTTTTCCATGTACTCTATTTTTTGTTAGTACCTCTTAGTATTAGCAATATTTTCTTTAAACTGATTAGTTTTTTCAACAATTGTTCCGGTAGGTATATGGACTTCTCTTTTATGTAATTCGTCACTTAGCTCTTCTTCTTTATCTATTCCTCTTCTATTAGCATCATTTATAGAAGATTCTCCTTCTATCTTCTTTTACTTTTTAACAACTTCTTCCATATCTGCACCATCCTTATCAGCATCATCAACATGAAATGTATTTTCTTCACTTTCTTCTATATTCCTCGTATAATCTATCTTAGTATCAGCTTCCTATCCTTCATATGAATATTATACTATTTCATCGAATTATAATCAAGGGTCCTTGATATTATTATGTCTTGATGGATGGTAAATAAGATTATAATCCTCACATAACATTTCATTGTCTAAAACCCATGACTTCGTCCAGGGATTCTAATTGATTTTCATTCAGTTTCATATATCCTTAGACAAAAAAATTCACAGTCTTCAATAGTTTCCCCAAATTTCCCGACCAGTCCTTTGGATTGAAGCATTATAGAGATGAATCTTGTATAGAACTAGGAAGTGTACTTAGAGAAAGGTTTGATCATGTCACACATATTAATAATAATGTACTTTCACAGATTTGTCTTATGACCCTTCTTTAAAAGATGAAACAAGAATACATAATTTTATTTCAGAGTAGCATTGTCACCTTTCCATTGGTAGATTAAGTGTTGAATGAACTTGAAAAATAACCAAGTTTATCCGTTCAAATCAGTAGCAATTGGTCTTGCCTTTTTTTCATTTAAAAAACTCAAAACCACTTCTAGTATAAAAATATCACTTGATAGAGTAGGGTTTCTATAATGATCCTTGAAGATACATTCATCAGGTACTCTTAAACATACAGCTCATATCCTTGCAGAAAAAAACAACTTTTTCCATTCATCCAACTCTTAACCATAATGTCATACTTGTTATTAAATGAAAACTAAACTTACTGGTAAACCTAAAAAACAAGCATTGTATATATGGGACTCTTTTCATTTGTAAACGAGTATATACATCCATGACATCCAAAAACATTAAGAATAAGGTGTATAGCTGAAAGAAGCCACATTACACATATATCCTTTTTAGGAATGACAACATGATCTACAAGAACATGGATTAGAGGTTTCTTATGCATTTTGATCAGGGCCTTTTTGATTTTCTTGAGGCCGGTGTTTCTTTGGAGTTAAGGAAGAAGGGCGCTTCAATATAGAAATTTCATACATTAGGTGAGGGAGATCTAAGGAGAACAAAATGTTTCAGTGTATGTGTTTCAATTTCAGGATTATAGAGAAAATGTGAAGTGAATATGTGATTCGGATTGACCAGTTTTATCATTTATGGACATAAAGAGTCATAAATAAAAAATGTGGGAAAAATGTCAGATAATAAATTTAAAATAGGGATGCATAAATACTTCAAAATATAGAATTTTGGGTAACAACAGTGAGTCTAGACGGTGAGATATCAGTAGTGGGACATCAAATGGTGAGACATCATATGGTGAGACATCAAGCAATGAGACAATAAATGGTGAGACATCAAAAGTTGATACATCTAATGGTGTGACAACAAATTGTTACTCAAAGTTGATCATTCCCAATTCATGAATTATGTAACTCATTCTTTCAAAACTTAATGGACTATTAAAAATTTCAAAAAGTTTATATTCTATTCTGAAGAATTGTAATGTAATATCTCCTTTTGATAATGTCCTCTTAAAATGTGATGTCTTTGCTTCAATATATTTTGTTCTTGAGTGAGAAACTAGATTCTTAGATATGTTAATAGAACTTTTGTTATCATAGTTTATAGGGACACGTCTAAATTGATATCCATAGTCTACTAAATGTGCTTAATCCAAAAAATATGAGAACAAAAACTATTGGTAGCTATGTATTCAGCTTCAATAGTATTTAATGAAATATAATTTTTCTTCTGACTACATCATGATACAATTAACTTACCAAAAAGTGACATGTTCCATACGTTCTTTTTCTATATAACATTCAACCACCCAAATTAGCATCAAAATAAATTACTATTTCAAATGATTGACCTCTAGGATAGAATAGTCCTTAGTTGGTAGTATGTTTGAGGTATTTGAAAATTAATTTAACAGTAACTAAATGATGTTATTTAGGATTTTATTTAAAACAATCACACATACATACACTAAACATAATATTAGTATGCCTAGCAGTCAAGTAGATAATACTTCCAATCATAACTTTGTAATTGATTTTGCCAACAGATTTTCCTTTTTCATCATGATCCAAGTTACAAGTGGTAATCATAAGAGTATCACTACTTTTAATGTTATCCAAACAAAAAAAATTAGAATATCATTTGTATATTTACACTGCTTTAAAATAATAACTTCTTTATTTTGAATGATTTTAAAAACTAGGAAAGAATTTTAGTTCACCCATTAAAATCATTTCAAACTAATTTTGCATCATTTCTAAAAAATCAACACATGAAGAATTTTTTGAAGATCCAAAAATATTATCATCATTATGGATTTTTACTACCAAAAAATCATGAGAAATTATTTTTAAAAAAATATTAGGATCAACTATACCTTTTGTAAAAACAATACAAATAATAAATGTACTTAGTCTATCATACCAAGATTTTAGAGCCTATTTTAAACCATATAGAGCCTTTGTTAATGTAAAAACATGATTTTGAAAAGGTGGCTTCGTAAAACCAGGGGGGTTTTCAACTAAAACATCATCAACTACATACCCATTTAGGAATGCACTTTTTACAACCATTTGATATAGCTTGAAATTTATATTGTCTACATATGCTAGCCAGATTATAATGGTCACATGTGTAGAAACTCGTGAAATATATTTTACATAGTGAATGCCTTATTCTTGACTATATCATTGTGCAAAAAATCTTACTTTATTTCTTAATATAGTATTAGATTCATCTACATTGTTTCTGAACACCCAATTTTTCCCTATAGTCAAGGTGTCTTTAGGCCTATCCATTCATTTCCAAACATTATTTTTTCAAACTGATTTTGTTCTTCTTGCATATTATCCAAATTCATCATTGATTGAATCATTGATGTTCTTATATTCATGTTGTAAAAAAGGCTTGATGTTCAACCTAGTTTCTAAGAGAATATTTGGTATGATTTCCTTTGTCTATGTCTCCAACAACAGAATATAATGGATGGTTCTTAAGAGTTCTTATATGTCTGGAAAAAGAAGGGATGGTAAATTCATCTTCTTTAATAAGTCCGGGTTCATCAAGACTAGAGTTTAGAGATTTTCTAAAAATGGATGATTTTACATGGTTTTATAATAGTATAATTTTAATATTTATTTGTTTTGTCTAGATTGGACAAATATTCCTCAATATTTTCAAGGGAGGTCTTGGGTTCATGTGGATTTATTTCATCAAATTTGACATGTACAAATTATTCCACATAATTGTTTCTTTTATAAAAGAATCTATAAGATTTTCTAGATATTATGTATCCTAGAAATATTATTTCATCACTTTTGAAGGAAAACTTGTTTGGATTATAATTAGTGTTAAGAATAAAAACTTTTCCCTTAAAAACATTAAAGTAACTAACATTGGGTTACTTATTGTTCCATAACTCATAAGTTGTTTTCATATGAATAGATCTCATTAATAGTCCATTAATTATATAAAAAGATGTATTGGAATCTTCATCCCAAAAATACATAGGTAAATAATATTCATTAATAATTGTACATGCACTTTCTTATAATGTTATGTTTTATCTTTCTATAACCCCATTCTGTTGGGGTGTCCTGAGAGTAGAGAAGTTATGAATATATCCATTTTGTGGAAAAAAAGATTTAAACATTTGGTTTTTAAACTCACATCCGTGGTAACACCTTAAGGTTTTAATCCTAACACCACTTTGGTTTTCTACTATTCTAGAATACATAGTGAAATGAGGGAAAGATTCACTTTTGTGAGTAAGAAAGAATGTCCAAGTATATCTAAATTATTCATCTACTAGAACATAAACTTCGTGTTTCCCATTAAGACTTGAAACTTCAGATGGTCCAAACAAATCCATGTGAATGAACTAAATATGTTGAGAGGATGAATCTTCTTTATTTGGTTTGAATGATATTTTGTTTTGTTTTCCTTTTTGACAAGGATTTCAGAATTAAATATTTTGAAATTATTGTTTGGTTAGATCATTGTCTAACCCTTTCCTTGTAATATTCTTAAGTGAGTGAATATTGCAATGTCCCAGTATCCAATGCCAGAGCCAATACTCTTTTTTTGAAGCATCAAATAAGAAACATTCTGAGAAATTAAGGATTCCAAATTTATAGAATAAACATTTTCATTTCTAAAAGTAGTAAAAAATAAATAATTTTTAGAATTAAACACATTACATGCATCATTTTTAAATTTAACATTGAAACCATCATCACATAAATGAGAGATGATAAGTATATTATATTTTAATACATTAACAAAAATATCCTTGGAAATTAAAATTTAATTAGAGTTACCAACATTGGTCGACAACAATTATTTTTCCTTTTGCATTGTCACAAAAGGTGACGTGCCCACCATCAAAAAATTTCAGATTCTTGAAGAGTTAATAATATCATGACATGTTTCATAAGGATCCACTATCTAAGTACCGTATACTTTTATAGGATCTATTTAAATAACTTTCCAACCAAGACAATAAAACAAGAAAATATTTTAGTACCCATACTTTCCTAGTTCCACTAATATTAGTAATTAATGTTTTCGGAACCCATAATTGCTTTATGGGTTTCTTATAAATAGTTTATAAAGTATTGTAAAAATGCAATCTATTTGGATCATAAAATGTAGAATCAATAAAATAGTGTCCACTACATAAACTTGAAATAGTAAATTTATGCTTAGGTACAAAGCCTAATTTTCTAGATTTTGATACCAAATAATTTCTACTAAGGTTTCTCTTTCCTAGTTGATAACCTACACCAATAGTACATATTGGTGGTGCCTTTTCTACCAAGAATTGGTGAAAGAGTTTTCTGGACATTGGTATACTTTTCTAAATCAATTTTCAATTTATTGTTTCATAATTTTAGTTCATTGTTCCCTTTAAGAAATTGTTCATTTTTCTCTTTCTCTATAGTAAGCTCATAATTGATATTAGAGGTGAGACCATGTTGTTTATTTAAAATATTATATTTATCTTTCAAATCATTGCATGAATCTTCAATAATTTGGTAGTATTCAAACATTTCATCAATGTTCATGTTATTATAATCATATTCTTCCCCAGAATAATAATTATTTTGTAAAGGAGACTCAAGGGTTACCTCATATGTGTTCTTTCATGAAACACATATTGCCTTTATTATCCAATTCTTCATGTGATCACTATGAGTCATTGGAGCTATCCTCAGAAGCTCTCTAGGTGGCCTTAATTTCCTTCATATACTTCCTATATGTGGCCTCATATTTCTTCTTATATATTATCATAAAATAGTCAGGCTATACGAGTCCTCTTCTTTTACATTCGTCAGAGACTATCCCATTTTTTTCATTTTTCTTATAGACCTTTAACAATTTTCCCTTATTTTCATATTTTTCTTTTATAGATGGGCTTCCTGGAAACATTTTATTTGTATAAATCTTTTTAAACCTTCTGGATAATTTAACCATTTACTCATCACTATATGATGGTGAATCTTCATTACATGTACTATCATAAGGAGTTTGTACCATTTCATTTTATTTATTTTTTTAATTTATGGTTTTGAAATCCACTGACTTTCCCTTTGTTTCATATTATTCTTCTTGGTTTACCTTTATTTATTCCTCATAAATCATCATATTTCCTATTATATCTTTGACTGGAAACATACTAATATCATAGGGTTATATTATTAATATTGAGGTACCTATCCACCTTTCGGGTAGACATCTATATAGCCACATGATTTGTTCTTTGGGATCTACTGGATTCCAAAGAGATATCACTGTATTGACTATCTCATTAAACCTGAGATACATATTAGAAATGGGTTCATCGAGATTTATCTAAAATTTATAATATTTAAAAGTATAGGTATTAATTTTAATTTATATAACATTATTAGTTCCTTCGTGTGAAACAACTATGTTATCCCAAATTTCAAAGGTAGATTTACAGGCAGAAATTCTATTAAATTATCCATACCATATAGAAAAAAACAAACCATTCATAGATTAACAATTATTATTTAAATTGGTTTTTCTGGCTTCACTCCATGTCATTCTTGGAGTGTTTGGTACGTCATATTTATCTTTTATTATAGTCCAAAACTCAAACCCCAGGATTTTTAAGTGCATTATCAACTTTATTTTCACTGGGCAGAATTTTTACCGCTATAGTATGGAGGTATATTGGTAGAATTACCTTTCTCTCTATTATCTATAATAAATAATAAATACAAGATATTAAAGAGATAAAAAATTATAACTAAAATAAATTTAAAGATATTTAAACCACAACAAAAATCACTGTTGAAAATATTCAAAAATAGTAGTTTAAAAGTATCCTCTAATACCAAATGTTTCTAAGAGTATGACACTCAAGAGGTGGGTGAATTGAGTTCCTATAAAAAATTTTATTTAAAATTATATATTTGAATGTCCCCTATTTAAAATCAAACATTCCAGTTAACCAAATTATTATATTTGTAAAAGATTTTACAGTTTGAAATATTCCTCAAATATTGATTAATTCTCAGTTAATTAAATTTATGAATTTATGTAAACTTTTGAAATCAGTCTACAAAAAAAATCTATAACAAACACTATTTAAGATTGACTATGAAAGAAAATATTGTTTTCTAGTTTGAATAATCAAATACATAAAAGAAAACAGAACTTGAACACAGTAGATAAAATAAGAGGTTCAGTATCAAGAAGATACTTAGTCCACTTCACTTGGTGATCACCTACCACCAAGAAGTTTATATTAATAAACCCAATAAACACACTATATCGGGGTTTAAAATATCATAAAATTTTATCCTGGGGTAATTGGACCACGAACACAGGTATTCATGGTAAACTAAAACAACTAGGTCACACAGGTACCTCTTCCAAATTTTTATGTGGGAGTGAAATGGTGTAACAGAGTGGTATTCATAGGATATTTTGTATCCTCCAGTTTAGCATAGGAGATAATGTGTGTTTGTAATACAAATAAACACATCACTTTAAAATCATTAAAATAGTACAAAACTGAGCAAAAATGATATGAATGGTTTTAGAATTCTATGATTGATGTTCTTGATGCTTCTGGACTTTTTGGATGTAACATATGTACAGCTCGAGTCCACTTATTGAAGTAGAAACCAAAAAAATAGTATCACGGAAGGTTTTTGTTCTATTTTCCATGAAAAATGGGATGTTATATGAAGATATCCTTTCATAGGTTTGTTTTGGTAGGAATGTTCACAATTTGGTATATAGAAAGTTCTACACTTATGTGTTATATGAAGATGAAGTTCGAGAGATATAATTCTTGGTTTTGTATTACAACATGCATCATCTCTATCTGCTTCTCAAGCCACCTTTTCCTTTAATCTTGGGTGATACTCTTTTATCTGATAGGGAGCATGATCTCCACACCTTGTGCCAAGTACTATCTACTAACTTGTCTGTAAAATCTCATTAATAATATTAGTTTCATTTAACAACTCAAATATTCCCATTAGAAAAAAATTTTATTTTATTTTAAAAATAAATGATTGATTCTGGGATAGTGTCATAGAATCAGTGACTCAAGAGTGGTGTCTTGGAATGGTGTCACTGTAGTAGTGTCACTAGAAAATTTTCACTGTGACGATGTCATGGACATTGTGAAAATTATGATAAGGTAGAATGGTGTATGGTCTATATCAATGGTTTCAGGTCCGTTTTGAATATTCTATAATTGGTGGCATGATAAAATGGTGTCTGGTCCTTTGTAAACATTCTAAATCGGTACGTTACTGAAAAAATGACACATACATTACCTATTTTCAAAATAAACAGTGATTGTGAGTCCTCTGACTGGTGACTATGAGGTCACCTTAACGGTGACTCATACTTAGCCAAATATTTTCAACCTATATTATGGAATAATACTTAAAAATATGGATTTAGATTATTTATAAGCATATTGAAACATAATGAAACACTATTAAACCAGAATTGCGAGCATTAAAACTAGAGGAGAAAAACAAATACATACAATATATATACCATTAAAACCCCACAACTCCTTGAGTGGTATAGTATTTAATAATAAAACGTAAATTTGAAGGGGACTCAGAGCCATGTCATAATTATAATTTTCTTTTAAAACCATAACCATGACCTAGCCTGACATTTAATGGGGAGTCATAACCCAATTAGAAAATTTACATTTTTAAAGGAATATCAAATATTAATATTATTTTAATGAAAAATAATAAAATAGTATAAAATTATAGATTAGTGAAATATATAATAAATTACAGTACAAAACATTAATATTATTGAACAATATATAAGGTATCACAGTTATGAAAACTCAACCTTCAAGTATTCAAAAAGATAGAAATAGTGATCATGAATGTTATCTGTTCTTTAATGAATGTCATTCAACACGTAAGTCCTTTTTTATCAAGTTCAAAAAAAATTATTATGTATTGGTCATGAGTTTCATGTATCAGTAGCTATCTTGCATATTCATTTTCCATTATGTAAGAATATGTGACATCTACACACACTATAATGGTTAGAATAATCCAAAATTAATAATAATATCATCACAAATATTCATGACACAATTATAGTGCTTTATAATTTTTTAATATTACTCAATCAACATTCCAAATAATTATCCAAAAAATAATAAAATACTTTAAAATTGATCAATAATTTTTTAAATATCATTAAACAATGTTAAAATTATCTATATAATAATATTAGTTCAAATATTCCATAAAAGTCTATATAATTATTTTTGTTGAATACTTAGTCAAAATACTTTGAATAATTCTTGAAATTTTATGATATGATTTCATACATAGTTATAAATATAACACTAAATTATAAAGAATGTAGAATAAATATATCCAATATTAAAACTAATAAATAATAAATATATAAATTAATCAAAGAAATACTTCTTGGATAATTGATAATAATGGAAAAATGAAAATTTTCCAAGGTTTATAGATTGAATAAGGTTCCTAAATCTCACAAGGTTAAAAAAATCATAAGGATCAAAAAAAATTGTATGGCTATGACATTTCCGAAGTTTTATAAATTTTGTAAGGTTAATGGATCACTAATGGTTTATGAATCCCATAATTTTTATGATTATCAAAATGTTAATAAATCTCGTTAGGATAAATGTATGGTTAATAAATTTAATCGGTTTTAGAAACTTAATAAGATTATAAATCTAATAAGGTTTAATATAATATAAATGGATATCATCAGCTTCAACTCTTTTCTAGAAAAACCACTTCTTCAGAACTTCATATGGCTCAGATCAAGAATCATTAGGTTAAAATAAATAGTCAAAAACTTATAAAATAGAATTCAAATTATTGAAATAATTAAATAATATGTGAATAATTAATAGAAAATATAAAATATTAATGAATGAATAAACTAAATAAAGGAAAAATAATTTGAAAATAAATAATGAATAAAATATACAACAACATTCTTTACTTCTACAAGTATTTCACACTTTAAATATTAAAATAATTTCCTTGTTTTCTAAATCATTTTTAAGAGATAATGGAATATATATTTGAATAATTGAAATTATCAAGAGATAAATTTATGACTATAAAAAAACAAATAAAAAATTAGCAAGGATCCACTCAGTAATCATATCATTTTCATACTTACAAAACTTACCTTTTAAAACCCAAAAAAAATTATCATTTTCTTTTATAATAAAAAAATAATGTATTTGAAATGATATTAAATGTTATTAAGGATTAAATAATATAATAAATTATGAACATTATGTAATTAAAAAATAAAAACATGATAACTCCCTCAAAACATATGCACAAAAAAAGATAAATAAATAGTCAGAATATAAACAAATGTCAAAACAGAGAGAACTTCCCTGAAATTTCATATTTTCTAATTGAAATTAATATACCAATTATTGTATTATATTTTTAATCACTCTAGTAAATGATTAAAAAGAGATATATATGATCAAATCAAATACATATATATACATAATAATAGATTTAAACTCCCTCTTATTATAGAATATTCAAATCCTAGTTCCATCATACTAAGTATATAATTAATCTTTTGAAAATTATCTTAATCAAAAGATTATTTAAAATTATATTCCAAATGGTCATAAATAGAGATATATTCTAAAAATATATCTCTTTCATGAATGTGATATCTTATAAAGTGATATATAAATTCAATATATTTCATTCAAGAATGTTGTAATGGATTTATATAAATGGTAATAGAAGAAACATTATTGCGCAAAATAATAATTTTCTCAAAAATATGCATTAATGTCAAAAAATATCTATTTACACATTAAATATTGGGCATAATAGCTTTCATATACTATATACTCGACTTCAGATATAGATAAATAAACTGGTAATTTTTTTTAACTCTAAGAAACAAAAATCTTGCCTAAAAAATAACACATTCCATTACTATGCATTCCTTTAATTTTGTAACCTCTATAATTAATATCAAAATAAATTTTATACTTTATTTTGGGATAATATAGAAAAATATATTTTTATACATTAACATAAACAATAATCCATTTAAAACCATTCATGTGACTTTATTTAGTCTTATCTTAAAATCTAGAATATAAGAATACAAAAAAAATAATCTAGTCTAGAGGAAATTAAATATACTAGACTACCAATCATTCCTCTAAATATTTTAATATCATCATATTTTCTTATATCGTGTATATTTAAATTATTATAATTACATTTAGGGGCACATAAGATTTTAATAGAGTCAATTACAATTATTTGGACTAATTATTTATCATTATTAAAAAAGTTAAGTATTATTCCAAAATTTTTATGAAATAT
Source organism: Viscum album (assembly GCA_963277665.1). Taxonomy (NCBI): domain Eukaryota; kingdom Viridiplantae; phylum Streptophyta; class Magnoliopsida; order Santalales; family Viscaceae; genus Viscum; species Viscum album. The sequence goes on from OY728138.1 coordinate 1,759,184,874, forward strand.
CTTATGTACTCAAATGGACAACAATTCCCATATAAAAATAAAAAAATAAAAAAAAATCATTAAATCTGAAAAAATATTCACAAGAAAATTACTAGATTATTCAAAACCTATAACAACTACAAAAATATATAAATAATGAAAATATCTTGAGAATATTTTTTTAATTAATAAAGTAATTTGAAATTTATCTCACGTGATTATATTTTTTTAAATAAAAAGAGATGATTTTATTTACCATGATCTCTGATATTGTTTTATTTCTATAAATATCCATTAAGTGTATTAATACATGATCATGGTATTTTTCATGTTTATAAAGATAGGTTGTTAAACATAAATGTCTATATAAATTAAACAGTTAAGATAATCACATTTAAAATCTATTTGACAAATTCTAAATCTATGATGAGAAGTAGATTCTAAAAAAATATGAATATATTTTATTCTAGAAATATGTGAAAATTTGATTTCATAAATAATACCCTATTTTTAATAATAAACTTGTGTAACCGAGGATGATTTATTTCTAATATTTTTTTTATATTCATTATTTTTATTTCTAAATATCAATTTATTACAAAAAAAATTATTATATTAAAGAGGTACAAACAATACCTAAACATTATTTATAGAACAATAGTCATGCTCATATTGCTTATCTATAATCCAGTTTGAATCTTTAAAGGATTCTGAAATATCATTCTAAAAAAATAGAACAAAATTAAAAGTGCACACACATTTATATAATAATTATTATATCTGAACTATGTTGTCAACATTTCGAATCACTATTTAAATAGATGAATATTTTAAATGTTTCTAGGTTCTTTGATAAGGTTGTTTCTTCCCCTAAATAGGTGTATTAAATTGTACTTATTTATCTTCTTTGTTGTTAAAATATCTAAAAAAATCCTTCATTATGACTTTTTTAGAGGAATTAATAAATAAATATTTTTATTAAAATTTAAATGAAGAAATTATTCAATAATATTATATTTTTAATAATAACATTAAATTTTTTTAATACTAGAATATTCATAAAATATTCCTTCATTCGATTTCACATAAAATTAATCTGGATTATATTTAGTATTAATGATAAATACTTTACAACCAAAAAAATTAAACTATATTAGGTTTCCATCTTTTCCATAGTTCATTGGGTTATTTCTTTAAAAAACATATACTGATAATTATATTAGAAATACAATATGCTCTATTCACAGCTTCCACCCACCAATATTATGGTAAATTATATTCTTTTAAAAAATTGCATTTTGTTTCATTTAAATTTTATTTTTTCATTTATATAATTATTTCTATAAGAAGTTCTGAGAATAATGAAGTTATGAAAATAAAAATTTAATTGAAAAAAAAATATTGTTTTTTATATTCATCACCTCTATCACTATAAATATATTAAATTAAATTACAGTTCCCATTTTTTACTAACTTATATTAAGTATATAATTTTGATAAAGTATCATTTTTATCTGTTCGAAAATAAAGCAATGTAAATATACTAAAATCATATAAAATAAGATAAAATATATTTCTTACCTCTAAATAATTCAATTTTATTCGTTCCGAATCAGATTAAATGAACTAATTTAACATTTCTTATAATAATAACAACATTATTTGATATGAAATTTTTATTGTAATTTTTTTCTTTTCGAAAAATACTAAAAATTTGAATTGATCTAAATGTTTTATAGTGATGTTTTACATTCATTCCTGAATAACATATATAAGTTCTAGGAACATTGATATATTTAACATGTTGTAATTTCTCATGTTTTGAATGTTTATATAGTGACATGAAATTAACTTGACCAACCCTCCTATCAAAAAGATTAATATCTATCTACAAAACATTTAAACACATTTCATATTGAACTATTAACTTGTTTTGGTATTTATAATATATTTTTTAATGGCCTAAACATTTTGAATAAAAAAAATTTCCTTAAAATGTGTGTTATATTATTGTTTACTCAACATAAATATATCTATTTAATAATGACGTTAGTATAATTTGAAATGTGATCCCTCAGTTTTGAATGTTATATAATCATTGGTCAAAATGAATATTGGAAACTATAATCTAAATAATAATTTTATCATTATAATTAGTATTACAAATTAAAATGGTTATATTTAATTAATGTAGAAAGAAGAGTCGCCAGCCTCATCCTGTATAGTCATGTTGTATGAAGAATGTTTATGAAAACATGGGTGGGTGGTATTATCATTGGGATTCTCTATATCCCAATATCAAGCTGGGAATCAATATGACAAGCTTGAATGAAATCACATATGATAGAAGTACAAGTTAGTAGAGACTACCACTTGGGCGACGTTAGTTGAGTCGCCCCATGAGTCTATCACAATCACACGCCTCACCCATATGATGTATACAAGTGTTATAAGGGGTTATGTTTCATGTAATTCATTACATATATTATTATCCATTTTTATAAATTATTTTTATTCATAAATATACATTTTGAGTTCAGTTTTTCTTAAAAAAAATAATGAATATGATAAATTGATTTTTAGAAAAAAATTGTAAATTTCAAGAATATATAATTATTATAATAAAATAATATATTATTAATAGTGTTTTTAATGAAATATTATGATTAAAACAATTTTATTTAAATTTGAATGACAATTTTTTTTATTTTTTCCAAGTATCATAAATTTTATAACACATTTTACTATGAATTTTTTGTCTATTATTAATTTAATAACTAAGGACTTTTATATGTAAAATTTAAACATCTAATAATTATATAATTATAATAATTTAATAAACATAATTTTTTAAATCATAACATTGAAATTAGGTAATGAGGAATTTATTATAATTTTCTAAAATATTTTTTTTTGTATATAGTAAAAATATAGTTTTCGGTTTTTGGTTTTGTTTAAGGAAATATTATTGATGTACTAATTAATAAAAATTATGGTAGAATATATTGAGTAAAAATATGATATTAGTTTTACCATTATTTAATGTGATGGTGAAATACCATGAACATGCGCACAGTTTTTCAAATACCACTATCGAGGTGTCCATGTAAATTAATAAAAAAAACACCCACACATTTTCAATGAATACCAATCCATTTATTCATTTACATTCATTAAAAATTGATCCTTCGTAAATAATTTATAGTATTATATCTTAAGTATTCTTACAAAGGTTTCCTCAAGCCCCCTGTTCCAAATATTTGTGTTTTAGGAGTTACTCTTCATGGTGGAAGGAATCTCATCCTCTCTTTTCTGTTCATGTTTCTTTTTTATGTGGTATGTCATTAATGTATACAAACTATGTTCTTATGTTCAATTAATTAGATATAATTAATTTGTTAATATTATTCTAATAGGGTATGACCCTTGTCCCCTCCCTTTTTAATGTTATCTAAAACCATGTTTTATACCTGTTATGCTTCCGATTTTACCTCTCAAAATTTTTCTCTTTTTCATAAGAAATTATTTTATATTATTTGTTGAATGCCCAAAAAAATTTCTCCTCCATGTATATTCATATAGATAATAAAGTTATATATTTAATTATGTTATTAGCATAAATGATTCATGTTTTCCTTTTCTATGGATTTAAAATGACAAAAGGATCTTATTTTGAAGAACATTATAAAACACCATGATTTTTATATAAACCTCATTTCATTTATTCTACATGGGTTATTTATGATATTTTTCATTATGATATTTTCTTCTCACATTAATTAATAAATATAAATTATTCTCCATGATATTTCTACATTATATTGGGTAAATAATATAATTTCTAGAAAAGAAATATTTTATGATACATTGATGAATAACCGTGGTAAGTTTTATAAAACTTCACTGATGAACCCTAGTGATATGATTTTGAAAAACACATATAAAATTTTTATACAGATTTAGAAGGTATTATTCATGCTATTATTGTTATTATATAGCTATTTCTCATTCCATTATGATATTCCTCGTGTTCTTATTAACATTCCTCAATATCCCAAGTGAATTGTTTCCCCTCTATTCCTTTATTGGGCCTTATGCTCACCCTTCCCTTTGATGTATGTCCTCTGGATTCAAGATGAAGTAATTTTACTTATGATTAACCTTTGAATAAACATTTAAAGTGGATTAGAATATAATTTTTTTGTTTTCCTTTATTTTCAAACTTCTTTCTAAGAAACTAAATTATAAAAAGATCCTTTTTTTATAACATAACACAGAGATTATGTAAGAAAGGAAGGATTCCATATATTTATTCCTTCTAGTTAGCATAAAATAATATGAACTTTCCATAAAATGATATTTATCATTTAAAAATTAAATATTCATTCTATAATCGCATAATTGATAATTTAAATTGAAGTTACCTTATAATAATTAAATATATTGAACTTCTGTTTATAAAATAATAATTATATAAACCAACCCCACCAAAACCATTTATTATTCATTTTAAATTAACTCAAAAAATTAGATTTCCTTGATGACAACAATTATAAGAAATTTATTTTGATAGAACTCCTTTAATAAACCTACTATATCCATTTTCCTTGTAATTTACATAATTTTTAATATATTTAGGGAATATATTATATAATTTCATTTAATAAATAATTTTAGAACCCATGCAGCTTTAGAACCAATATTATTAGTGAAAATATTTTTTTTTACGAATACTAATTTTAAAAAAGTATTAATATGTACTATAAATTAAAATGAACTAGAAACATAATCTTTATTGTAACTAAAATATTTTATAAATATAACAGATCATTCACAAACATTATGTCCTTAAATTATATAAATAAAACATGTAATAATAGATATAATACATTTAAAACATTTCATAATGAAATTTTGGAACATATGTGGTAGTTTTCTACCATAAAAATTTCCAATTAAATATATATTCAACTTTTTCATATAAAACAATTTGTAATGTCTATATCTTCCTTTAAAAAATTCAAAAAATAGTTTCATCAATCATTGAATGGAAATCTTGAGCTTTTCATTCAACTTATAAAAATACTCTATGTCTTTAAAATATTTTCTATTTGAGGAATTATAAGTGTTCCTTATATTTTAATTTTATTCAAAAATATTCTTTTTTACTCAACATTTTATTTATTGGTTCCCTTAAGTTCCTTATAAAACATGCAAGTCTAAATGATATATCATTATTTTTTAAATTTTTTCAGAAAAATAATTAATCCATGCCCTATCAAAATATGAATAAACATTAGAATAATTGGGTTCTAATAAAAAAATAACTTAACACATAATTTACATTGATAAAAAGTCAAATAATTTATTTTTGTTCAATATTATTCATTGGAATAAGATTATTTTGTGACAATCTATCCAGAAACCAATTCCCTTTTTTATTTCCTTTTGTATTTTTTCTATACTTTTAATTCATTAATAATTAAAATAATTTGGTAATATGGTTTTACTATATATACTCAAAACATATAACATATGATTTATTTTAATTCATATTAGTACTACCTTTATATATTACTTTTTGATTATCTCTTCTAAGTTTTTTTAAACCATTATTTCATATCATTATTTTATAGACTCTAGTCACAGTTTGAGATACTTAATCTTTTTCACAGCCATGTATCTCAGAATCAATAAAATCAGATCAAACAATATTAATATATTTGAAATCTACACCATTATTATTTTTTTAGTAATATTGTTAAAATGTATTTCCTGTTGTAAAAATGATCTAAGAAATTTATTATTGTTTTATTCTTCGAAAAAAATCCATCCAGGGAATCATTCTTGACATGTAACTCCATGGGTACTAATATCAAAATTGTTTTATCCATTATAGTAATGTCTAACTATTTACCAAGACAAATTATATCATATATAAATATTTATAATATTTGAAACATTTTATGGATTTCATCCATCTTTAATACATGGTACTCATCCCACAACATGCCTATATTTGTTATTTTCAGTTCATCTATACTATAGTGAGTTACCTAAAAATTATCCAAGGGTTTGGAATGATTTTACAGAAATATAAATGACTGAAAATGATTTTACTCAAATCATAATAAATAATTTTTAATATTATGTAGTTTAGAACAAACATAGCTAACTTGTTATGAGTAATATCATCAAGTGTTAATTCATGTAACATATAATTTTTTGACATTATGGTCCAGATATAAATTAAAAGTTCCCCAATGTTAGATTCCATTGATGATTTAAAATATTCGTAGTTATTTCCATAAAATAAATAAGTCTTGTAGAGAATCCAACTTTCAATTAAAATTTATACATCCATCTTAGTAAGGCCTTTCCCATAGACTCTTAATCTAAGAAATAGGTTAGCAAAAAATGTGTAGAAATAATGTAAATCAAAAAAATTATTAACCAAGAGTTCTAAAAATCTAGTCCCAATAATTTTCCTATACGGTAAGATGAGTAAAAATTATTACATTGCGATGAATAAACTAAATTAATATTTTAAAATAAAATCATCGTTAAAAATAATAGTGCAACATAAAATAATAATATAAACACATTTTTTTATAATATCTCTCATCAAGAAGTGTATAATATTTATTATTCACTCCCTTCTTCTTGTTGAGGTGTTTGGAATTTAATAAAATAATTGACTCATAATGTTGTGTCGTAACCTTATTACATATTATATTTTCTTTTCGAAGAAAAAATATGACACAACCTAAGTTATACATATAAATCACAATCAAAATACAAAATTTACCATTAGTAGAGGTATAAAAATTAAAAATATTATATTTTGAGGGAATATAATAAAACAAAATATTAATACATATCAATTAAATATATAGAAAATATAGTTAAAAACATAAAAATAATTCAATAATGGACAACATATAACCGTTTTAACAGCTCAACCAGCCTTTGAAATATTTCTTCATGTATGTAATAACAAGTTATTAGTTATCATGAATGTTTTGCATTCTCAATTGAATATCTATTAAAAATAGTTACTTTTATACCATGTTCAAAAATTGTGTACAATGTATCAACCACTTGTATCGGGAATACGTAACCATCTTGTAGCATTAGATTCTTTTACACAAGAATCTATAATAAAATTACACAATATAATGATTACAATAACTCAAAAATTATAACAAAATCATTAAAAATAATATCACTATAATTGTATTTTTTTAGTAATTACGTGATAATATTAAATCAACATTCCAAAATATTTTTCTTGAAATAAGAAATAAATAATATAGTTTCCATATAATTTATAAAAAATCATTCAAAACATCAAAATTAAATTTTTAATAATCATTATTCAAATCTTTTATAAAAATTTACAAACTAATTGCTATGGAATACTTATTATGAATAATTCCTAAAAAAATAATGATATGGTTTACCATATATCTATAAATATAATACCAAATGAAAAAGATGACATAGTTATATTCGATATTATGCCAAATAAATAATAAATTTAAAAATAAATTGAAGAATTAATTCAGTAATAATTGATAAGAATGACCGAATAAATATTCATAAGGCTAAAAAATCTCTTAAATTTTAAAATTTTAATAAGGTTTAAATATTTATAAGATTCATAAATTTCATAATGCTAAAAAATATCATAATTTTTATGAATGTCATATGGTTCATAAATCTCATAAGGTTACTAAATCCTACAAGGTTCATTATTCATGTATCTCAAAAGGTTAAATAAATGTTTTATGTTTTTCATAAGGTTCATAAATTTCATTTGGTTCAATATATGGTTGTTTAATTTCATTAGTTTCAACCCTTTTATAGAAACATAAACTTCTACTAAACACCATAAGGTCAAGAACAAGAATCATATGGATAAAAAACATTTGTTTAAAAACATATAAAATAGAATTATATGTACATAAATCTTCATATATATATATATATAATAATTACTAAAATTATAAATGATAATAATGAAAAAAAAGAGTACATAATTAAGAAAATAACTAAGGAGAAAAAATTCAGCATCATTATTTTCTTCTATAATTTGTCAAAAATTAAAATAATAAAAAATTTATTCTTTTTCTCTCTCATGTTAGAGGTAATAATATAATAGATAAGTGAGAAATTATATCTATTATGATAGTAAATTTTAATTATGAAAACATAAAAAATTAAATTTTCAAGGATCAATTTAAAAATTATTTGTGTTTGGATTTTCTGAATATAAATCATTACTCATTTAAATTGGTCACTAATGGGTAGTCAAATAGAAATCCTCATTTTTTATAGAATGAATGGAATAAAACCTTTTATCTTGTATAAAATTAATTTTATCCTCATATTATTTTAATCAATTTTATATCATTCATTGAATTATAAACAATATGAATTAAATTTCATCATTCCAGATTTTTTTAATATAATTATTTATTAGTAAAAAATATTTATTATTATATAAGAGAAATGAGATACAGATTCATCTTTTAGATATATCAAAATTTAAATATTTCTTTTTCATAAAGAAACATGAAATTTCATCCATTTTCTTCTTCATTGAAATTCAAATTAAAATATTCATTAATTATTTCCTTGATTTTGAACTCTTGTATACTCACAAAATTTATTATGTATAAACATGGTATTATATTTCCTTAATATATGAAATTATTTATAAATCATTATTAACTAAAATAGACTATATTAAGTTTCCCAAAACTCCTTCCCATATACAAGAAAATTCTATCAAATTGAAACAATGTCCTTTCTACTTTAAACTATGTTTAGATATCAATGACCAATGATGACTATTTAAAAAAATCAAATATCATTATCCTAGATTGATCAATTAACTAAAAATATCTTCTATATAGTTTCAAAGCCCAAAAATTATAATCCTATTCATTAATCCTCGATACATTCATAATTTAGGGAAATAAATTATTAAACTCATTCCTATTTTTAGTACCTTTCTAGATATATACACATAACGGAATCATTATCAATATTAAGACTTATATGATATCATCAGTCTCACTAGGTCCTTGACTTACTCATTCACATTGAGTACATGATTAAAGAATAATATTACTTTGGTCATATTATATCTAATTCCTTTGAAAATATAATTGAATACATTTATGCTCCTTGAAATCATGAAAACTTGACTTGTTGGAAAACTTCGGTTGTATGTTACTCAGTAATAGCTTTCATTAAACACATAGAATTTTACTTTTTCTTATAAATGATTCTTATATTTCTATACTGTTATTTAATTATCTAAATCATTGAGACTCACCTTGTTGAAAAAATTCTATAGTAAGTTACTGAAAAGGGATTTATTTTGACACATATAAATTAAAATCTTTCTTATGAATGATTCATAAGTTTTCTACTAATATACAAAATGAGTATCATTTGTTTTAATAATCATTAAATAAGGGATTCTATTAAATATACTCCCACTAAAATGATGACACCTTTAAAACTCATCATCATTATTAAAGCTATAAAATCCATATTTCATCATGACATACACCAATTATTTAAAAAATAATTTATGACTATATCTTATAAAAAATCATGTTAATCATATCATATATGAAAGTTTATGTAATATTCCAATATTTTTGTACATACATTATGGTTTAAATTATTTTTTAAATGCTCTAATTATGGTTAATGAAATTTTTACCTAGTATTGGAGGAGGTTTGCGGTGTTTCAAGTGTTTAAGACATGAATTAAAGGAAAAAACGGTCATCTAGCATATGTTGCACAGTTGGCGCCTCATTATGAGTTACCATGTGCCTGAACCGTCTATGCTCGGAGGAAGGGTACACCGTTTGGATGAAACTGTGCAAGGGGGGAGGTTGATCTGTACAAGCATGGATATAGCAATTCAACATAGTCGGTGCATGATTTTTTAATCTATGTGGATCTATCAAAGTATCCATGGGACTTTGTCTCTCTTAGATAGAGGTTTTCACATGGTTGAATCATTTTTTGGAAAATTTTGTGGCCAAATCATGTGCCTCATTAATATTGATAATTTACCCTTTTACCTCATCTACATTTATGATCTCTCACCTGATTTTTTTCACTCATTTCACCTCCAACAACCCTAGTGATGATTCAAAATTCCCAATCATCCCAATGATCAATCTCCTTCGATTATAAGCTTTTTGGAGCATCATTGGGTGAGAATTAAAGCTCCTAGTAATTATAACACTCTTCTTCCCTCACATTTCTAAATTAGAGCTTATAGATTTGATCCTATTATATTGAATCCCAAAAAAAATTAGTAGGTCTTGGTTTAGGGCCTAGATGGGTTTCTTGTATTTGTATCAAAATCTATGATTGAATGACTAGTTTTCTTTAGAATCTATTTTTGTGGTCTACAAGTTATATCACATAGTATTGATTCTTAGTTTATGTCCATGTTTTTGTGATATGGTGCCTTCTTTTTCATGTGATGCATTTAGTAATATTTGGTAAAATGTTTGGTTAAGTGGTTAATTAAACCCCTCATGATACCCATGGGATGCATTCATATTGGAAGGACTCATTAGGGCCACCCATGGGGTGTCCCAACTTTCCTAAACATTGAAAATTGTAATGTTATTCATATAATTTAATTGAGATGAAGTTGGGCCCATAATGAGAATTTTGATATGTTAGATTGAATTATAAAAGGAATTAATGTTAGTATTGTTTTGTTGTTGGACAAGGCATAAGGGATTATTTTTCATAATGTGAAAAGTAATAAATCGAATAAAGGGAACTTGTAAAATTACTTATAAGATTCTAAATTTAATGTGTTAAATTGGTTAAGATATGGGAATTTTTGAATATGATAAATGGGATAATGTATGAAAAACATAAATGCGTGAAATTGGAAATGAAATATAAATGGTAAATGTGATAATGGGTTAAGACTTGATGTCCATTTATATGGATAATGAATATGAAATGTAAAGGATATTTGTTTTAAATGTGAATAGTTTATGATATTGTATATATGGTAAATGGATAGAGAATCATATGAACATGGATTGGTAGTTTGTGGTATTGGATTTGAGGATCAACACCCATAGGTTGGGTTAGACCATGTCTCTAAACCCCACCCCCTTTAATGCATCAGTTAGAGAGAGTGATGAATCTTTTTTCCCCTAACAGTTTCATTTGATGGAACTACTTGGACCGAGGCTACAAGGTAGGTGTGACACAATTATTATGAAATGTTTACCCTACTGAGACTTGGAACATGACTTATCACCTTATGCATTATTTGTTTTAATATCCTAGACTGGAGTGAAATAAGTGAAAATGCATAACCCATGGAATAAATAATTATAATGGATTAAGTTACCATTATTAACTAATTGAACCCATTTTACCTTTTTTATCATTTTATTCATATTAATTTTATACACAATATTTTTTGACTGGATATATTGTAGAACCCATTGGTGGTGGCCTACTGAGATGTACTCACAACCTACTCAGACCCCATTTGGCACCTGAGAAGTGTATATGGTTACAGGTTGTATCATATAGGGTTTTTCTTGAGTTACCGATGTTTTCTTTTTTGTGAAATATTGTTTTAATTATTTTTTTTAATCCTTAAGTCGGGTCACGGGACGATTGGTTGTTCTTAGAAAATAAGTGGTCGGAATGAGGTGGGATGGTTGCAGGTTGATTTCACAATGTGAAAGGGGGATACACATCGTGTAATACTATTTCAAGATGTGTAATGGCATGCCCATGAAATTTTCACGACATTTGTATAATTTTCATCAGAAAAGGAAAATAGGGAATCACATGTAGTGTAATAGGATTACATGTCATGTAAAGGCTTGTTAGGGATTCTTTAAAATAGAGACAGTAGCCCCTAATTTTTCACGCTTAATGGATTTTCTCTGTTTTTAAGAACCTAAAGACATATATTCTTGTTTATCATATATATCTTCTATATGTACTCTGATTCATCCAACGTCGGTCATGTTGGAACCACGTCGTAAATTACATGATTCCATTTTATCCATTCTTGATTCTTCGGAATAACAACTACACTATTTGGATTTAAGATTGTATTCCCTAATTTCTCGTTCTTCATCAATTCTATATATTTATACCAAATCGGAATGAATCATGACTCGATACTAAATTAGCACTCTAATACCAATCTATGTTGGCGGTATATACTTTTCTTATGTCTTTTGATGCTTTATTGAGAATTTAGCTGCCCCCCCCCCCTCCAGACACTTCTTTATGGGCCTTGTTTGGAATTTTTATATGAAAGAGATGCAGTATGACCTGAATGGATTCCCTTATGTTTTTTTTTGGTGTGTAGGAACTCGTGATGTGAATCAAGATCACCCATGGGGTGAACCTTTTGGAAATTTATTAGTTATTCCTTGTTAAACCACCCTAGGCATGCATTCATGTGATTTCTAAGTTATAGTAAGCTCGATTATACATAAATGGAATGGAATATCTTACTTATGAGATGTAATATCTCCTTTCCTTATTTTATCATATCATTTCATGCCATGCTAATATTGATTAAATGGATTAAGTGGAGTTTGTTAAATGAGTGGGTATACTCATTTTTTGTTTTCAAATTTCTTGAATGTTTTATTATGAAAATGGTAATGAATGGGTGGGTATTCCCATGTGACATGTTAAATGTGAAATGGAATACATGAGTGGGTATACTCATGTGATGTAATTGATGATGTGAGTTGGTATAATCACAAGGAATTGAAATGTTTAAATTTTATGAATAAATAAATTGGTTGATAGATTCCATAGACGACACACTATGGATGTGGAATGTGGTAGTGGAAACCTTGGATTAGTATGCACCGTCAGTCCTGATCCTGTGGGATAGCTCATGCCTTGGTACCTCGTGGATCTGGTTTTCCTGGACTCATGTAGGATATGTTGACACACATGCTCCTAGGACTCCGACCAATTCTTATACTGAGTTTCAATTGACATGCTCTTTGGACTCGATGAGGATTAAATGGTATTTTACACCTTGGATTTGGCCCTTCATGGTCTACACATCATTATATAGAAAGGTAATGGGTTTATTTTGTGGATTCATTGTATAGAAAGGTCATGGGTTTCTTTTTGACTTATTTATATAGTGAGGCCATGGAGTAACTAACTTATTATTATTGCAAGTCTATGTTAATTGTTTAATTTTCTTATGGACACCTTGTTATGAGAAAAAATGTGTTCTACGGAGACTTGATAGGTTGTTTAGAATTACTCATTGAAGGATAAATATTCCAAGGGCATTCACAATTACATTACTTCATTACTTATTATCAAGTAGCATGTTGTTGTTTAGAACTATATAGATATTTTAATGGTTACCTATTATGAAGTTTATCTCACACACTATTTTGGCCTCTTTGGGGACCCAAATAGAATATATAGTTACAAGTGATTTTAGGGGAAACTAGTACATGTTGTTGATAGTTTCTTTAGAGAAGTAGAGCATGGGACCTAGCAGAGGCTTGCAATGCAACTAGGACTTTCTGGTATTATTATTATTTTTGGAAACTTGAATTGTATTGTATTTCAATGTATTATTCCGGATAGTTTCTAGACACATGTATCATCTTCCTCATTAGATATGTGAAATTTATTGATTATATATTTATTCTTATATTATTTTACTTTTCAGTTGTCTACATATTTATTAACTTTTGTTGTTGAATATATTTGACTTTTTCTATGATATACTTTAGTGAGGATGGAATAGTATCCCTAATGACTCACCTAGGCCCTCGCTGTTAGCTGACAACCTCTAGAATTTGAGGTGATGTCCTTGAGGTCATGTAGCCAACCGGGCTTGGGACACTATTGAGTGGAATCTGGATTCAGGACATTACAAAGTGGTATCAGTGGTGATTTTTTCATTTCTTTTTTTTCTTACTGTTTGGTGACAATAGATAAAGATAAGAAGGAAGTGGAGTTTGGTTATGAGTTGTGAAAGGGATTAGCTACCCCGCATCTAGGGAAAATCTAAATTTCCTTGAATGGAATTGTGATTTTTCTAGATTTTGACTATTAAATTTGAATTGATATTTTTGTTGAGTGAAATACACGAGTTATGTTGTTACTAATGATAAAATTTTTGTTTCTATTTCTGTATTAACCTGAAGAGATGAGGGTTTTCCATCTAATGCATCATATAGTATCTTGATATAAATCAATTTTCATTCAATATTATATGCCATTTATGAGTCATTAATCATTTCATGTTGTTGTGATAGATATTGTGATAGGTGTTCCTACTGTTGTGATAGTTTTGGTGTAGTGACATAGTGGAGCGATGCTATCTTTCAATTCATACGGTGTATGGGACCTTATGGATCAAGAAATGATTCACCAATTCAATTCAATTGTTAAAGTTATTTTGATATGTATGTATTTTATGGACATAAAAGTTTAGTTCAAGTGGTGTTATGGTCCCTCAAGGATGAGAACATGAAGGATCATGGGTTAAAAATTTTGACCAAATGAAAGTAAAATGAAAATGAAATGATTGGTAAGTAGAGACTTGACCTACACCCGTATTTTGAGTGAGAAATAGGAAAAGTTTCAAGTGGTTTTTGGTGACTGCCCTTTATACAGTCTTGGATTTAGGAAAAAGTTGTTGGTTGACTTGTATTAGGAGGGTTTTGAACTATCCTACACTTTTGAGTTATGAAATTGATATCATCCCATTTTTAGGCATGTTTTTTTCATTGTAGATATATGTTGCAAGGATGGCATCCAAGGGTATGTCATGAGGGAGGCCGTGACCATATTTTGGAAACGGTGAACCACATGCTATAATGTGATCATACTTTTGTTCCAGCTATGACACTGAAGGCTCTTCTGCACACTGTTGAAGAGGTGCAGTTCCACAGGGGGTTCTTTTTCTATATAAATACTTACCAAGGGACATTGCAACATGCCTTGTCTATGGCTATGTTGAGATAGGTGTTTTACCAACAGCATCTACCCACATTTTGGGGGAATGGTTTTCTATAGGCTACAGAGCTGTGTCTTGAGACCACATTGGAGATTTTTGAATATCTATAGACTCTAACTGAGAGGAGGTTCAAGAACACTACTAACATGCTACATAGAGTAGAAAAGTGTGTGTGTTCTATGCTAGGATAATGGGCTGCAAGATATGGGTTGATCTGATTTCCATACATTCTTCTATGAATAATTTTACCTCAAGACTCTATGACCAGATCATTCTAGTAAATTCATGCATCTGGAAATGGGTGTGATGACCATTATGAATTACTTGACACACTTTATATATTTTATCTTTTTTCACCGATGTACCTTATTGATGAGCTGCCAAAAGTAAGATGCTTCGAGGAAGGTGTAATAAATTCTTTCAAATATCAGGTCAATGTTTTTATACTTACTTATATCACTACGATTGTAAATCAGTAACAAATTGCATGGTGGAACATGAGGGAAACCGGTGATGTAAATTAGGGTACTGATGTTCCTTAACCCATAGAATCTACAATGTTTAGTATGAATCACTGTTTTGAGGCTTCCCATGATGTGAGTTCCAGTAAGGTTGTGGGTACAAGAATCGTGGTGTTTTGTCACTAGTGTGGCAGGTGAGGCCACATGAAGAATCATTGCTACTATGATCCAGTTGAGTATTAAGATTCTGAAAGGATGGGGTGCGTGCAATAGTTACATAGAACCTTCCCTCTAGTTGTGAGTTGTAGTGGATCATCTCAAACACAATGTTTAGGAGAAGGTTCTTTAGTTCTGTACCAGGAAGGGAATTGGAGCAGTGTTGGCCTATTAGTGTGAGGAAGTGGTAGTGTAGTATGATTCATCCAAATGATAGTTTTTCTGAGACACTAGAGTGGACATACTCCAGATAGTGAGGTTGTGTCATTGGGACGTGGTGCATGCTACTTCTTTTTTGTACACCCTACCCCCGAGGAGTAGGGTGATGGACCATCTATGATGACAGGTTCTATATTAAATTCATATACTGTTATATCTTCACTTTTCGGTATAGTTTAATTGCATAGATTTATCTCTATAGTAGTGGCTTAAATCCTTGAGCATGTTTTTTTCTTTCTGTTGATGTAATGATGCTAGACACACCATTCAGAATCATAATGGGAGATCTGCACTAATGTAGGGAGTGACCCTTGAGGTTTGTTGGTGCCACTTAGCTTGGGATCTTTATTTCCTCGAGATGATAGGGTCTGACGTCACTATGAAAAAGGACACGCTTGTAGCTTATCATGATTATGTTTCCTTCTATTTACAGAGGGTGACTTTTACATCACAAGAGGGAATAGTGTATACACACCAGGGTGAATGGGACATAAAGGAGAGTTGAGCTAGACTAGATAATCTGGTGATAGGTATAATGACATCCCGTATCGATAGATTGTTTCTGGATGATCAGGGGGTGAGTCAAAAAGACTTTCCCCCAGTGGTGGATCTTTTCATAGACATTTTTCATGATGAATTTTTTGGGTTACCTCTTAATAGAGAGGTGGATTTATCCATTGATCTTGTTCTATGAGTGGTTCTAATGTACATTCCTCCTTACATTATGGCTATGATGGATTTGTATGAGTTCAAGAGGTCTCTATATGATTTTGAAGTGAAGGGTTTTATTCAACCCATTACATCTTTATGGTTTCCATCGGTAATTTTTTTTAAAAGGCCGATGGAAATCTTAGGCTATGTGTAGATTATCAGAAACTGGACCACCTGAGGGTTAAAAATTGATATCCATTTCCACGGATAGATGATATTTTTGATCATCTTCAAGGATCTCTTGTGTTTTCGAAGATCGAATTGAGTTTAGGATAACATCATGTTCATGTTAGACTTACAAAAAAACCTCACACAACCTTTCATATAATGCATGGTCTATATGAGTATTTGTTTATTTCATTTAGTTTTATGAACATGCCAGCTGTTTTCATGGTGTTGATGAACTGATTGTTCCATCCTTACTGGGACTCTTTTGTGGTGGTTTTCAAGGATGATATCTTGGTGTATTCTCACAATCAACACGACCATGCCAACCATCTTGATTTCATTTTTAATAAACTAATAGACCATCAATTATATACTAAGACCACAAAGTAACACTTTTCTATAGATCAAATTTACTTCTTAGGTCACATCATCGTAGTGGTAGAAGTATCAGTTGACCCATAGATGATAAAAGCTATTGTTTCCTAGGAACATCCTATGAACATTTTGGACATACGGAGTTTCATGGGGAAAGATGGTTACTACAGGAATTTTGAATAGGAATTCCCACACTTAGAAGCACTATTTATGGTCTTGGATACGAAGGGTGTGATGTTTTCATGGTCCGATTCTTGTGAGGTGGCCTTTCAAGAGCTCAATGGAAGGTTGACATCAACACCTGTCATGATACTACCTGATCCAGGTAGGAGCTACACTATGTATTGTGATATATCTGGTATTGAGTTGGGAGAATTTTTGATGCATGGGATGATAGATTCGTGGGGTATGGGTTTTGAAAGTTTAGGCCACATGAGATGAATTACCCAACGTATGATCTAGAGTTTTCAGGATTTGTTCATGGTTTACATTGTTGGAGACACTATTTATTCAAAGAGAATTTTGTGGTATTGATGGACTAAAAAATCCTCAAGGATATTTTTATATAGTATGATGTAAATATGAGGTAGTGAATGTCAGTAGAATACCTTCAGTATTTTGAATTCGAGCCTACTTACATGCCTAGTAAAGGCAATACGGTGTATGGTGCACTGAGTAGAATGAGACATATATAAGCAATGTAGCATGCTATTTGTGAATGTATTCTTATGGAATTGTTATCTGAGATGAATCTAAATGTGCTTGAAAGGTAAGGATAGATTTATCTATCATCCTTAGCTATGACTACTACCCTACTAGACAGAGTTAGGATAATCCAGGTATCGGATTCTGAGGGCCTATTCTTATTGGAGTGTATAGTAGGTGTGGACACTCCTTCTGGTTGGACGGTAGGCGAGGATGATATTTTTCATATCCATGGTTGTGTATGGCTTCTAGTCGATATATATGAATAGGTGATGTTTAAATTTCATGCCTCGTCATGGGAAATACATCATGGAGTTTCCAAGATGTATCATGACTTACGTCGTCAGTACTAATGGTCAGGTATAAAAAAAGATGTAGCTAGTTTTGTTATGATATTTCCACCTAAGAGTAGGTGAATGAGGAACATTAGTGACCAGGTGGGTTTTTACAGTAGTTACCTATTCCATAGTGTAAATGAGATGATGTCATGGTGGAATTCATAACTAGTTTACAGAGGTCACCTTGAAGAAACAATGTTGTTTGTGTTGTTGTTTATAGAATCATGAAGGTTTATCATTTCTTGTAGATCAAGGAGAACTTCATTTTTGATGATATTGGAAGGTTTTATATCGGGGGGATTGTACGAATTCATATGGTTCTTCTCAATATCATTTTAGATTGGGGATATTGATTTACATGTCATTTCTATCATAGATTTCAAAGGGAAATGGGTACATAGGTGCATCTGAGAATAGAATTCCACCCTCAAAGTGATGTCCAGTAAGAGAATATGATACAAGTGCTAGAGGACATGTTGTGAGCATGCATCCTTGATTTTGGAGGCTCTTGCGAGGGGAACATACCCTTAGTTGAGTTCTCTTACAATAATATTTATCATGTGACGATATAGATGGAACCATAAGATGTTTTTTTGGTTTTTCCATTTCGATCACTTATGAGCTAGTTAGAGGCAGGAGATGCAGCATTACTAGGGTCATGTATCATATATGAGATATTTGAGTTGGTCCAGTTGATTCAGAAGTGAATGGCTACTGTATAGTGTAATCAGAAATATTTTAACAATATTCATAGTTGACCTATAGAGTTTGAGGTTGGGGGTTGGATTTTCTTGTTTGTTTCACTGAGGATGGGACATACACAGATTATGAGAAATGAAAAGATTTCGCCTCAATTTTTCAGGTTTTTCAGGATTCTGGAGAGATAATATTCGGTTACCTATTTGTTGCAGTTATCTAAGAGGAACTGAGGAATGCATGTTGTATTCTATGTATCTCAACTGTGATCCCATAATTCAGACCCATATCACACTTTTCATCATGAAAATAATGATCTATAGCTTGATTCATCCTTTTAAGAGCATCTAATTTTTATCGTTTATTGGATAAAGAATGTTATTTGAGGTTGGACAGTTCCTCTAGTATGGGTGATATGGAAGCATGGTTGTTTACAGGATGGGACTTGGGAGTGGGATTCTGATATATGTTCTCAGTGGATGGACATTTTTTAGAAAAATAATGACCCCTATTGAGAGGGAAATTTGGGGATGAATTCCATTATGGGGGAGGATTATATGATCCTTTGTTTTTCATAAGGTATGGATCATTTTATTCTAGTTAAACATTGTTTACTTTTCTTCTTTTCTTAGACCATGTGTCGAGCTATGGAATAGTTGTTAATTCTTGGGAAAGAAGATGCTAGAAGGAGGTGGGCTATTTGTATGTTGTTTTTATGATGTGAAAGAGGGATACATGTCATGTAATCCAAGTTAACGATGTGTAATGGTCTGGTTGAGCAGGTTCACAATGTGTGTGGAAGTTTATTCAGAAAAAAGTTATGTCATTACACACTATGTAATGAGATTCCAAATTGTGTAATAGTCTTCAATGTTATTTTTAAATAGAGTCATTGGCCCATATTTTTTCACGAAAATAATATTTTACCTTTTTTGGTAACCTATGGTCATCGGTTACAATTTATCTGATCTAGCTTCCATACGGACTCTAATTACTCAGTCATTAGTCACATTCGAACCACATAGGCTGGTACCCAATTGCTTTTTGTTTGTTCTCGATTCCTTAAAAACTGACTATTCTAATTGGATTTAGCTTCTTATTCCCTAATTTATAATTATTAATCAATTATTAATATTTCTTCCAAACCAGGATGAATCAGGACTTCAAAATGGATGATCACTATACTTCCATGATAAGGTAGGTGTTCTATTCTTTTCTTTCATCTTTTGATGCTTTATCGAGCTGTCGTCCTTTTATCTGCCTGCTTGACTTTTTGGTACATTCCCAGTTTTGATTTATTTATCTGAAATTGATGTTGTAGGACCCGTAGGGATGTCCTTAGGTTCATTTGTGGTGAATTGGAACCTATGTCCCGAATCAAGGTCACCCATGTGGTGAACCTTTTTGAAATTTCTTAGTTATGCCTCATTAATCCATCACAGGGGTTTGTTCATGTTCTTTACAGATTAGAGAATGTCGTGTTATAATTAAATGGGATCTACTGGATTTCTTAAAAAGTTTACTTCCTCTTTTACTTGTGTTATCATGTCATGTCATTACATGGTAATACTGATTAAATGTCTTAAGTGGAGTTAGCTAAAAAACTGGGTATACTCATTGGTTGTTTTCAAAATTATTTAATGGTTATTGTAAAAAATGTGAGAAATTGGTGGGTATGACCATGTGAGATGTTAAATGTGGAATGAAATACATGAGTGGGTATACTCATGGGATGTATTTTATGAGGTTAGTGGGTATACTAACATGGAATTGAATAGTTTATAATGTATGAATGAATGACTTGTTTGATAGATGCCTAGATGACTCTCCATGCATCTAGAATGTGGTAGTGGATTCCTTGGATGAATGTTCACATTAGGTCTTGATTCCACAGGATTACTTGAGCCTTAATACCCCTTGGATCCGGATTTCTTTGACACACATAGCATATATTGGTACACAGTATCTTAGGAATCCTACAAATGCCTGTAAAGATTTTCCATTGAGATACTCTTGGGACTCAATGAGGATGTCTTGGTATTATATAACATGGATCAGGCCATTCATGGTCTAAACATCATTATAAAATAAAATTGTGGGTTTATTTTGTGACTTCATTATATGGCATGGTTGTGGGTTTCTTTTGTAACTTCTTTATTTGGAGAGGTCGTGGGATACCTGACTTCTTATTATGGAAGGGTTGTGTTACTTGATTACATTGTTTATAGTTGCCTTATTAGGAGCGAACACTTGTTGCCGGGATCCTTGATAAGTTGTTTAGTATTTCTCATTGAAGTACAAATATGTCATGGGAATTCACACATACATTACTTCTCTACTTACATTTGTTAGCCTTTTTCCTGTAGTTGTTTAGAACTAAATTGATCTTTGAGTGGGTACCTACTAATATATTTATCTTGGAACATGTTTGGGAATCCTTTATGACCCAAATAGATTATATGGTTTAATGTTATGTTAGAGGAAATCACCCCAGTATATGTATTAGATTGTTTCTTTGGAGCAAGAAACCATGGGACCAAGCTGAGGCATGCATTGATACTGGGACTTTATGGTCATTTTGTTCTTTTTGGAAACATCTATTGTATTGTATTTACATATACTATTCTTGTTCATTTTTTGACACATGTATCATCTGCATCCATGGGTATGTGATATTTATGGATTATTTATGTATTCTTATCTTGTTTATCTTTTTATATGTCTTCTTATTTATTATCTTCCTCTAATGAATGTCTTTGACTTCCACTATGATATACTCTGGTAATGAGGGAATAGTCTCCCCAATGAATCGCCAAGGCCCTTGCTGCTAGTCGATAGCACCTAGAGTTTGGCTAGATTCTCTTGATTCCATACTGTCGACTGGGATCGGGGCACTATTGAGTGGCATCTAGATTTAAGATGTTACATAGGCCAAGATAAGGGAATGGTGCATGTGCTTGTTGGATGACTCGGCATGGGTTGTGAGTGGATGAGGGATCTGGACATGGATTCATGACTTATTTTTGGAATTTATATATTTATCTTTATTTTTGGTTTTCTACCACTTGGCATTGTATGAAATGACATAGAATATTTACTATTTGGTTGTGGGATTTTCTACATTTTTCGGAAATGGTGGTCAATGAATTTAAATTGGTCATTGTCTTTTTTAACATTATTTATCATTATAATCTGCTATGGATTACTAGGAAAAAGAGGTTATAGTATCCTCACATGTTCTTTTAGACCGTCACTACTATTCGGAAACCTCTAACATACATGGAGGTTCGCCTGTGGTCATGTAGAGACACGACTCGAAGCACCCGTTTAGTGGAATTTGGGGTCGGTACGTTACAAAGTTGTATCAAAGGTGGTTTTTCATGTGTTCTTATTATTTTAGGATGATCAACATTAGATTATTATTTTTGGTGTCTTTTAAATTAACTCATTCTTGGGAGTATCTAAACCATGTATTGTGGATAACTCAAGTTCCCAAGGTATAATTGTTATTCAAGGTTTGTGTTGCTATGAATTAATTATATTTCACCATTTTGTGATGCAGTTTTTGCATGATGTTATCATTTTATGATATTTTCTCATCATTAAAATGGAATAAGGTTGTGCATTCATAAATCATTTTAGAAGCCTGGGGATATTGGTGTCATGCATACTGGTAGGTACACATGGGGAAGATGTGTGACACAAGTGAGATAAAATTCATTTCTTGTTATTTGAAAATTTGAACAAAATTTTGTCTAAAAAAGATGTTGAAAAAGGGTAAATGGGAAGAAATTTAAATTATAAGTAAAAGAAATTGTTATTAATGAGTAATCATAAATTCTATTAAAATGTGTTTTGATAAGATGGAATTATTTAGAGGTTCCTGAAAGAGATAGATTTATTTTATGATAGTGAAAATGGTAAAATAGGTGTCTAATGAAAAGACATCTCGGTTTGTGATTTAGTATACCCCACATTGATAATGATAGATATTAAGGATTTATAAGGGTAGTTATAGTGATTATGTTATATTTATTGGAATATTTTATGTAGGATGAGTTTATTATGGCTAAAAGATATCCTTCTTCTTTGAGAACTTTGCATGAATTATGTTAAATGTTACGAGATATTTGTTTGTAATTATAGAGATATGAAATCATGATGATGAGTACTAGTTTGTTGATAAGAGGATATCATCGATAATTATCCTCTAATGGTGGGGATAGAAATACTATTTGTTTTTGGTAACAAATGATAATAGTAGTTCCATGATAATATTGTCTGTTTTATGCAGATGATGGAATGAGGCCTAGGGAAGGTAGTTAAGAGTATTCTTGATATCACTAGAGATCTACAATTGAATTACCCTATAAAATTTTCTGTAGAGGGTAGATACATGGAAGAAGAGTTCTAGATAGAGTCTATCTAGATGATTTTGGATAACTTGTAGACTACTCCTGAGAAAAGAGTTAGTTTGGAAGTATATATATTTTGGGTGATGAAAAAACGACGGTAGGAAATTCTAGTTCATACAAAACTAGAGTATGGTATGATATGGAAGGAATATCATGATATGATTCTTGAACAATTCTATTTAGATACCAAGATGATGCTGAAGTTTGTTTTGTTTAGGAGTTTTCCCTAGGGGACCAAATCAATGGTCGATTATATTGGCTGCTTCACCGACCTGCAACACATTGTCCCAACATTCTAAGGGGATGATGCCACTATGGAAATATGCTTTTAGGATGGACTTATAGATGATATCATGTCCTTAGATAATATCATTATTCTAAGCTTTTTTTGAGGTGGTGGATTCGGACCTCATTTTACAAGGGAATCGGAAGGAGGTTTATAGTGGTGTTCATATGGTCTCATTTGGAAAATCAAGTGGTGGGGATTCCATGTATAAAAAGTGTCTCGTTAAAAGTCTTTACTTGGGTGGTGGTGTGTATGGTAGTCAGTGGAGAGGACCAATCTCACATGGTGGTGACCATGTGTTTTTATATCACTGTTGAAATCCATGACACATGAGTGGTTAGTTCCCCCGTCCACCGGTTGAGTGCCAAGAATAAAACTGGATGGGGAATGTGCAGTTGTTTGGTAGAAACCCTCAATATTCAGGAAATTATGGAGGATCAAGTGTAACGACCCGACCCTAGTTACCTAGAGTCGGTGGATTATTACATAACATTGTCATGATCACAAGAAGGATCAAATCTCGAAAGACCGATTGGTTTAGTAGCCTTGGAAACACTAGATATATTCATAATGTTTTACATTACATCATAAAGTGAAAAACTACTACAACAACATAGTCTCCATATTTAACACTCATATCCCCACATAAAATCCCTACAGGTCATTCATAACTTACATCTTCACATCCTGGGAAATATAAAACATAGAAAAGGGGTGACCTCAAATGCCCAGTAAGGATAACAATATAGCGGAAACCTTCAAAAATAAGCATAAACATTTAAGGCAATGTATAACTAAAACAAAAGCCTTTTAAACTTGAACATCAACATATTATGGCAAAAGTAAAATGAAATAATGCTATTTAATTATTCACATGGATATTATACTAATCGAATAATCACATGCAATATCAATAACCACTTTCATAATGATGGAATGCATAATGACAGACTATCATAACCACATAGTAAAGGCCTCGTGCGAAGACTACAAATAAGATTTTTTCAAGGCCTTGATCCAAGACACTAGTTTGTCTCATGAGACCTACCGATGCATTGAGGAGCTATATCGGGCTCCACCCATCACATATTAAGTCCAATGCATTCCCATATGAAAAGGATTAAACATAACATAAACATTCGTATTAAAACTAGCATACAAAATGTCAATACTTTCACTATAAACTATGAATGGTATAAAAATAGCGCATCCACATTCAAACATATCACAAAACCTTCAATACAATATAGAAGTTTTGTATCATAATAAATCATCTTCAAATAAGCATAAAATCCATCAAAGGATGTTGACATAGATGAAATCAAACCTCTTTCTAGAGAAATATCTCTTTCTATTTTGAAATCATTTAAGATTCATATATTTATAAAATAATACATTTTCTTTGAAAAAATTCATATAAGCTTGTGAAAGAAGTTTCGAAGATTTTATTATGGCGGAAAATAGCCGCACCCACCGCATAAGTTAAAAAAACATTCTTACCTTAATTCTGTCGAAAAGGTTAAAAAGAACCTTGTTTGGAAAACGACAGAAAGATTACTTGATAAAAATCTTATGAAAAGTCAAACAAGGGTATATATGACTTTAACCCATATTCTTGTAAATAGTAAAAATGTTTTTAAATACATTTTTAAGAAACATGGATGTAGATGATAAAGAGATCCCAGTAGATTATTACGTATAAACAACCTCGGATAATGAAGAGATTGCGAAATAAACTATTACCTTGTACATTTCCTTGGTTGGGGTAGGTTAACCTCTTTTATAATGGTGAAATAATTGTTATTAAATTATACAAGAATAATATACATTAATATGATATCGTATATGATCTTTTAACATTGCTTTGTTAATAATATCTTAGTATTATCGTTGTTTCGGGTGTTAACTTACTCGTTTTATTTTATATGTTTTGTTATGTAATCCATGTTTGTATTGGATAGTTGTATATTATTCATATCCAGGATGATATAAAGTCCTTAAACATCATTTTTAAATCATCAAATGATAATTATACTTGAATGAATACGAGGGAGAATGAATCTCATCGCGTTCATAGAGACAGTAGTCCGTACGTACGCACGAGCGACAATATCATTCATTTGATATTAAAATAATATATAAATTGATGTTATATCATATATAAAAAATCATTAACATGTTATATTTATTATTTACATGAGTTACACATCATTATTATACCCATCCAAATAATAATATAGTGAATAACAATTACACCACGATGTGGAGATGGTAAGCCGTACGTACGCATGTATGGTGACATGTTATTCAAAGGGTGGATATAATACTGAATATGGTTGTTCCATATTTATAATAACATCACAGTATATATAAGATACTGGAGTTATTATTTTAGAATGGTAATAACAAAGAAAGAAGAAGTGGAAGAAGAAAGGAACTTGAAAAGGGGTGGTGAAAACATTACCTCTTCTTCGGGTTCTTCCTTTTGATTTGATCAAAATAGATCCTTAGGTTGGCTTTATGATCAAACTAAGGCCTCTAGGTTGTAGTGAGGGAAGTTGGGAGAGTATTTGGGCAGAGTTTGGCCGAACCAAAAGGCTTTCAAGGTGTGAAAAAATTAGAAGGAGGAGTGCCCTTTTATAAGAGGGGTGAGGGGCACCTTTGGAAAAGCTAGAAATATTAATTTATAATAAATTCATATTCGGTTTCTAATGGCTCAAAAGTTGATTATTTAAATTTTAAGGTTGGGATAGGTCTATAACCACTCAAGAAATATAATTTAGACAGGTTTGGGTCATTATATTAACCTTATCATTAAGTATTATCTCTAAGTTAATTAGTTTCACATTTACAATGTCTCTTTGTATTTTTATATTATATGGTTAATAAACTTACCATATACATCCAAAGTCCCCAAAGTGGTCCATTAATGATGAAACTATCATGATATAAGTCTCTTGTCCGAACCGTTGATTTTTAGGAATTTAATATCAATTAATAATATAATATTTGTTTTAAAAACTCTTTTATGTCAATTTTGACACTATTCAAGAAATGATTTTTGTAAAAATCATAACAGAATGATTACTTCGAACAAAGTTAATTGAAGCAATACTAACATGTAATATTATCCTATATAATTAGTTTAATATATAAAAAGTCTCAAATTATATTTATTTGGGTATTTATAATATCAATTATTCTAATTTTTCTTTAATTAGGTAATTACTGCATCATAATTGTGTCATAAATAAATTAAATTATTTAATTTCTAAAAATTATAAATAAAATATCATTATGTAGAAAATATTTTTATCTTTCTAAATAATATTTATAATCGAATTTATCTTATGTATAACCCTATATTAAAAATGTTGTAGTAAATAAACATTGATTTTAACTCTTTTAACTCTTCTTTGAATTAAATAATAATAAATGTCCTAATCTAATCCAAGTGGACCTAAATGATAATATTTTATTCCTAAGGTTGTTTTTGGTCGATATACACTTGTCCAATATAATTAGGACATGTGTTAGGGTAATATTAATATCATTTTTACCCTTAATTACCCTATTTTACTTTTAACCGTGGTAAATAAAAGTAAAAAGTTACTATTCACCAAAAAATATTTTCATCTCATTGAACCAAATTTTACTTCTTGATATTAACCGTGTCTCTCAGATTTTTAAAATTCAATTCACAGAAGCGGTAAAATTAAGTTTTATGAAAAATTCAGTTTTTTAACTACCACTTAGTAGTTTCACTATTCATCAAAAATTGATGTTTTTCAGAACAATGCCAAAATTTCACCCTAAGCTATAATTGATATTCCGAATTCAAAAATGATGTCTATTTTAAAAATTTCAAACATATAATTTGAATTAATTAATTTTATAATTAATTCCCGATGTCACAACAAATAGGGTGTTTTTAAGAAACAATATATATCAAAAGATTGATAATTGTTTATGTCCAATTTCAAAGTAAAATTAATTCTAATGAACACCATTGGATAAAATGGTAAAAATATATTCAAATTATACTTTAAAACCACTGAATAATATAATTTATCACTATAAATTATTTTTATTAAAAAAAATTGTATGTATTTTTCACTATTCATAAAAATTGGAAGTTCTCAGAAAAATACCAAAAATTCAACTTAGGATAATTTCGATATTCTGAATCCAAAAATGAAGTCCATTTTGAAATATAAAATATATATAATTTCAAAAAGTAGGTATTACTATTCATAATGGCTAGTTTGATTGGTTGTGGTGTGTTAGAACTCGATGTTGCGTACAACACACGCTATCGCATTATTCAAAGAGAAGCGTACCGTAGAAGCTTGGGGTGTTACATTCTCCCCTCCTTCAAATAATTTCGTCCTAGAAATTTCTAGAATAGTTATCACATGAAAAGAATCGGGTGGTTCTTCATCATATGTTCCTCGGGTTCCCACATTGCTTCTTCCATCTTATGGTTTCTCCACAAAACTTTTACCAGACGCGTCGTCCAGTTTCTTACTACTTGTTCTCTCGTATCAAGAATCCTGACGGGCTCTTCACAATAGGACAGATCGGGTTCCAGTTCTAATTCCTCATAGGTGAGTACATGCGTTGGGCCAGGCATGTATTTCTTCAACAGAGATACGTGGAACACATCGTGAACTTTGGAGAGACATGGCGGCATTTCCAGTCGGTAAGCCACAGCCCCAATTCGTTCTAGAATTTCGAAGGGTCCGATGTACCTGGGACTCAATTTACCTTTCTTACCAAAACGTATGACTCCCTTCCATGGAGATACCTTCAGGAAAACATGATCACCGACTTGAAATTCCAAATCCTCCCTTCGATTATCAGCATAGCTCTTCTGCCTACTTTGAGATGCTTTGATGTGATTTTGGATTACCTTCACCTTTTCCACTATTTCCTCCACCAGTTCTAGGCCTACAAGTTTTCTTTCACCAACGTCATCCCAACAGGTTGGTGTACGACATCTCTTTTCGTATAACGCTTCATATGGTGCCATCTGAATACTCAAATGGAAGCTATTGTTATAGTAACATTCTACCAGAGGTAAATATTGATCCCACATACCCTGAAAGTCAAGTGAGCAAGATCTCAACATGTCTTCTAAGGTTTGAATAGTCTGTTCTGATTGTCCGTCTCTCTGAGGGTGGTAAGCAGTGCTCAAATGAAGTTCAGTATCCAGGGATTTCTGAAGACTTTTCCAGAATCTTGAAGTAAAATGGGGATCACGATCAGAAACAATCAATAGGGGTACACCATGATGTCTCACAAATTCATTAATATATAGTCTTGCTAGACGTTCCAGGGGTAGATCTTCTCTTATTGCAAGAAAATGTGCTGATTTGGTAAGACAGTCAATAATAACCCATATTGAATCGTTCCTTCTAGGAGTCTTTGGTAGCCCCATGACAAAGTCCATCGTAATATTGTCCCATTTCCACTCCGGTATGGGAAGAGGTTGCATGACTCCTCCAGGCTGTTTCCTTCCAGCTTTCACTTGTTGACAAACCATACATCTTGACACAAAATCAGCAATCTCCCTCTTCATGTTGTCCCACCAAAAATGTTCCTTCAAATCTCTATACATTTTGGTGCTCCGAGGGTGTATAGAGAAATTGTAACTATGAGCATCATCCAACAATTCCCTTTTTAGATCAGGTATATCGGGAACACAAAGTCTCTTCCCAAATTTCAAAATTCCATCTACATACACAAAGTCTCTTAGTCTCCCATCATTCACAGCTTTAATCTTCTTTTGAAATTCTTCATCATCGGTCTGAGAACTCTTAATCCTTTCTAGTAAAGCTGGTTTGGAAACCATTTGAAAAAGCATTGATGTTTCTCCTTCCCTGGTTATTCCCATGTCCATCTTCACTAGATCCATGAAAATTGGATCCCTTTCAATTCTCATATTGTTCAAAACTCCATGATCTTTGATGCTCAAAGCATCTTCCACCTTGTTTGCCTTCCCCGGGTGGTAGTGTATCATGAAATCATAATCCTTGAGTAATTAAAGACATCTCCTTTGCCTCATGTTGAGTTCTTTTTGTGAGAAAATATACTTCAAACTCTTGTGATCAGTATAAATCTCACATTTTTCACCATAGAGGTAGTGCCTCCATATCTTCAAAGAAAAGATCACAGCTTCTAACTCGAGATCATGAGTAGGATAGTTTTGTTCATGAATTTTCAACTGTCGTGATGCATAGGCAATAACCCTATCATTCTGTATAAGGACACAACCAAGTCCTTTCTTCGATGCATCACTATAAATAACGAACCCATCATTCCCCAATGGTAGATTCAATATAGGAGCATTGACTAATCTCTTCTTCAGTTCTTCGAAACATTCTTCACACTCTTTTTTCCAAACAAATTTAACCCCTTTACGTGTGAGCTTCGTTAATGGGTTAGCCAATCGGGCAAAATTCTGGACGAAACGTCGATAATAACCTGCCAAACCAATAAAACTACATACCTCAGTTATACTCGTAGGTGTTTTCCATTCTTGGATTTCCATGGTCTTAGAAGGATCAATAGAGATTCCATCTTTAGAGACAATACGGCCAAGAAAAGAAATCTCTTGAAGCCAGAATTCACACTTGCTAAACTTCCCATATAATTCATGCCTTCTCAGAGTCTTCAAGATAATGCTCAAGTGATTTTCATGATCTTCGTAGCTTTTGGAGTATACAAAGATATCATCAATAAATACCACCACAAATTCATCGAGATACTCCTTGAAAACTCTATTCATCAGATCCATGAATACAGAGGGTGCATTAGTCAATCCAAACAGCATTACAGTAAACTCGTAATGCCCGTACCTGGTTCGAAATGCTGTCTTCGGAATGTCTTCCTTCTTCACACACAACTGATGGTATCCAGATCGAAGGACAATCTTTGAAAAGTATTGAGCTCCATGCAGTTGGCCAAATAAATCATCAATGCGAGGTAGGGGATACTTGATCTTTATTGTTATATCATTGATCTCCCTGTAGTCGATACATAACCTCATAGATCCGTCTTTCTTTTTAACAAAAAGAACAGGGGCTCCCCATGGAGAAACACTAGGGCGAATAAATCCCTTATTACCCAATTCCTCTAGTTGTTTCTTTAGTTCAACTAATTATACAGTGTCCATTCTATATGGGGTCTTTGATATAGGCCTTGATCCAGGAATTAAATCAATGGAAAACTCAACTTCTCGTTCTGGAGGATGTCCAGGTAAATCTTCCGAAAATACGTCTACAAATTCATTCACAACAGGTACATCCTCTATTTGATCATTCCTTTCCTCACCCACATTTATTTCATTCTCTTCCTCCCCAATAATTGAATTTAGTTGAGCTACTAGGGGTGGTTCTAAATAAGAATTAGGTGGTGACGATTCTGCTCTAAAGATAAGGTGTTCCGTATCATTATCATCAAGAA
The DNA here is from genome assembly GCA_963277665.1 of Viscum album. NCBI lineage: Eukaryota > Viridiplantae > Streptophyta > Magnoliopsida > Santalales > Viscaceae > Viscum > Viscum album. Next base: position 1,759,215,954 of record OY728138.1, read on the forward strand.
TCGTAACCTCTTTCTTCTTACAATAAATCATCGCATCATAGTCCGAAAGCCAGTTCATACTGAGGATGATATCAAAATCAATCATAGGTATGAAGATGAGCTCAGAAGATAAAGAACATTTATGTACTCTAATGGGGACTGATTCACAAAACTTTGTTGCAATGATACTTCGCTTAGGAGTTTTAACTGACAACTCCCTTATTAAATCAAATTGGAAATATTTAATTATCTTAGAAAACTGGGAAGATATGAAACAATGCGATGATCCAGAATCAAATAATGCATTTGTTAAACTTGAGGAAACCATTAAATTACCTGCCACCACATCTTTCGGAGCTTCTACCTCAGCAGTAGTGATAGCATAAGCCTTCCCTTGATCCCTTGTCCTTTTCTGAGGTAATTTCTCCTGATGCTTAGGACATTCATTTGCATAATGCCCCATCTCCCTGCAATTGTATCACTGAACATTGGTAGCTTCCTTCTTCCCTTTGCAATCACGAGCTTGGTGGCCTTTTTCACCACATTTGTAACAGACACCCATTCCCTTCAAGGAAGTACCGGGGTGTTTCTTCCCACATTTACCACAGGATGGATAATCAACCTTTCTTTTCTTCCCCTTATTTCCATTCCCAGATTGATCAGCAGGCCTCTTCTTCTATTTCTTTGCTTTAAAGTCATAAGACTTAGAGAGTTCCTTTTCGGTCTTAATAGCACATGAGACAATGTCTTCGTACGACGGGAAGGATTGTGAGACTAATGCTCGACGGAGAAATGGCTTTAACCCATCAAAGAAACGATCAATATTACTTCTTGGGTTACGTATATAATCCCCAGCATACCTTTCTAACCTTGTAATGTTAGCCTCATACTTTGTGACATTCGCATCCTCCTTCTGTCTCAGACTCAGAAATTTCCTTTCCATATCTGCTCGATGGTCGCGAGGAAAGTATTTTTCTAAAAACAGATCTTCCAACTCCCTCCATTCCATATTTGATACTTCATCATCTTCCTTCGTATTTTGAATCAATGTCCACCATTGATCAACATCTCCAGTGAGGCGGTAAACTGCCATGATAACTTTTTCCCTTTCACTACTCCCCAAAGCCTGAAATATTTTCTCTAGGGAAAATATCCATTGCTCAGCTACTAAGGGATTTGTACTCCCATTGAACTTTGGTGTTTTTTGCCTCATGAATCGATCTAACATTTATCCTCCACGCTGTGGATCAGGGTGCTCCATACGGGTAAGGTTATTATTCATAACCTGAGTGAGTTGTCCCAGTATGGTGATTAGCCGATCGGCACCAGTTGCATCACCAGCTCCACTATAATTATCTTGAGTAGGAGGGAAATCCCTACATAGAGTGCGTGCATTGATACAGTTTCCATTTCTTCCACTAGGCTCCATTTCTAAACAATTGCATAAACTAGATCAGTTTATGAATCAAAATACATAATCCCATACTTATAAAACACATAACATAAATTGAACTATTTATGGATATAATCCATAATTATAAAAATGTTTTATTTGAGGAATTATATACTCATAAACCCTTCATAATGATTTGTCAAGAAAATGAGAGTTATCCTAAGCATATCCCCTGGGAGTGTCGTAACCAAGAGTGCAGCAAGGCCCGTTGTCATGCACCAGTTTCCGTTCGAGTCTAGCTCAAAGCGTTGTTTTCGGGTTTTACCCCTAGGTACATCTGTGCCAGAGCCGCCTCTACCTGCTCGTAGCCAGACAGGGATGTATTGCTCGTAAAACACACAAAATCTCTACAATACCAAAATTCTAGGAAGTTCTTCTATACTAAACCTCAAAGTCCATCTTAGGTCTACGTCCTCTAATCAGAGTTTATCTAAATCTAGCTTCCAAGGTTTGTACTAAACTTCCTCTGATACCAACTGTAACGCCCCGACCCCAGTTACCTAGAGTCGGTGCATTATTACATAACATTGGAATGATCACAAGAAGGATCAAATCTAGAAATACCGATTGGTTTATTAGCCTTGGAAACACTAGATATATTCATAATGTTTTACATTACATCATAAAGTGAAAAACAACTACAACAACATAGTCTCCATATTTCACACTCATATCCCCACATAAAATCCCTGCAGGTCATTCATAACTTACTTCTTCACATCCTGGGAAAAATAAAACATAGAAAAGGGGTGAGCTCAAATGCCCAGTAAGGATAACAATATAGAGGAAACTTTCAAAAATAAGCATAAAAATTTAAGGCAATCTATAACTAAAACAAATGCCTTTTAAACTTGAACTTCAACATAGTATGGCAAAAGTAAAATGAAATAATTCCATTTACTTATTCACATGGATATTCTACTAATCGAATAATCACATGCAATATCAATAACCACTTTCATAATGATGGAATGCATAATGCCAGACTATCATAACCACATAGCCAAGGCCTCGTGCCAAGACTAAAAATAAGATTTTGTCAAGGCCTTGTGCCAAGACACTAGTTTGTCTCATGAGACCTACCGATACATCGAGGAGCTATAGCGGGCTCCACCCGTCACATATTAAGTCCAATGCATTCCCATATGAAAAGGTTTAAACATAACATAAACATTCGTATTAAAACTAGCATACGAAATGTCAATACTTTCACCATAAACTATGAATGGTATAAAAATAGCACATCCACAGTCAAACATATCACAAAACCTTCAATACAATATAGAAGTTTTTTATAATAATAAATCACCTTCAAATAAGCGTAAAATCCATCAAAGGATGTTGAAATAGATGAAATCAAAACTCTTTCTAGAGAAATATCTATTTCTATTTTGAAATCATTTAAGAGACATATATTTATAAAATAAAACATTTTATTTGAAAATATTCTTATAAACTTGTGAATGAAGTTTTGAAGATTTTATTACGGCGGAAAATATCCGCACCCGCCGTATAAGTTAAAAAAAACATTCTTACCTTAATTCTGTCGAAAAGGTTAAAAAGCACCTTGTTTGGAAAACGACGGAAAGATTCCTTTATAAAACTCTTATGAAAAGTCAAACAAGGGTATATATGACTTTAACCCATATTCTTGTAAATAGTAAAAAAAATTTAAATACATTTTTAAGAAACATGGATGTAGATGGTAAAGAGATCCCGGTAGATTATTACGTATAAACAACCTCGGATAATGAAGAGATTGCGAAATAAACCCTTACCTTGTACTTTTACTTGGTTGGGGTAGGTTAACCTCATGTATAATGGTTAAATAATTGTTATTAAATTATACAAGAATCATATACATTCATATGATATCATATATGATCTTTTAACATTGCTTTGTTGATAATATCTTAGTATTATCGTTGTTTCGGGTGTTAACTTACTTGTTTTCTTTTATATGTTTTATTATGTAAGCCATGTTTGTAATGTATAGTTGTATATTATTCATATCCAGAATGATATCAAGTCCTTAAACATCATTTTTAAATCATCAAATGATAATTATACTTGAATGGATACGATGGAGAATGAATCTCATCGCGTTCGTGGAGACGGTAGTCCGTACGTACGCACGAGCGGCAATATCATTCTTTTGATATTAAAATAATATATAAATGGATGGTATATCATATATAAAGAAAAATTAACATGTTATATTTATTATTTACATGAGTTACACATCATTATTATAGCCATCCAAATAATAATATATTGAATAACAATTACACCACGATGTGGAGACGGTAAGTCGTACGTACGCACATATGGTGACATGTTATTCAAAGGGTGGATAGAATACTGAATATGGTTGTTCCATATTTGTAATAACATTACAGTATATATAATATACTGGAGTAATTATTTTAGAATGGTAATAACAAAGAAAGAAGAAGTGGAAGAAGAAAGGAACTTGAAAAGGGGTGGTGAAAACATTACCTCTTCTTCGGGTTCTTCCTTTTGATTTGATCAAAAGGGATCCATAGGTTGGATTTATGATCAAACTAATGCCTCTAGGGTTTAGTGAGGGAAGTTGGGAGAGTATTTGGGCAGAGTTTGGCCGAACCAAAAGGCTTTTATGGTGTGAAGAAATGAGAAGGAGGAGTGCCCTTTTATAAGAGGGGTGAGGGGCACCTTCGGAAAAGCTAGAAATATTAATTTATAATAAATTCATATTCGGTTTCTAATGGATCAAAAGTTGATTATTTAAATGTTAAGGTGGGTATAGGTCGAAAACCACTCAACCAATATAATTTATACAGGTTTGGGTCATTATATTAACCTTATCATTAAGTATTAACTCTAAGTTAATTAGTTTCACTTTTACAATGTCTCTTTGTACTTTTATATTATATGGTTAATAAACATAACATATACATCCAAGAGACCCCAAAGTGGTCCATTAATAATGAAAATATCATGATATAAGTATCTTGTCCGAACCTTATATTTTTATGAATTTAATATCAATTAATAATATAATATTTGTTTTAAAAACTCTTTTATGTCAATTTTGACACTATTCAAGAATTGATTTTTTTAAAATTCATAACAGAATGACTAGTTCAAAAAAAGTTAATTTAAGAAATACTAACATGTCATATTATCCTAGAAAATTAGTGTAATTTATAAAAAGTCTAAAATTATATTTATTTGGGTATTTATAATATCAATTATTCTAATTTTTCATTAATTAGGTAATTACTACATCATAATTGTGTCTTAAATAAATTAAATGATTTAATGTCTAAAAATTATAAATAAAATATAATTATGTAGGAAATCTTTCTATATTTCTAAGGAATATATAAAATCGAATTTATCTTATGTATAACCCTATATTAAAAATGTTTTAGTAAATAAACTTTGATTTTAACTCTTTTAACTTTTCTTTGAATTAAATAATAATAAATGTCCTAATCTAATCCAAGTGGACCTAAATGATAATATTTTATTCATAAGGTTGTTTTTGGTTGAGTTACACTTGTCCAATAGAATTAGGACATGTGTCAGGTTAATATTAATATCATTGTTACCCTTAATTACCCTATTTTACTTTTAACCGTGGTAAATAAAAGTAAAAAGTTACTATTCACCAAAAATTATTTTCATCTCGTTGAACCACATTTTACTTCTTGATATTAACCGTGTCTCTCGAATTTTCGAAATTCCATTCACAGAAGCGGTAAAATTAAGTTTTATGAAAAATTTAGTTTTTTAACTACCACTTAGTAGTTTCACTATTCATCAAAAATTGATGTTTTTCAGAACAATGCCAAAATTTCACCCTAAGCTATAATTGATATTCCGAATTCAAAAATGATGTCTATTTTAAAAAATTCCAAATATATAAGGTGAATTAATTAATATTATAATTAATTCCCGTTGTCACAACAAATAGCGTGTTTTTAAGAAACAATATATATCAAAAGATTGATAATTGTTTATGTCCAATTTCAAAGTAAAATTAATTCTAATGAACACCTTTGGATAAAATGGTAAAACTATATTCTAATTATACTTTAAAACCACTCAATAATATAATTTATCACTATAAATTATTTTGATTAAAAAAGTTGTTTTTAAGTATTTTTCACTATTCATAAAAATTGGAAGTTCTCAGAAAAATACCAAAAATTCAACTTAGGATAATTTGGATATTCCGAATCCAAAAATGAAGTCCATTTTGAAATATAAAATATATATAATTTCAAAAATTATGTATTACTATTCATAACGGCTAGTTTGATTGGTTGTGGTGTGTTAGAACTCGGTGTTGCGTACAACACACACTATCGCATTATTCAAAGAGAAGCGTACCGTAGAAGCTTGGGGTGTTACATCAAGGTCGATGAAAAGTGAAAGGAAGGTGTAAATTACCCTTTATCATGAAGTAAGTTGGATCATTAATGGACACACTTTTTGGGGTGGTAGATGTGATACTCTGGGCGTAGAGAACCATTGTCGGTAGAGTAGTGTAGCACTGATAATTCATATATAATCCTAGGGTATAGGGTTAGGTCAACTTCACATAGTTTTGTTGGCACTTAGAGGTGGGTAGGTTAGACCATCGATAGTTCAAGGATCGATTCTTATATTCTCTATGGTTTCTAGAGCTTTATTGGATATGGGTGCCTCACATTCTATTATATCTTCTCATTTTGTGATTATGTTGGGCCTAGCAGTGGAACATATATGTGGGGTTTTTCAGTTGGAACACAATTATTAGTGTAAGAATACAATATTGGTAAATTTGAGGGGTGTTCCCTCAAGGATGGTGGGTACTGATTTCATATGGAATTTTTTGTGCTAGAAAAAATTGGATTTGATCTACTTTTTGATATGGATTTGTTTTTGTTATAGAAGGCCAATATTTATTGTTACCGCCATAGGGTAACTTTCACCAACCTATAGTGAGATACCTATGAACACCATGGGGAACTCAATATATGAGCAGGCCATGTAGGGAATGTTAGTCAACAGTTGGGTTAACTCATAGACCGTGTGGATTATATTATGCATGATGGTAGGGATGTAGAGAAACTTGTCTTCCCTCCCGTGGAAGATTAGTTCAGGATTTGTTTTCGGATGACTTATCATGGTTTACACATGAGAGATAGGTTGAGTTATTTATTGATTTTTTATCACGGGAAAACCATCCTCCATTCTACCATATATAATTGCACTGACAGAACTCCAAGAACATAAAGCATTGAGGAACTAGAGAACAAGGGGTTTATTCTCCAAAGTACATCTCATTGGGGATCTCTAGTGTTTTATTCAAAAAATCATGATGGGTCCTTGTGGTTTTGTTTATATTATAGGAAATTGAATCAGATTATAGTTACGAATGGATACCCAAATCAATGAATAATGGATCTTTTTGACCAACTAAGAGGTTCTTCATTGTTTTTTGAAATTGAACTATTATTGGGGTGTCATCTGCTAAGGGTAAGACCTTATGAAATATTTTGGAATGAATTTAGGAGTTGATATTGTATTAATGAGTTTTTATTATGTCATTTGGGTTGACCAATGCATCGACAGTGTTTATGGACCTACTGAATAGAGTCATTCCCCAATACCTAGATCAATATGTTTTTTTTATTTGTGGATGAACTCTCAGTCTTATCTTAGACACTTGTAGATCATTCTAATAATCTTGACATCATCTTGAGTTTAATAAGAGACCGTATTCTATATGATAATATATTCAAGTTCAATTTATGGATCAACAAGGTATATTTATAGGGATACATCATCTCTAAGGAAATTGTGTCCCAAGAAAATTATATATTGAAAGATATTATATATAAGAAAATCCGAAGCATGTTTCTGAAATTTGAAGTATTCTTGGTTTATCATTCTATTAATAAATTTTCATCAATGGATTTTTTTCATTTGGAATCACCACTTTTAAGATTTACTTGGACAGGCATGAAGTTTAAATGCACTAGGGTGTGTGAGAATTCCTTCCTAGAGTTAAAGAAGTGGTTGAATACTTCACTAATTATAATCATACCCAATTCAATTAAAGAGTATACATTGTTTTGTGATGCATCAGGTGTTGTACATGGAGAAGTGTCGATGAAAAACTGATCAGGTTGTCACATATGGTTCAAAAACTTTGATGTCTAATGAATAAAATTACACTACTCATGATCTAGAATTGGCCGCATTATCTTATGCCTTAAATTAATGGGGGAATTACTTGTTGGGGAGAGTTTAACATTGTTTACCAAACATAAAATCCATAATTATTTCTTCTACTAGTGTGATTTGAATCTTATACATTGAAGATTGGTAGAATACATGTATTCCCTTTATTTTAAACTAATCTACACACCAAGAAAGGGGAATAGTGTTGCTGATGCTTTGAGTGGGGGGACTCAAAACCAGGGGGTTCAGAAATCTATTTCGGAGTTAGGGATGATGGAGTTGTTTGCAAAAATTCATCTATAGGTTTAGGATTGACATGAATAGACGACCCATTAATTCTTCTTGGTTGATTCCACCCTTCTGATCTAGATCATGGAGAGGTAGTAGGAGTATGCATAGTGTTTGGATCTTGAGGAAATTCATAATGGTGAGGAGCCACCTTCCAGATGTATGGTTGGTGAAAATGGGATCATCTTTGTTTTTGGTCATGTTTTCATGCCTACTTGTATGTGGGAAGATTTAATGCCTGATTTCCATGACTTGAATTAGGAAGTACATCCTGGTTTTATTAAAATGTATCATGATCTTCATATACAGTATTGTTATTCAGGGATGGAGAATGATATTGTAAGTTTTGTTTCACGATTTTAGAAATGTCAATAAGTGATGTTTGGGCATCAGTGTACTGATGTTTTGTTATAACATTCTCTCATTTGGGAATGGAAGTGGGATGACATGATGAGGGAGATAGTTGTAGTTCATATGAGGAAACCTCGAAAGAATGATGTGATTTGGGTAGTTGTGGGATGGTTAACCAAGGTGTCACATTTCCAAACAATTTTAGAGAGCTTCCCCATGTTTAGGATGCGATAACTATATGTTTGGGAGATTTTATAGTTTCTTGTGGTACCAAATATATAGTTTTATGTCATGATCTAGGTTTTACATTTCTCTTATGGATGGGGTTGAGAAAAGGTTCTTGGTTCCCTGGTGTTTTGGAATATATATTTCCACCCACAAGTAGACAGGGAGTCTGAGAATGCTATTCAGGTTCTAGAGGACATGTTTAGGGCTTCTTCCTAGACTTTTGTGGATCATGGGTGAAACTATTGGTGCAAGTTTAGTTTTCCTATATTAAATATTACTAGATTACTATTTCGATGGAATTATTTGTGGGGCTCTAAGGGAGGATGTGTAGGTCTCTGTTATGTCGGGTGAATATTGTGGAGTCAGAGTTTTATGGTTTGAGTCTCATATAGGATACCTCCGAGCATGTTCGGTTAATCTAGAAGTATGTGGCTATAAATCAATGTAGAGAAAAGTCATTTCTAGATCGGAATTGTCATCCTATTGAATTTTTGGTAGGTGATTGTGTGTTTCAATGGGTTTCACCATGGATAAGTCACCATTAGATCTAGAAATAGAGTAAGTTAGAATCTAGGTATGTGGTCCATTTGAGATTATGGAGGGGATCATACTGGTAGAATACCGATTGGATCATACATTGTGTTATAGTGGTATGTCTAATGTTTTTCGTGTGTCAGAAATTCAACATTATCACCCCAAACCATCTTGTGCGATTGATGTCAAAGATTCGGATCTTGATGAAAATGTGTCCTTTCAAGAGCATCCATTTTGAATTGTCGATCATTCTGGAAGAGTATTTCAAGGACAGAAATTTCCTTTGGTTCATGCTTTTTGGTTGAATTGTATTGTTCATAATGAAACATGGGAGAGGGAGATAGATATGCAGGCCCATTGTCCTGATCTGTTTTCCGTATAAGATAAGTGATGCTTGGGAAGAGTATAGCAAGGAAGAACAATTATAAGGTGGGTAGGGGTTGTAAGATCTCGGAGTTCATGGAGGTATTCTCTTGTTTAAAGTCTTATTTAAATACCCTAATTGGTTAATGAAATGTTTATTGTGAGTATGAGGAGTTTTGGGCAAGTTCTAGGGGTTGAGACGTAAATTAAAAGAAAAATGGTCATCCAGTGCATGTTTCATTGTCATTTAATGTTTGGGAGTAATTGTGCACCCTAACCACGCATGCATGGAGGAAGAGTACATGGTTTGGATGAAAACTTACAAGGGGGAAGGCCATGTCGTGTGGTCTTGGACAGAACCATTCTGTGTGGTTGGTGCATTTCTTGATAATCTATATAGAGTTCTTTATGTAATAGTGTGGCATGGACCTTCTTGGGTAGAGGCTATCACATGGTTGTCTCATGGTTTGGAAAACTATGAATCCAAACCATATACCCTAATAAAAGTGGTAATTTTCACATTTACCCAATGGGATTCATGATTTCTCACTATATTTTCTTTCTGATTTGACCTCTGTTACCCCTTGTGGAAAACCAAAATACCCAAGGATTCCTAGGGAACAATATCATTCTATTCTGAGATGTTTGGAGTGCCATATGGCGCTAATAAAAGCCTGGGGTAATTATAAGAATCCTCTTGCTTCTCTATTCTATAATAGGTCTTCTGGAATTGTTCATTTTCTTTTGAATGCCTAAAAATATATTTTTCTAATTTATTTCAGTTGGGGCTTCATGGGGTGCTTGGATCAAAATCAAAAGGATTTAATTGAGCATGTGGTTATCTTTAGAATCAAGATAGGTAGTTTATGAGTTATATTTCATAGTATTAATGTTTACATTATGTGTATATGGTAATTCTATGGTTCGTTCATGTTATGAATATGATTCCTTTTGTAATTATTGTTACAATAGTTCCCGGAATGATTAACTAAACCCATCATGATCCGTATGGGATGCATTGAGATTGGTCATACCAATTTAGGGCCACCTTTGGGGTGTACCAACATTATTGAACATGGTAAATTATAATGTCTGTCCTTGAATTGAATTATGATAATGTCGATCCTATAATGATAATTTTTTTATGTTATCTTGTATTATAAATGGAATTAATGGTGGTTGATTTTATTTGTTGGGAAGGTTATTGGTGGTTATTTAGAATAATGTGAAAAAGGGTTAACTGGAATAAAGTGAATGTGTAAAATGACTTATAATATTTTAATTTAAATGTGTTGATTGGGTAAATGTATGGAAATTGTTGAATATTATAAGTTGGATAGATTATAGAAAAGTGAAATGGGTTAAATGGGATATGCATTGAAAATGGTAAATGTGCTTATGGGTTAATTCTTGTTGTTGATTTAGAAGTTGACTGAATGTGAAGTGTGACTGTTATTTGTATTGAATATGTTTGATTTGTGATATGGTATATGTGGTTAATTGATAATGAATAATTTGCACATGTATTGGTAGTTTTTGGGTATTTTAATTGAGTATATACACCCATGGGTCTGGTTAGACAATGGCTCTAAACCCTCATCCCCATTAATGCATAGGTTAGGGAGAGAACTATGGATCTATTCCCGTAACGGTTTGATTTGATGAGACTAAATGGACGGAGGCTCCAAGGTATTTGTGATGAAAGTTTTTCATAATGTTTTCCCTATTGATGTAGGGAACTTGATTTATCCCCTTATGCATTGTTTGTCTTACTAGTATAGTCTGGAGTGAAATTGATGAAAACGCATAACCCGTGGAATAAATGATGAAAATGGTTTAACTGAACTTTACTAAATAATGGAACCTAGTATACTTATATTTTTCATTATATTCATAGTAATTTCATACACTATCTATATAAACATGATATGTTATAGACACTGTTGGTGGTGGCCTACTGAGTTTCACTCACACCCTGCTCAAGCCACCATTGTGTACCTGAGATGACTTTATGGTTGTAGTTCAGGACATAGGAAAGGGTCATGCCCTATTGGGATGCTTTTTCATGGGTTATGCAAGTATGAGGGGTATAGACTCAGTGTTCAAAACTGTTTTGGTGATTATTCAAATTGTTATTTTTGGTTTTCTATCACTTGGAACTGCATGACATGACATAGCATATTTACTGTTTGGTAGGGGGAATGTCCACGGTTTTGGGAATGTTTTTAATTAATTTTAATTGTTTATTGTGTTTTTTCCATTATTTATCATTTTTATCGGATGTGGATTACACTGATACAGTTTTTATAGTCTCCCCACATGTTCTTTTAAACCCTCATTGTTAGTCACCATCCTCTATTATATGGGGAGGCATATCTGAGGTCATGTTGCAATTCGTCCCAGAGCACCGGTTTAGTGTTATCCATGTTGGGGACGTTACACTTTAATAGTTTAGTATAAAAATATTTATCCATTCCAATATATACATATATATATATATATATATATATTGGAATGGATATTTTATCCCTATATCATCCTTATAGTTTTGTTTTCCCACCTAACTATAACACAAATAATACACCATGAATAATGAATTGAATGGTTAGGGTCATATCATTTCTTGTTTTCTATACACAACATAATCAAGGGTCGCCCGTATGTGGCATGACGTACCAAGTTAGATGAAATTTTTCATGAGATGTGTCTCCTTTGGAATGAATTTGAAACTTAGTATATTCAATGGGATTTAATCTCACTATCTTATCTCATATAGTCTCTTTACTTTTTCTAGGTATCACATTCCTTCTATCAAATAAAGTTTTTCCACCCGTAAAGATGTGAAACCCTTTACAAAATTCATTTCATGCGTTACAAACCCAAATTAATATCCAACTGTATTTATACATATTCAAATTCATCATATGCATAAGGTATATGATATCATTTCATGTAACGGTTTATAATCTAATGAAATAAAAAATCCATAAGAGTAATCTTTAAGTGATAAGTATCCAACATTGACTTTTCTAGATGAGGCATAAGACTCCAGGATAGTAAAAAATCATACCCAAGTCCCTCCAAACAAGGATACTTTAATAAAGAGAGAGTTCATTTTCGTATTCATTCTGATGCCCAATATGTATAAACTATAGTTAAATTATTAAATCATATTAAAAACCTAATAAAATCCAAATATAATGTTGATGAAAACTAAATCATTTATTATACTCATTATATAACTCCTTCGATGCATATATAGTAGTTTCGAAGCAATTTAATTTCTTAAACTAAAGTATGAATCAAAAACACATAATATAACACTTTATATTTATGAATAGAGTATGGAATAAATAAATTAATGAATAATTTATATATTTAAGTTTGAGATAAAACATTATGAACAATTTACAAATAAATTATATACATGTCATAATTTAGTAATGGTTAAATTTAAATAACTAAAATTTATTGAAAATTATAATTTCATATTATAATTGAAATTATTTTAATAAAAACTCCATCATGTACTATGATGTAATATTTTTTATGAGAAAAATAATAAAAAACACATTTTCACGTAAATAATTCACATAAATTAAAAATTTCACCTTTATTTTTTTTTAAATTATAACATCATCTAAAACTCCATTATAAATATCATAATAATTTTTTAAATAAATCCATAAGTCCATAATATTTTATATTTACATTTATGAAGTATTTATATGTAAATAAAACATATATATTACCATATTTAGATTTATCAAAAAAACTATAAATTATTCAACCATGTAAATCAACATTTAACCTAAATAAAGTAAAACAAAAATTTTTATATTAGGGTTAACCCCCCCTATATTTGGAATGGGGACTCTAGGCCCACATCAATTGTTTTTTTTAAATTTTAACAAATACATTTTTCTGATAAAATTCCATCCAAAACATATTGAACTGTTGTAAAGACTCGTAAAATTCAAGGGAGTTTTTTTTAAATTTTATTTGAAATTTTATAAGAATGCAGTTTCAGACAACACTTGATTCCGAGGCCCGGTGTGCCCAGAATTTCTATCCGCAGTTTAGCTTGGGTGCGTTCAGTGAACGAACGAGCGGGAATTCCTATCTTTTGAACCGGTGCTCGGAATTGAAATCCAATGGCACCGATGAACTCGCAACGCCAGTAATCGTTTAAGGGAACCTTTACCGTAGTTGCGTTTGTGTGGGAGAAGAAGTTAATTAATGGGGTTTAATTAAGAAGTAAATAAAATTGTTAGATCAATTTTATTTTATACCAAGGTGGTTAATTTTCTCCCATGGGAAGTTGTTGGTGGGGACCACATCCACCCAACTTCCCATGTGTGTATAATGGAAATGTGGGGCCCACACGAGCCCCAACCTTTCACCTTCACCTTTTTGAACTCCTTAACCCCCCATTTAAGTTTTTCCAACTTATCACCTCTTTAATTTTATAACAACTCATGTTAATAACTTATGTTAGTTAAATGTGGGTTTTTATTTTTCAAACTCTTGAATTCAAAACCTATGTTGGGTTAATAAAATAAGTGGGAGACTTATTTTATTTTGGGGGTTAGTTTTTCTTGTGGTGGAGACTTGGGAGAGAAAGGGGTAAGGATTTGAGGAAGTCTTCTTCTTCTTCAACTTTGACGAAGAACGTGAAGAACACCTCGGACTCCGACGAATAACACCGTTCTTCAATGAAGAACATCTCTGCCGAAGAACGCGAAGAACTTCTCCAACGACGTTTCCTCTTCAGACAGAACTCGACGACAACGGAATCGAAGTTCGTTTTCCATAACGCCTGACCTTCGCGACAGGCATCTTTCGCGGCTCGTTGACGTGCACCGTTCTTGAAACCGAGGTAGGGGATTGTAAATAATTATTTTTTTCGTGTTACATTCCTGAATTTCTTCGTGAAATTTTAAAACCAATAGTTATCGAATAAAGCGAGGGGGTCGGTCCGCACAAACACGGCCGACCCTCCTCCTTATTTCATGATTGATTCCTTTGTGGTTTGGTACGGGATGGTGTGGTGCCGTCGCACCCCGCGGAATCAAGAGAAAGGAAAATGTGTGGCGCTGTCGCACCACGCTGTGGAAAGAAGATCAAGGATGCGACGCTGTCACGCCGCGTTGAAAAAAACCCGAAAATACCACAGCCTGTACCGGGGCCGCGGCGGAAGGGCGCAGCACCGTCGCGCCGTGCCGGACGATAAGGGTCGCGGCCGGTTCCGGGCCACGGCGGATCAAGGTGACCGGCGGCCAGACTGGGCCGCCGGCGTCGGAGCTGGAAGGGTACCGGCCATCGCTGGTCCCTTTGAGCAGGAACAGGCCGGCCAAGTCGGGCCGACCAGACAGGGAGGATCCGGGGGAATTAATTCCCCCGGTCGGACTTCAAAGCGGCCCCAATTAAGGGGCCGCGGTTTCATGAAACGGGAGCGGCAACCCCCCCCCCCCCCCCCCCCCCCCCCCGTGCGAGCCGCCAAAACGGCTCGTCCGTTTTGGCCGAGCAACGACCAGCGCGCGAGTCGCTGGGCCGGGCCGACCTAGGGGGTCTCGGGCCGGGTCGGTCCGGGCCCGAAACCCCCGTTTTCGAACCGTTTGAGTTCAATTGCCCATAACTCGGGCTACGGACCTCCGATCAATGCGCCGTAAGCAGAGACACGATCCTTGGAATGACTTGGTCGTTTCGGTATATCACACTCAAGGTTTAGGAATACATTGAGTTCGTCCGGGTTGGTTCGTACATGAAACCAACCGGGCCCTCGGAGCGGAAACAGACATATCTTGAGCTACAGACGTTTGATTGACGTGTCGTCGACTTTGTTTATTTTCTCTAAGTGAGACGGATCTTTTGGCATACTCCGCCTGAGGTTTGGACGCTGGTGGAGTACGGTCAGGATGGTTTTTCCTTAAAAACCATCCGGGCCCCTAGGACGAAAAGGCCAATAACTCTCAGACCGGGCATCCGATTGACGCGCCGTCTGCGACGTTCAGTTCCTGTTGACGATACGGAACTTTTGGATACATCAACTCTGGACTATGTGTCAGTTGATGTATCAGCCTCTCGGCTCGTGGAGAGGACCCTCCCGAACGGGCTTGCTGTGTGCGGGAACCCTAGTGCTGGCTATGACTGCTACTGTGACGACGACAACTGTACAGAGATCCTCAGTGGATTCGACGGCGACGACAACAGCACTCAGTGATCCTATGTGGATCAGTGCTACCGATCATGTGTGGGTCCGATCATGTGTGGGTCAGCGCTCAGCGGTTCTGTGTGAGCCAGCGCCTACAGATCCTGTGTGGGTTCGATCCTGTGTGGGTCTTTGCGGGGGTTATTTTTCTACCGATCCTGTGTGGGTCTTTGCGGCGGTTAGTACCTATCGATCCTTTGTGGGTCCGACGGATTAGATGGATCAGTGATCATCTCTATCGTCTTTCGAAGAAGTATACCTGTGTGAGCTGAATCCTGTTTTCTTTCCTGTGTGGATTGTGTTGAGCTATCCTGTGTGGATTACGTTTTGCTTTCCTATGTGGAATACGTATACATTCCTGTGTGGACTGGGTTGTTCTTGGGCTCGGAGGTTGAAGCGTATTGGAATTGATGACTTAGGTATATGTATGGGAATATACCAAAGAAGTGACGGTTGTTACTTCATTATTGTATCTTTCCTTTGTTGTAACACCCCAAGCTTCTACGGTACGCTTCTCTTTGAATAATGTGATAACGTGTGTTGTACGCAACACCGAGTTCTAACACACCATAACTAATCAAACTAGCTGTTATGAATAGTAATACCTACTTTTTGAAATTATATATATTTTATATTTGAAAATGGACTTCATTTTTGGATTCGGAATATCGAATTTAGCCTAAGGTGAAATTTTGGTACATTTCGGATAACTTTCATATTTTGATGAATAGTGAAAATTACTAAGTTTTAATTAAAAACAACTTTTTTAATCAAAATAATTAATAGTGATAAATTATGAATTTGAGTGGTTTTAAAGTATATTTAGAATATATTTTTACCATTTAATATAATTTTGGTCATTAGACATAATTTTACAATTAAACCGAACATAAACGAGTGTCAATCTTTGGATAGTTATTATCTCTTAAAAACACGCTTTTTTGTTTTGACAGCGGGAATTAATTTTAAATTAATTTCTGCCACTTCTGTGTTTTGAATTTAGGAAAATGGATTCCATATTTGGAATCAGGATGTTCAAATTGTGTAAATAGGTAACTTTTATTTTTAGACATTTTGAATAATTATTGCGGTAAATATTTTATTTACCATGGTTAAGTGTAAATCCGGTAAATAAGGGTTAACAAATAATATTATAATAATACTAAATTACCCTAAAACGTGTCTTAACCCTATTGGTTGATACATGGTCGACCATGGGCATCTTTGGGTCTATTTTGGGACCCCATGGATCCACTTGTAAGTGATAATGACACTTTATTTTAATTAAGCTAAAATGAATACAAAAATGACACAAGCATATATCTTTTAGAAAAACAATTGTTACATAGGGTTATATATGTTGGATTTTAAATTATAAATATTAATTAGAAATCTAAAACGATTTCCTACATAATTATATTTTATTTATAATTTTTAGACATTAAATAATTTATTTTATTTATGACACAATGATGATGCAGTAATTACTATAATAGTAAAAAATTAAAATAATTGATATTATAAATACCCAAATAAATATAATATGAAACTTTTAATGAATTAAACTAATTTTCTAGGATAATATGATATATTAGGATTGATTTAATTGACTTTTTTAGAAGTAATCAATCTGTTATGAGTTTCACAAAAATCAACTATTGAATAGTGTCAAAATTGACAAAAAAGAGTTCTTAAAACAAATATTATATTATTAATTGATATTAAATTCCTAAAAATCTAATGTTCGGCCAAGAGACTTATATCATGATAGTTTCATCATTAATGTACCACTTGGGGGTCGCTTGTATCTATATAGTAAGTTTATTAACCATATTATATAAAAATACAAAGAGACATTGTAAAAGTGAAACTAATTAACTTATAGTTAATACTTAAAGATAAGGTTAATATAAGTACCCAAACCTGTCTAAATTCTATTGGTTGAGTGGTTTTCGACCTATCCCCACCTTAACCTTTGAATAATAAGCTTTGGAGCCATTAGAAACCGAATATGAATTTATTATAAATTAATATTTCTAGCTTTTCCAAAGGTGCCCCTCACCCCTCTTATAAAAGGGCACTCCTCCTTCTCATTTATTCACACCTTCAAAGCCTTTTGGTTCGGCCAAAATCTGCCCAAATACTCTCCCAACATCCCTCACTACAACCTAGAGGCCTTATTTTGATCAGAAAGCCAACCTATGGAGCCCTTTTGATCAAATCAAAAGGAAGAACCCGAAGAAGAGGTAATGATTTCACCACCCTTCTCCAAGTTCATTTCTTCTTCCACTTCTTCTTCCTTTGTTCTTACCATTCTAAAATAATAACTCCAGTATCTCACATATACTTTTATGTTATTATAAATATGGTACAACCATATTCAGTATTCTATCCACCCTTTGAATAACATGTCACCATACGTGCGTACGTACGGACTACCGTTTCCACGTCGTGGTGTAATTGTTATTCAATATAATATTATTTCGATGGGTATAATAATGATGTGTAACTCATGTAAATAATAAATATAACATGTTAAGGATTCTGTATATATGATATACTATCCATTTATATATTATTTTAATATCAGAAGAATGATATTGTCGCTCGTGCGTACGTACGGACTACCGTCTCCACGAACACGATGAGATTCATTCTCCATCGTATCCATTCAAGTATAATTATCATTTGATGATATAAAAATGATGTTTAAGGACTAGATATCATTCTGGATATGAATAAGATACGACAACCATGGCTTATGTAACAAAACATATAAAAGAAAATGAGTAAGTTAACTCCCGAAACGACGATAATTCTAAGATATTATTAACAAATCAATGTTAAAAGATCATATATGATATCATATTATTATATATGATTCTTGTATAATTTAATAACAACTATTTCACCATTATACAGGAGGTTAACCTACCCCAACCAAGGAAAAGTACAAGGTAAGGGTTTACTTTACAACCTCTTCATTATCCAAGGTTGTTTATACGTAATAATCTACTGGATCTCTTTATCATCCACATCCATGTTTCTTAAAAATGCATTTCAAAACATTTTTACTATTTACTAGAATATGAGTTAAAGTCATTTATACCCTTTTGACTTTTATAAGTGGTTTATAAAGGAATCTTTCGGTCGTTTTCAAAACAAGGTCCTTTTTAACCTTTTCAACGGAATTAAGGTAAGAATGTTTTTTTTAACTTATACGGCGGGTGCGGCTATTTTCCGCCGTTATAAAATCTTCAAAGCTTCCCTTACAAGCTTATAAGGATATTTTCAAAGAAAATGTTTTATTTTATATGGATCTTAAATTATTTCCAAATAAAAGGAGATATTTCTTTAAAAAGAATTTTGATTTCATCTATGTCAACATCCTTTGATGGATTTTAAGATTATTTGAAGTTGATTTATTATGATACAAAACTTCTATATTGTATTGAAGGTTTTGTGATATGTTTGACTGTGGATGTGCTATTTTTATACCATTCATAGTTTATGGTGATATTATTGACATTTCGTATGCTAGTTTTAATACGAATGTTTATGTTATATTTAAACCTTTTCATATGGGAATGCATTGGACTTAATATGTGACGGGTGGAGCCCGCTATAGCTCCTCGATGCATCGGTAGGTCTCATGAGACAAACTAGTGTCTTGGCACAAGGCCTTGACAAAATCTTATTTGTAGTCTTGGCACGAGGCCTTGGCTATGTGGTTATGATAGTCTGGCATTATGCATTCCAACATTATGAAAGTGGTTATTGATTTTTGCATGTGATTATTCGATTAGTAGAATATCCATGTGAATAAGTAAATGGCATTATTTCATTTTATTTATGCCATACCATGTTGAAAGTTCATATTTAAAAGGCTTTTGTTTTAGTTATACATTGCCTTAAATGTTTATTGTTATTTATAAAAGTTTCCGCTATATTGTTATCCTTACTGGGCATTTGAGCTCACCCCTTTTCTATGTTTTACTTTTCCCAGGATGTGAAGAAGTAAGTTATGAATGACCTGCAGGGATTTTATGAGGGGTTAATAGTTTGGATTGTGGAAACATTATGTTGTTGTAGTAGTTTTTCATTTTATGATGTAATGTAAAACTTATGAATATATCTAGTGTTTCCAAGGCTACTAAACCAATCGGTCTTTCGAGATTTGATCTTTCTTGTGATCATGCCAATGTTATGTAATAATGCACTGACTCTGGGTAACTGGGGTCGGGGCGTTACAGTTGGTATCAGAGGAAGTTTAGTACAAACCTTGGAAGCTAGATTTAGATAAACTCTGATTAGAGCACGTAGACCTAAGATGAACTTTGAGGATTAGTATAGAAGAACTTCCTAGAATTTTGGTATTGTAGAGATTTTGTGAGTTTTCCAAGCAATACATCCCTGTCTGGATACGAGCAGGTAGAGTCGGCTCTGGCACAGATGTACCTAGGGGTAAAACCCGAAAACACCGCTTTGAGCTAGACTCGAACGGGAACTGGTGCACGACAACGGGCCTTGCTGCACTCTTGGTTACGTCACTCCCGGGGGATATGCTTAGGATAACTCTCATTTTCTTTACAAATCATTTTGAAGGGATTATGAGTATATACTTCCTCAAAGAAAACATTCTTATGATTATGGATTATATCCATAAATAGTTCAATTTATGTTAAGTGTTTTATAAGTATGGGATTATGTATTTTGATTCATAAACTGATCTAGTTTATGCCATTGTTTAGAAATGGCGCCTAGTGGAAGAAATGGAAACCGTATCAATGCACGCACTCCATGTAGGGATTGCCCTCCTGCTCAAGATAATTATAGTGGGGCTGGTGATGCAACTGGTGCTGATCAGCTAATCACCATACTGGGACAACTTACTCAGGTTATGAATAATAACCTTACCCGTATGGAGCACCCTGATCCGCAGCGTGGAGGATCAATGTTAGATCGATTCATGAGGCAACAACCACCAACGTTCAATGGGAATACAAATCCCTTAGTAGCTGAGCAATGGATATTTTCCCTTGAGAAAATATTTCAGGCTTTGGGGAGCAGTGAAAGGGAAAAAGTTATCATGGCTGTTTACCGCCTCACTGGAGATGCTGATCAATGGTGGTCATTGATTCAAAATACGAAGGAAGATGATGAAGTATCAAATATGGAATGGATGGAGTTCAAATATCTGTTTTTAGAAAAATACTTCCCTCGCGACCATCGAGTAGATATGGAAAGGCAATTTCTGAGTCTGAGATAAAAGGAGGATGAGAATGTCACAAAGTATGAGGCTAACTTTACAAGGTTAGCGAGGTACGCTGGTGATTATATTCGTAACACAAGAAGTAATATTGATCGTTTCTTTGATGGGTTAAAACCATTTCTCCGTCGAGCGTTAGTCTCACAATCCTTTTCATCATACGAAGACATTGTCTCATGTGCTATCAAGACCGAAATGGAATTCTCTAAGTCTTATGACTTTAAAGCAAAGCAAGAGAAGAAGAGACCTGCTGATCAATCTGGGAATTGAAATAAGGGGAAGAAGGGAAAGGTTGAATATCCATCTTGTGGTAAATGCGGGAAGAAACATCCTGGTACTTGCTTGAAGGGAATGGGAGTCTGTTACAAGTGTGGTGAAAAAGGCCACCAAGCTCATGATTGCAAAGGGAAGAAGGAAGCTACCAACGTTCAGTGCGACAATTGCAGGGAGATGGGGCATTATGCAAATGCATGTCCTAAGCGTCAGGAGAACTTACCTCAGAAAAGGCCAAGGGATCAAGGCCAGGCTTATGCTATCACTACTGCTGAGGTAGAATCTCCGAAAGACGTGGTGGCGGGTAATTTAATGGTTTCCTCAAGTTTAGAAAATGCATTATTTGATTCTGGATCATCGCATTGTTTCATATCTTCCCAGTTTGCTAAGAAAATTAGATATTTCTAATTTGATTTAATAAGGGATTTGTCAGTTAAAACTCCTAAGGGATGTATCGTTGCAACAAAGTTTTGTGAATCAGTCCCCATTAGAGCACATAAATTTTCTTTATCTGCTGATTTCATCGTCATACCTATGATTGAGTTTGATATAATCCTCGGTATGGACTGGCTTTCGGACTATGATGCGAAGATTTATTGTAAGAAGAAAGAGGTTACGATTCTTGATGATAATGATAAGGAGCACCTTATTTTTAGAGCAGAATCGTCACCACCTAATTCTTATTTAGATCCACCCCCAGTAGCTCAACTTAATTCAATTATTGGGGAGGAAGAGAATGAAATAACTGTCGGTGAGGAAAGGAATGTTCAAATAGAGGATGTACCTGTTGTAAAAGAATTTGTAGATGTATTTCCGGAAGATTTACCTGGACATCCTCCAGAACGAGAAGTTGAGTTTTCTATTGATTTGATTCCTGGATGAAGGCCAATATCGAAGACCCCTTATAGAATGGCCACTATAGAGTTAGTCAAACTAAAGAAACAACTAGAGGAATTAAGTAATAAGGGATTTATTCGCCCTAGTGTTTCTCCATGGGGAGCACCTGTTCTTTTTGTTAAAAAGAAAGATGGATCTATGAGGTTATGTATCGACTACAGGGAGATCAATGCTATAACGATAAATAACAAGTATCCCCTACCTCGTATTGATGATTTATTTGACCAACTACATGGAGCTCAATACTTTTCAAAGATTGACCTTCGATCTGGATACCATCAGTTGTGTGTGAAGAAGGAAGACATTCCGAAAACAGCATTTCGAACCAGGTACGGGCATTACGAGTTTACTGTAATGCTGTTTGGATTGACTAATGCACCCTCTGTATTCATGGATCTAATGAATAGTGTTTTCAAGGAGTATCTCGATGAATTTGTGGTGGTATTTATTGATGATATCTTGGTATACTCCAAAACCTACGAAGATCATGAAAATCACTTGCGCATTATCTTGAAGACTCTGAGGAGGCATGAATTATATGGGAAGTTTAGCAAGTGTGAATTCTGGCTTCAGGAGATTTCTTTTCTTGGCCATATTGTCTCTAAAGATGGAATCTCTGTTGATCCTTCTAAGACCAAGGCAATCCAAGAATGGCCAGCACCTACGAGTATAACTGAGGTACGTAGTTTTATTGGTTTGGCAGGTTATTATCGACGTTTCGTCCAGAATTTTGCCCGATTGGCTAACCCATTAACGAAGCTCACACGTAAAGGGGTTAAATTTGTTTGGACAAAAGAGTGTGAAGAATGTTTCGAAGAACTGAAGAAAAGATTAGTCAATGCTCCTATATTGACTCTACCATCGGGGAATGATGGGTTCGTTATTTATAGTGATGCATCGAAGAAAGGACTTGGCTGTGTCCTTATGCAGAATGATAGAGTTATTGCCTATGCATCACGATAGTTGAAAATTCATGAAAAAAACTATCCTACTCATGATCTCGAGTTAGCAGCAGTGATCTTTGCTTTGAAGATATGGAGGCACTACCTCTTTGGTGAAAAATGTGAGATTTATACTGATCACAAGAGTTTGAAGTATATTTTCTCACAAAAAGAACTCAACATGAGGCAAAGGAGATGGCTTGAATTACTCAAGGATTATGATTGTACGATACACTACCACCCAGGGAAGGCAAACAAGGTGGCAGATGCTTTGAGTAGAAAAGACCATGGAGTTTTGAACAATATGAGAATTGAAAGGGATCCAATTTTCATGGATCTAGTGAAGATGGACATGGGAATAACCAGGGAAGGTGAAACATCAAATCTTTTTTAAATGGTTTCCAAACCATCTTTACTAGAAAGGATTAAGAGTTCTCAGACCGATGATGAAGAATTCCAAAAGAAGATTAAAGCTGTGAATGATGGTAGATTGAGAGACTTTGTGTATGAAGATAGAATTTTGAAATTCGGGAAGAGACTTTGTGTTCCCAATATACCTGATCTAAAAAGGGAATTGCTGGATGATGCTCATAGTTCCAATTTCTCTATACACCCTGGGAGCAAGAAAATGTATAGAGATTTGAAGGAACATTTTTGGTGGGACAACATGAAGAGGGAGATTGCTGATTTTGTGTCAAGATGTATGGTTTGTCAACAAGTGAAAGCCGGAAGGCAACAGCCTGGAGGAGTCATGCAACCTCTTCCCATACCGGAGTGGAAATGGGACAATGTTACGATGGACTTTGTCATGGGGCTACCAAAGACTCCTAGAAGGAACGATGCAATATGGGTTATTGTTGATCGTCTTACCAAGACAGCACATTTTCTTGCTATAAGAGAAGATCTACCCCTGGAACGTCTAGCAAGACTATTTATTAATGAAGTTGTGAGACTTCATGGAGTACCCCTATCGATTGTTTCTGATCGTGATCCCCGTTTTACTTCAAGATTCTGGAAAAGTCTTCAGAAATCCCTGGATACTAAACTTCATTTGAGCACTGCTTACCACCCTCAGACAGACGGACAATCAGAACGGACTATTCAAACCTTAGAAGACATGTTGAGATCTTGCTCACTTGACTTTCAGGGTATGTGGGGTCAATATTTACCTTTGGTAGAATTTTTCTATAACAATAGCTTCCATTCGAGTATTCAGATGGCACCATATGAAGCGTTATACGGAAAGAGATGTCGTACACCAACCTGTTGGGATGACGTTGGTGAAAGAAAACTTGTAGGCCCAGAACTGGTGGAGGAAACGGTGGAAAAGGTGAAAGTAATCCAAAATCACATCAAAGCAGCTCAATGTAGGCAGAAGAGCTATGCCGATAATCGAAGGAAGGATTTGGAATTTCAAGTCGGTGATCATGTTTTTCTGAAGTTATCTCCGTGGAAGGGAGTCATACGTTTTGGTAAGAAAGGTAAATTGAGTCCCAGGTACATCGGACCTTTCGAAATTCTAGAACGAATTGGGGTTGTAGCTTACCGATTGGCAATGCCGCCAAGTCTCTCCAAAGTTCACGATGTGTTCCACGTATCTCTATTGAGGAAATAAATGCCTGATCCGACGCATGTACTCACCTATGAGGAATTAGAACTGGAACCCGTTCTGTCTTATTGCGAAGATCTCGTCAAGATTCTTGATACGAGAGAACAAGTGCTGAGAAACTGGACGACGCGTCTGGTAAAAGTTTTGTGGAGAAACCATAAGATGGAAGAGGCAACGTGGGAACCCGAGGAACTTATGATGAAGAACCACCCGAGTCTTTTTATGCAGTAATACCCTAGAAATTGTGAGGACGCAATTATTTGAAGGAGGGGAGAATGTAACACCCCAAGCTTCTACGGTACGTTTCTCTTTGAATAATGTGATAACGTGTGTTGTACGCAACACCGAGTTCTAACACACCATAACTAATCAAACTAGCCGTTATGAATAGTAATACCAACTTTTTGAAATTATATATATTTTATATTTGAAAATGGACTTCATTTTTGGATTCGGAATATCGAATTTAGCCTAAGGTGAAATTTTGGTACATTTCGGATAACTTTCATATTTTGATGAATAGTGAAAATTACTAAGTTTTAATTAAAAACAACTTTTTTAATCAAAATAATTAATAGTGATAAATTATGAATTTGAGTGGTTTTAAAGTATATTTAGAATATATTTTTACCATTTAATATAATGTTGGTCATTGGACATAATTTTACAATTAAACCGAACATAAACGAGTGTCAATCTTTTGATAGTTATTATCTCTTAAAAACACGCTTTTTGTTTTGACAGCGGGAATTAATTTTAAATTAATTTCTTCCACTTCTGTGTTTTGAATTTAGGAAAATGGATTCCATATTTGGAATCAGTATGTTCAAATTGTGTAAATAGGTAACTTTTATTTTTAGACATTTTGAATAATTACTGCGGTAAATATTTTATTTACCATGGTTAAGGGTAAATCCGGTAAATAAGGGTTAAAAAATAATATTATAATAATACTAAATTACCCTAAAACGTGTCTTAACCCTATTTGTTGATACATGGTCGACCATGGGCATCTTTGGGTCTATTTTGGGACCCCATGGATCCACTTGTAAGTGATAATGACACTTTATTTTAATTAAGTTAAAATGAATACAAAAATGACACAAGCATATATCTTTTAGAAAAACAATTGTTACATAGGGTTATATATGTTGGATTTTAGATTATAAATATTAATTAGAAATATAAAAAGATTTCCTAAATAATTATATGTTATTTATAATTTTTAGACATTAAATAATTTATTTTATTTATGACACAATGATGATGCAGTAATTACTATAATAGTAAAAAATTAAAATAATTGATATTATAAATACCCAAATAAATATAATATGAAACTTTTAATGAATTAAACTAATTTTCTAGGATAATATGATATATTAGGATTGATTTAATTGACTTTTTTCGAAGTAATTAATCTGTTATGAGTTTCACAAAAATCAACTATTGAATAGTGTCAAAATTGACATAAAAGAGTTCTTAAAACAAATATTATATTATTAATTGATATTAAATTCCTAAAAATCTAAGGTTCGGCCAAGAGACTTATATCATGATAGGTTCATCATTAATGTACCACTTGGGGGTCGCTTGGATGTATATAGTAAGTTTATTAACCATATTATATAAAAATACAAAGAGACATTGTAAAAGTGAAACTAATTAACTTATAGTTAATACTTAAAGATAGGGTTAATATAAGTACCCAAACCTGTCTAAATTCTACTGGTTGAGTGGTTTTCGACCTATCCCCACCTTAACCTTTGAATAATAAGCTTTAGAGCCATTAGAAACCGAATATGAATTTATTATAAATTAATATTTCTAGCTTTTCCAAAGGTGCCCCTCACCCCTCTTATAAAAGGGAACTCCTCCTTCTCATTTCTTCACACCTTCAAAGCCTTTTGGTTCGGCCAAACTCTGCCCAAATACTCTCCCAACATCCCTCAATACAACCTAGAGGCCTTAGTTTGATCAGAAAGCCAACCTAAAGAGCCCTTTTGATCAAATCAAAAGGAAGAACCCGAAGAAGGGGTAATGATTTCACCACCCTTCTCCAAGTTCATTTCTTCTTCCACTTATTCTTCCTTTGTTCTTACCATTCTAAAATAATAACTCCAGTATCTCACATATACTGTGATGTTATTATAAATATGGTACAACCATATTCAGTATTCTATCCACCCTTTGAATAACATGTCACCATACGTGCGTACGTACGGACTACTGTCTCCACGTCGTGGTGTAATTGTTATTCAATATAATATTATTTGGATGAGTATAATAATGATTTGTAACTCATGTAAATAATAAATATAACATGTTAATGATTCTGTATATATGATATACCATCCATTTATATATTATTTTAATATCAAAAGAATGATATTGTCGCTCGTGCGTACGTACGGACTACCGTCTCCACGAACGCGATGAGATTCATTCTCCATCGTATCCATTCAAGTATAATTATCATTTGATGATTTAAAAATGATGTTTAAGGACTAGATATCATTCTGGATATGAATAAGATACGACAACCATGGCTTATGTAACAAAACATATAAAAGAAAATGAGTAAGTTAACTCCCGAAACGACGATAATTCTAAGATATTATTAACAAATCAATGTTAAAAGATCATATATGATATCATATTATTATATATGATCCTTGTATAATTTAATAACAACTATTTCACCATTATACAGGAGGTTAACCTACCCCAACCAAGGAAAAGTACAAGGTAAGGGTTTACTTTACAACCTCTTCATTATCCAAGGTTGTTTATACGTAATAATCTACTGGGATCTCTTTATCATCCACATCCATGTTTCTTAAAAATGCATTTCAAAACATTTTTACTATTTACTAGAATATGAGTTAAAGTCATTTATACCCTTTTTGACTTTTATAAGTGGTTTATAAAGGAATCTTTCGGTCGTTTTCAAAACAAGGTCCTTTTTAACCTTTTCGACAGAATTAAGGTAAGAATGTTTTTTTTAACTTATACGGTGGGTGCGGCTATTTTCCGCCGTTATAAAATCTTCAAAGCTTCCCTTACAAGCTTATAAGGATATTTTCATGGAAAATGTTTTATTTTATATGGATCTTAAATTATTTCAAAATAAAAGGAGATATTTCTTTAAAAAGAATTTTGATTTCATCTATGTCAACATCCTTTGATGGATTTTAAGATTATTTGAAGTTGATTTATTATGATACAAAACTTCTATATTGTATTGAAGGTTTTGTGATATGTTTGACTGTGGATGTGCTATTTTTATACCATTCATAGTTTATGGTGATATTATTGACATTTCGTATGCTAGTTTTAATACGAATGTTTATGTTATATTTAAACCTTTTCATATGGGAATGCATTGGACTTAATATGTGACGGGTGGAGCCCGCTATAGCTCATCGATGCATCGGTAGGTCTCATGAGACAAACTAGTGTCTTGGCACAAGGCCTTGACAAAATCTTATTTGTAGTCTTGGCACGAGGCCTTGGCTATGTGGTTATGATAGTCTGGCATTATGCATTCCAACATTATGAAAGTGGTTATTGATTTTTGCATGTGATTATTCGATTAGTAGAATATCCATGTGAATAAGTAAATGGCATTATTTCATTTTATTTATGCCATACCATTTGAAAGTTCATATTTAAAAGGCTTTTGTTTTAGTTATACATTGCCTTAAATGTTTATTCTTATTTATAAAAGTTTCCGCTATATTGTTATCCTTACTGGGCATTTGAGCTCACCCCTTTTCTATGTTTTACTTTTCCCAGGATGTGAAGAAGTAAGTTATGAATGACCTGCAGGGATTTTATGAGGGGTTAATAGTGTGGATTGTGGAAACATTATGTTGTTGTAGTAGTTTTTCATTTTATGATGTAATGTAAAACTTATGAATATATCTAGTGTTTCCAAGGCTACTAAACCAATCGGTCTTTCGATATTTGATCTTTCTTGTGATCATGCCAATGTTATATAAGAATGCACCGACTCTGGGTAACTGGGGTCGGGGCGTTACATTTTTGGTTTATCCTTTTTGGATTTTTGGAGACCTTTGGGGGTCTCTGGGTCCCTACTGAGTAGCTTATACTCACCTCTGCACGGGCTATGCCCGCACTACGTTGTGTTGGTTGCAGACGATGGACAGCGTTGATCATGGTTGAGGCTCACAGAGCAGGACGGTACCTGGAGGTGGACCATTGGGCGGGACGTACTCGGAGCGGACGGTGGGACCGAGGAGCAGTGGAGCTATCTGTACCCACCCTTCAGGTGGGATTTCCAGTGGACAGCTCGGCGTAGCGGCTTTTACTTTTCAGATGTTGTTTTCCCTTTCGAGTTGTACTTTACTTTTAGTTTGGGTTTGTATACTGGCCCACTTACATTCCACACTTACAGCTGTACTCTGTTTTTACTTAGTGTTTTCTTTTTCCGCTTGCTTACTCTGTGGTGCTTGTTTACTTTACAAAGGAAATGCTTTCCCTTTTTACCAAGATTTACGCCTTGGTGCTAGTCGCCAGCCCCTGGCCTATGGAAGGTGGGCTCGGGGTAGTCACGGCACAGGCCCCGAGGACGGGTCATGACAAATTGGTATCAGAGGAGTTCGGTTCTACCGCAGAACTTTGGACTCTGATCTTTTTCTATGTGAAGCAATAGTGTTTAGCGTATTGAGTGTGGTTATCAGTCCAGGGAGTCCAATGTTGGTGCGGCGGCCGACGTATCCGTACACCAGGACCCTGACTTCTGATTTCCGACTTAATGCACGAAAACATTGATTGCATGTGTGTTTCATGTTTTCTTTGTGATTACTTTATATCAGCTCACCAGGTATACTATTCTGATCGTGGCACACCTGTTTCCTTCCAGGATAGCCCCACGACGGCAGCCATCTAGGGTTCTGAGAGTCGAGCGTGACGACATCCCACCGAGCGATGAGGCCTCGGTGCAGGGCCCTTTGTCAGCAGTGGCACCGGTGGTAGCTCTACCCGCCGAGCCACCGTTGCTTCCAGCCCCAGCCGCTGACGATGCACGTCGCCTTAGTGCACTGCATGAGTTTCAACGCCAGCGACCGCCCAGGTTTCGCGGGGAGACAGACCCACAGGCAACCGAGGACTGGCTAGAGGCAGTAGTGAGAGTTTTTTGGTTAGTGAAGACACCAGCAGACCTCATGGTGATCCTCACTGCGAGCCTACTGCACGCAGCAGGAGGCAGATGGTGGAGCTTGATGCTCTAGGTGCACGATGAGGCATCTCTTCTCTGGACGGATTTTGAGAGCCTCTTCTGCTCTGAGTTCATCCCAGCCACCCTTCGTGCGGTGCGCATTCAGGAGCTTCTTCATCTGCGACAGGGCAGCATGACGGTCGCCCAGTACTCCGCGAGATTTACCGATCTCTCGCGCTACTCGACAGACATGGTACGAGACCCATTTTTCCAGGCCCGGACCTTTGAGCAGGGATTGAGACACGAGATCAGGGCATCGCTGATCTCCCTCAGCATTCGGACTCAGGCAGGAGTTCTAGAGTGAGCCCTTTTGATCGAGAGCTGTCTTGCTGAGTCTACACTAGCTCCGAGACCCACCGTAGGGCGGCACGTAGCAGAGTCTTCTGTAGTAGGCAGTCGACGGATGACACATGGGTCCAGACAGACCCGACCCTCAGGCAGACGACCTCAGGACACTGGCTCAGCAGGGCGGGGCACACATCACGGAGTCAGTCTTACAAGTGGAAGACAGTGCTATGCATGCGGCGGGCAGGGACACGTGGCTGGTGACTGCCCGACCCGCCATGCAGATGAGCAGAAGACGGTTGAGGGACCACCAAGGTAGAGGCATAGGGTCAACCGTGGTGGTCCGTAGGGAGGAGGCGGACGAGGAAGAGGAGGTGGTCGAGCAGCAGGTGGTGGGCGACGCTTTGAGGCTCTACCACCACCACCACCAGGAGGTCCACCCCGACCACAGGGAGCTGGCGGGCAGAGACAGGCACAACTCCAGGCAGTAGAGGCCTATGACCATGGCACGCCCAAGATGATTCGAGGTACTATCTGTGTCTATTCCAGTCTTTATGCAGTTCTTATAGACATAGGATCAAGTCACTCCTTCATAGATGCTGCCCTTGTTCGGAGCTCGGAGATTCCGACAGAGTTGTTGGATCGATCCTTACGGTAAGAGACTCCTACGGGAGCAGACTCGATGATTACGTACGGGTGCCGGCAGTGTGAGCTTACTCTAGGAGGCGAGAGCTTCAGCTTGGATCTTCTTGTAGCGGCATCGAGGCCTTACGACGTCATCTTGGGCATGGATTGGTTATCTACGGTCCATGCACAGATTGACTGTTTTAGGCGCAAGGTGCGATGTGTACACACCGACGGGAACTTGCGACTTTGTGTCGACTATCGTCTCCTGAACCAGGTGACAGTGAGGAACAAGTATCCGCTACCGAGGATTGATGACCACTTTGATCAGCTCATGGGAGCATGGTGGTTCTCGAAGATAGACCTCAGGTCAGGCTATTGCCAGCTCAGAGTTCGAGACGAGGACGTGAAGAAGACGGCCTTCAGGTGTCGGTATGGCCACTATGAGTTCTTGGTTATACCCTTCGGCATAACCAATTCTCCAGTAGTGTTCATGGACCTCATGAATAGGATCTTTCAGCCATACCTCGATTGATTTGTCGTGGTCTTCATCGACGACATTTTGATTTACTCGACAACTGAGGAGGAGCACGCCTACCACTGACGGGTTGTACTAGACACACTCCGAGAGCACCAGCTTTATGGAAAGCTCTCAAAGTGTCAGTTCTGGATATGTGAGGTCTTCTTCTTGGGGCACGTCATCTCTGAGGCCGGAGTTGCAGTGGATCCTATGAATATCGAGGTAGTGTTAGCTTGGGAGCCACCCAAGAGCGTGACGGAGGTGCGGAGTTTCTTGGGACTAGCTGGATACTATCGGAGATTTGTGCCAGACTTCTCCAGAGTTTCAGCACCACTCTCATCTTTGAAGAAGAAGGGGAAACCCTTCGTGTGGTCAGACAGATGTCAGCAGAGCTTTCAGGAGCTGAGACAGAGATTGACCAGCGCACCTATCTTGAGGTTTCCTGAGGAGGGAGTAGGGTACGTAGTCTACTTTGATGCATCAGGCACCGGACTCGGATGTGTACTGATGCAGGAGCGGTCAATGATCGCCTATGGATCACGTCATTTGAGGCCACATGAGCAGAACTATGCTACCCATGATCCGGAGTTAGCAGCAGTGGTCTTCGCCCTGAAGACGTGGCGACACTATCTGATGGGCGAGCGCTTTATAGTCTTTTCTGACCATCAGAGTCTCAGATACATCTTCTCTCAGAAGGAACTGAATCTGAGACAGCGGCGATGGCTCGAGTTCCTCCAGGACTATGACTTTGAGATAGTCTCTACTCCTAGAAAGGGGAATGTGGTAGCCGATGCCCTCAGCAGGAGGACGGGCATTCAGCTACTTGAGGAGGCGACAGAGCAGCTAGCCTCTTTGCAGATATCCTTCATGGATAGAGATGGAGCAACCTTCCTTCATTCTCTCACAGTCACTCCTCCACTACTACAGTAGGTCAGAGAGGCACAACATGGGGACACTGACTGTGAGACGCGGCGTGCACAGATATCCTCAGGATAGGCACCTGATGGTTTCTCCTTTGGAGCAGAGCACGACATCATTTTCAGAGGACGTACCTTGGTACCAGTTTCTTTACGGGAGGAGGTGCTGAGAGAGTTTCACACTTCTCCCTTGGCGGTACATCCCGGAGTGGTGGAGATGTCCCAGGATCTCAGACGACGGCATTGGTGGCCCGGCATGAAGAAGGTTGTGGCAGAGTTCGTTTCTCGATACCTCACCTGCCAGCAGGTGAAGGTAGAGCATCAGGTACCGTCAGGATTCGTACATCCCTTGGAGGTCCTGGAGTGGAAGTTTTACGGGATATCTATGGACTTTGTGACTGGACTTCCACGCACTTCCAGAGGTCACGACTCCATCTGGGTGATTGTCGACCGACTCACCAAGTCGGATCACTTCTTACTCATCATAGATCAGGGCTCAGTGGAGAGCTTGGGACGTCTTTACGTTCATGAGATTGTGCGGCTTCATGGTGTTCCATCATCTATCGTCTCCAATCGAGATGCTCGCTTTACTTCCCAGCTATGGAAGGGATTGCAGGAGGCGTTCGGGACGCAGATACGTCTGAGCACAGCCTTTCACCCTCAGATGGATGGTCATACGGAGAGGACTATTCAGACTCTCGAGGACATGCTCCGCACATGTGTCATCAACTTTGGTCGTAGCTGGGAGGACCACCTACCCTTGGTGGAGTTTGCGTACAACAATAGTTACCACTCCACCATCGGGATGGCACCGTATGAGGCGTTGTACGGTCGACCTTGTAGATCTCGTTTGTGCTGGACAGACCCTGGGGAGTCAGCAGTTGTGGGGCCGGAGATGGTCCAGGCCATGACAGAGAAGGTCCTGGTCATCCAGGAACGGATGAGGACTTCTCAGAGCTGGCAGAAGTCTTATGCTGACAGGAGGCGGAGGCCACTAGAGTTCGAGGATGGCGACCACATCTTTTTGTGTGTCTCACCTTGACGTAGATTACGGAGATTTGGCCGAGGTGGCAAGTTGTCTCCACGCTTAATCGGACCATTCCAGGTCCTAAGTAGGATTGGCGAGGTGGCTTATCGCCTAGCTATACCACCTCAATTGCACTGGGTGCACGACGTCTTCCACGTATCTCAGCTGAGGAGATACGTGCACGACCCGACGCACATCATTGACCATGGGGAGCTAGAAGTTGATGATGAGGAGACTTTTGTGGAGGTCCTAGTGGAGATTGAGTATCGACATGAGCGGGTTCTATGCGGATGGTTGATTCCTCTAGTGTGCATCAGATGGCAACACGGGAACCTCCAGGAGAGCACTTGGGAGCGGGAGGCTCAGATGCGTGCTTAGTACCCACATTTGTTTCCCTAGTTTTCGATGTATCTTTACGGGGACGTAAAACCCTGAGGTAGGAGTAATGTACAGACCTGTAAATTTAAAGGGAATTTTTTTTAAAATTTTCATTGGAATTTTACATGAACGCAGTTTCAGACGGCACTTGATTCCGAGGCCCGATGTGCCCGGAATTTCTATCCGAAGTTTAGCTCGGTTACGTTCACTGAACGAACGGGCGGGACTTCCTATCTTTTGAACCAGTGCTCGGAATTGTTATCTGATGGCACCGATGAACTCGCAATGCCGGTAATCTCTTAAGGGAACCTTTACTGCAGTTGCGTTTGTGCGGGAGAAGAATTTAATTAATGGGTTTTAATTAATAATTAAATAAAATTTTTGGATCAATTTTATTTTATATCAAGATGGTTAATTTTCTCTCATGGGAAGTTGGTGGTGGGGCCCACATCCACCCAACTTCCCATGTGTGGATAATTGAAAGGTGGGGCCCACACGAGCCCCAACCTTTCACCTTCCCATTTTTTAACTCCTTAACCCCCCATTTAATTTGTTCCAACTTATCACCTCTTTAATTTTATAACAACTCATGTTAATAACTTATGTGAGTTAAATGTGGGTTTTGATTTTTCAAACTCTTGAATTCAAAAACCTATGTTGGGTTAATAAAATAAGTGGGAGACTTATTTTATTTTGGGGGTTAGTTTTTCTTGTGGTGGAGAATTGGGAGAGAAAGTGGTAGGGATTTGAGGAAGTCTTCTTTTTCTTCAACATTGATGAAGAACGTGAAGAACACCTCGGACTTCGACGAAGAACACCGTTCTTCAACGAAGAACATCTCCGCCTAAGAGCGCGAAGAACTTCTCCAACGAAGTTTCCTCTTTGGACGCACCTCGATGAAAACAGAATCGATGTTCGTTTTCCGCAACGCCCGACCTCCGCGACGCTCGCCTTCCGCGGCTCGTTGACGTGCACCGTTCTTGAAACCGGGTCGGTCCGGGCTCGAAACCCCCGTTTTCGGACTGTTTGGGTTCAATTGCCTATAACTCGGGCTACAGACCTTCGATCGATGCGCCGTCAGTGGCGACATGATCCTTGGAACGAGACGGTCGTTTCGGTATATCACACTCAAGGTTTCGGAATACTTTGAGTTCAGCCTGGTTGGTTCGTACACGAAACCAACCAGGCCCTCGGATCGGAAACGCACATATCTTGAGCTATGGATGTCCGATTGACGTGCCGTCGACTTTGTTGATTTTCTCTAAGTGAGAAGGATATTTTGGAATACTCCGCCTGAGGTTTGGACGCAGGTGGAGTAGAGTCGGGTTTGTTTTTCATTAAAAACCAACCGGGCCCCTGGGACGAAAAAGTCAATAACTCTGAGACCGGGCGTTCGATTGACGAGCCGTCTGCGACGTTGAGTTCCTGTTGATGATACGGAACTTTTGGATACATCAACTCTAGACTATGTGTCAGTTGATGTATCAGCCTCTCGGCTCGTGGAGTGGACCCTTCCGAACGAGCTTGCTGTGTGCGGGAACCCTAGTGCTGGTTGCGACTGCTACTATGACGATGAAAACTGTACAGAGATCCTCAGTGGATTTGACGGCGACGACTACAGCACTCATCGATCCTATGTGGATCAGTGATACCGATCATGTGTGGGTCTGATCCTATGTGGGTCAGCGCTCAGTGGTTCTGTGTGAGCCAGCGCCTACAGATCCTGTGTGGGTCCGATCCTGTGTGGGTCTTTGCGAGGGTTAGTTTCCTACCGATCCTGTGTGGGTCTTTGAGGGGGTTAGTACCTATCGATCCTTTGTTGGTCCGACGACTTAGATGGATCAGTGATCATCTCTATCATCTTTCGAAGAAGTATACCTGTGTGAGCTGAATCCTGTTGGCTTTCCTGTGTGGATTGTGTTGCGCTATCCTGTGTGGATTACGTTTTTCTTTCCTGTGTGGAATACGTATACTTTCCTGTGTGGACTGGGTTGTTCTTGGGCTCGGAGGTTGGAGCGTATTGGAATTGATGACTTAGGTATATGTATGGTCATATACCTAAGCAGTGTTGGTTGTTACTTCGTGATTGTATCTTTCCTTTGTGGTTTATCCTTTGTGGATTTTTGGATACCTTCAGGGGTCTCGGGGTCCCTACTGAGTAGTTTAGACTCACCCATGCATGGGCTATGCCCGCACTACGTTGTGTTGGTTGCAGACGACGGACAGCGTTGATCGTGGTTGAGGCTCGCAGAGCAGGATGGTACCTGGAGGTGGACCACTGGGCGGGACGTACTCGGAGCGGACGACGGGACCGAGGAGTAGTGGAGCTATTTGTACCCACCCTTCAGGTGGGATTTCCAGTGGACAGCTCGGCGTAGCGACTTTTACTTTTCAGTTGTTGTTTTCCCTTTTGAGTTGTACTTTACTTTCAGTTTGGGTTTGTATACTGGCCCAATTACTTTCCGTAGTTATAGTTGTACTATGTTTTTACTTAGTGTTTTCTTTTTCCGCTTGCTTACTCTGTGGTTCTTATATACTTTACAAAGGCAAGGCCTTCCCTTTTTACCGGTATTTATGCCTTGGTGCTAGTTGCCAGCCCCTGGCCTATGGAAGGCGAGCTTGGGGTAGTCATGGCATGGGCCCCGAGTACGGGTCGTGACAAATTTGACAAGATGGATATTGTTTTTATCCTAAAAAACATCATGTGATGCATGAATTTTGAAATATTTTTTTATTACTTGTAAGATTAATATATATTATATATAATATTAAACCAACATAAAATTAAATCAAAGAAGGAATACATAATTCAAAAACTACTAGGTCTATTTTTTAGTGAGTCCCCATTATAGGGATTCTCTATATAATATAATTCCACCCCTAGCCCTAGACATATTGAATTACCCAATGATGTAATATTTTCAATGATTTTCATCAATTACTATAAATGATATTTTTTTAGACTATTTCATATTTTTTCATTATGGAATAAAATGAAATTTTTAAAAATGATCACATCATAGTTTTGAGTTATTATAAATATATATCAGTGTTTTGGCTTCAGTTATTCCATAGAACCAGGAAATATTTAGTTCCCAATTTATTCATCCATTAAAAATATTAAAAAATTGATGGATTTTTTTTAATATAATAGTTCGGTTTCATAGGGATATCTAACATTTCAAATATTGGAGGAGTATTTCCAAAAAAATAATTAATCCCATGATTTATTTCTCTGTTTTAAATAAATAATATAACAAAGAAAAATATTGGAGTAACAATTTCTTGTAAATTTATTATATCCATGGTCCAAATTTAAATTTGTTCAAGATCATTGAGAAATGGTTGAAATATATATTTATATAGAAAAATATAAATATTTTTGGAATCACATGATTCTCAGGTAGGATCATATAAATCTACAATATAGAATTGTAAAGACCCTATGATTAACATATATGGACATCACATTACTTTTACATAATACTTAATACATGACACAAATGGGCACCCAAAGACCATTATTGAACCAGGATTACATGTTGTTCCAGCCCTCTATTACGGAACCAAATTTACTTTCTGTTCCAGCCAGGTATTACTAAACTAGATTTACTTATCATTCCAATCATTTCTATATAATGAAATATAAATCTTTATTCAATTCATTCGAAGTAGATATAGGTCTCACCCATACCATAATGAAATTATTCTTATGTTTTCCATAATAACATAAATCATTCAACATTACTGATGGAATAATATTGGTTTCTTTAAATATCTTTCCATCCGGACATAATCCATGTAAAACAAAAGGATTTAATAAATAAAAACCCATCATAAAAATATTAAAACCATAGGTAGAATAATGATATTATAATTGAAACATAACCAAATTAAATAATTCCATCTTAGAAGGAAAATAGTTTTGACACAACACTTGAAATTAATTCTTGAGGAGAATATCCTTTCTTCTTAAAAAACATTTTATTTTCTCAAAATTACACACTATTTCAAAAGAATATAATTTATTTGAAAGTAACCTTGAAATATTGGAACGTAAGCTTCATGGAAATATAGAGTTAGGAAAACATATAAAACCATCATGTTGAATAAGTTAAAATGAAACATTCTTCTCATACTTTTGTTAGATAAGTGAAAAATAACCTTGTATTGGAAAACAAAAAAAGATTCATTTCATACCGTTTAATAAAAACTAACCAATGTGTAAAATTTACTTTAAAAATTTCCAGAATAATAGAAATAATATTACATATTTAGAACAAATGGATGTGGATGATAATTATAATCTAGTATATAGTTATGTACAAACAATCTCGGATAAAAATGAAATTGTGAAATTATCACTTACCTTAGGTTTGATTTCAAGTGTATGTATCTGAACCTCTTATATAATGATTTAAATAATTTCATTGACTTATTTTAAAATCATATTAATTTTTTGATATCTTATATGATCATATAATCATCTGTTTGTTAGTGACATTACTAATTTTCATTTCAATGTTAACTTCTTTTATTTCCATAAACGTGTTTTGTAAGATAATTTCATGTTACTATTCTTAAGTTATAGTTATATCATATAAAAATTCATAATTTTTTAATATATATCTTATTTATTCATTATATTAATTTATATAATCATGGTTTAGTAAACATTATTTATAATGAATTATCTCGCGTCGTGGAGATGGTAGGTTACACGTACGCACGAGCGAGGATATAATTCCCATAATTGTTAAATGTAATGGAATTGGGATGGTATATATTTTCTTAAAAATTCAATATCATGATATAATAATCATATAGAGATATTATTTACATTTTTATATTCATCTAATTAAGATGGTAGTGAAAACAGATTATTCCACGACACAGAGATGGTAAGTCTTATGTACGCATGTGTGATGATTTTATTTTTGTAAGATGGATAAAAGAAGTAATATGGCTGTTCCAAAAAATAATAACATATTATTATATAATTTATATGAGATTTATTACTTTATAATTGAA
Source organism: Viscum album (assembly GCA_963277665.1). Taxonomy (NCBI): domain Eukaryota; kingdom Viridiplantae; phylum Streptophyta; class Magnoliopsida; order Santalales; family Viscaceae; genus Viscum; species Viscum album. Next base: position 1,759,254,593 of record OY728138.1, read on the forward strand.
ATAACTCGTGTATATTAAAGAGAAGAAAAAATAATTTTAAATAATTAGTAGATGATATGACCTCTTCTTAGATGTTTTCCCTCTATATATCCTCTTAAATGAACTAGAGTTGGTATTTTGAGAATACCAGAACCTATATAACTTAACTTGGGATGTTGATATGGCTAATGGGCAGGGCATGGTTGAGAATTAAGGCTCAAATATAAGTAAATATGTGAGAGAGGAGGTTCCATTTCATAATTTTGGTGAGGGAACTTTCAAAATCTCTAGAAGAATTAATTTCTAATAAAATAAAACCCCATCCAAAAACATCCAAAATTACATAATTTAAAAGATTATTTGAGATATGATTGTAATATTTTCATCCAAAAATTTTTATACAACTTTTTTATTCCATTAAAACATTATCATTTTAATTTATCACTTAGTTATTATATTTCATTTTAACTAGGGTAAAAAATATTACAATATTAAATTGTTGAAATATTTACTTATGTGATGTTAATAAATTAATAAATAAATAATTGAGAACATTTTAGATCATATTATATTTATTATATATTTTATAAAAGTGTTTTATGATATTTAAATAAATTAATAAAACATTAGTTCGATTAAACAACAATAGTGTCAATTTTGATAATATTCTATCCCTGGATTTTTAAAAATATCAAGATAAGATGTTATCCTGGAACCAAATAATTTATAATATCTCTATGGGGTCAAATTAAAATTAAAAAATTTATTGGATTTATAAATTATCCCAAATTGTATTTATTTTAGTATTTTTAATAATATTAATTTGATATTTTCATTAATAAAATAATTTCAATATCAGTTTTGTGTAATTATTTAATATGCTTATTTCTTTTAAAAAATGAAAAAAATATTACATTGAATATAAATATACTAAATTCCATAATAATATGTTTATTCAAATATATATTCTAGAAAATACACCATTAAAAATGTAATTCTTATTAAAACATGAATGTGACAAGTTTAGCATCACTTTAAATAAAACAATTTAAGTGTCAAAATCTCTTCTATATGGCTCCAAATTTTCAAAAAATCATCCCTTGGATAATTATGGTCAATATATACATGAAAATTAATTTTTTTCCAAGTTTTTTTGTATTTTCATAGTTCTTAGTATATAAAAAAATAATTTATTCATTTTTCATTTATTAAATAATTTCGACATCATCAATATATAATCCTTTTTGGTAATTATTAATTTCCTAAAAATTACCAAATATTACAGTGATAAATAAAAAATATATCTTTAAAATTAGTATTCATAATAGAATTTATCTCTTATATAACCTTATATTATAAAATACTTAGTTATTAAAATTTGAGTCAAACATATTTAACTGTTCTATAAATAAAATTTATTAAATGTCCTAATATCATCCATGTGGCTTCCTAAGGGTATAATTTCAACCCAATCATGATTTAGGTCGAGAATAACTCATCCAATAACAATATTACAAGTGTTAAAGTAGTTTTATAATATTATATTTAACCATAATTACTTAACGTACCTTTTTACCATATTAATAAAAATATTAAAAATTACTACTCAAAATGCCCCAAAATAAAAGAATTATATATAAAAAATTTGGACCAATAGATTTAAAATATGGAATCCATTTTTAAAATTGAAAAAAATAAAAGTTTCAATAATTACTTTCAAACTAATCCTATTGTCGGAATGAAAAACATGTTTTAAAAGGTACAACATTGCAAAATATTGAAATGTTTTCACATAAAAATTCAATCTAAAATTAATTCAAATGACATATAATATATTTAAAAATAAAAATATATTTTATTTATACTTTAAACCCATTCAATAATATAATTTAACCATATAATTTTTTTGGTGAAGAATATTTTCTTCAATGAAAATTTAGTTTATTTTTATTGTACATCAAAACATAAAAGTTATTAATAAAATATAAAAAATCATACAAATTAAATTTTAATATCCTAATTCCAAGAAAAATTTTATTCTGTTAAATAGAATATATAAATGTTTCAAAACTATATTTTAATTGGGTGTTCCATCAAAATGTTTTAAACCTTCATTTTTTTTAATTATTTCTATTATCTGAGAAATTGAATTTGTTCTTATATCATGTCTAGAAAATATATAATATGAATTTTAAAAAATATATTGAATATATTAAACATATATTTCATTAATAAAATACATCAAGAGTTCTTTTTCTATTTTATAATCTCAATTATTTATGTGTAAATTGTTTTTTGTAGAAAGTTGATATTGATCAAACACACTATTATAATGACTTGGTTATGAGTTAAAATAATAATATTTAGTTGTTAGTGTGAAATAAATTCTATCAGAAGAACTTGATGTTTTTAATAGAAGACAAGCATAGTTTTACACATAACACAAGGTAATATGGTGTTTCTTATTGAGAAAGATTATCTTGGTGTTATGTAGAACACAAAACTTCAAAAATATTTAAAAAAATATATATCTCATAAAACTATCGGGGAGTAATATTCTACCCCCCCTTAAAATGAATTATGTGCTCAAAATTCATCGGGATTATAAAAGGTTTCAAACTTGAAATTATCATTCATAGAAACCCACATCATAAAAAGGAATAATAAAAATTCATTTTAGAAAAGTAAATTTAAAAAGATAATGGTTACCCAAACTAAATCATCACTAGGTTTCTAGATAGGATAACATATTTGTTATGTTAATACGTTAATATATTATAGAAAATTTACTATCATGTTTTCATGGCGAGTTATAGAGAACATGGTTAGGAAATAGTTAGCAATCACAAAGTTATAAATCATTTATGATCTTGGGGATCATCTGATTCAACGGATTAGAAGGTACTATGATACCATTTTTGGTTTTCAAAATTCTTTTCTTAAAGTTAAAGAAAATGAGAAGAAATGAATTATTTATTTTAGTGCAATCTCACCATTGGTCATTCCATGAAAACATTCCACTCTAAATCTTATTCAATGATATAAAGTTGAATTTTTCAATCCTAATTTCTTAGTATATCTTGTAATCCATAAATAGAATGACGGGTCATTACATCAATAATTATCATAAAAAAGGTTAGTACAAGTAATCAAAATTTTATAAGTCCACCTATGGTGAGAAAATACTTTATTCTAATAATCTTCATCCAATTTTTTACATCAAATTTTAATAAATTGATAACCTTACAATCCTTCAGAAAGCTAAAAATCCAAAACTATATAAAAAGGATAAATAAATTCGCTTAAAATTTATCACCCATATATCATAAAGTATCAATTATTGGTAAATTTCCAAAAATTTGAACACATTCCTCAGGTATTCTCTTGAGTCATGATAATAACATGAATTATCATATATCCTTATTGAAAACATACACGTTTCCTTATTCTTATGTCCAAAAATCTATAAAATTCATCCATAATAGCATAACTAATATGTTAAAAAATCCATAATCAGTTCCAAGGTAAATAATATTTTCCAATTTACATGTTTTTATCCAACATACCATTATCTAAATATAATTTATCTCAATTTCATGATCTTATTAAGGGGTATCCTTCCCCTAATCTTTTGTTTTCCAAAAACATCACCTTATTACGTAAATCACTTCTCATGGTTACCGGTACCACAGGGAATATAATTTCAATGTGGAAAACCATAGTGAAATACTTTATAGATATTATAATATTTCATAATACTATAAAATTTATTCTACAACATTATTCTAGGATCCCATTACATAAAAACCCAACCATTCCATAACTTTGTTGTCACACACAACATCACCAATAGTGATTTTATGTGATTTTTCATTTTAATTTTTCCTTAAGAGGTTGTGGAAATTGATCATCATCGATAACCCTTGGATTAGGGAACTAGTTAACAAAATTCTCCATTTCCTATCAATTGTAACATTGAAGTGTGGGAGGTTTATTTTTTTAGCATTTTCTCTATTTGCATCATTAGCTAATTTTTCCCATTACTTCAGCACTCAAATGTCTGATGTCCTTATTTTAAACTGATAAAAAATTTAATAGTACCTTTAAGATAATCTCTATCATGCTTATTTAGAACTTTTCTTCATAAGTATACAGTTGTCATCATTTAACCATTGTTTTTAAATTTTCCCTTCAACTCCATATTTTGTTTCTTATCAAATCCATGAGATTGATATATGACACTGACTCCTATTTCTACTTGCATATCACAATTCACAATCTCTTCATAGCTACTAATGGATCTTGTAGCTAAATCCATTAAAATACTTGGTTTCAATCCACTGAAGAATTGATCAACTTTAATTACAAGTTGGATGATAATGCCAAAAGAATACTTTGAAAGTATTGTAAACTTTTCCTTGTATGTTCCAACAGATTCGTCATCATTTTTCCTAAACTCTTGTAACTCCTTTTCCACCTTTGGTCAAAGAATACAAGGAAATTACTTATTTAAAATTATGTTTTGAACGCTTCACATTCAATGGATTCAAATTCTTCTTACTACCTCATATTCTGGATTAGTGTCCACCAATTGTCTGATTCACCTTCTAAATGATAAAATGACAAAATGTCTATTTCATATTTCGAACAGCGAAGGATATAAAATATATTTTAAATGGTACTGATCCATTGATCATCAACATGTGGATCACAATACCTACTGTAAGAAGGTGTATGTTCTCTCAAGATGGACTCAACAAAATTTTATTCCCTTCTATGCTCATTTTGGAAGTCTAGAATGGTTCATAGCTTGTGTAAGTATAGAGATAAAATTTTTCATTCCATATCCTCTAACATTTGGCTGTTCATGAATAAAATCCTTTCATTTCCCATTACATTGATAATTAATAGGGTTTATTTGGGTTTCATCCATTATTTAAAACCCAAAAATAATAGCATATTATGAAAAATCTTACTAAGAAAATAATATATTCAAGGGTAAGTACATTCAATATCTACATCATTAGTTTTAATCCTAGGATAACAATAATCATTACCATGATTCAAGGATTGTAACATATAGTTACACGTATCATTAGACATATCCCTAGACATACATCATATATATCTCTCGAGATTTCACTAAATATTTTTCATCCTAGTTTTGAAATGATGACAAAAACTTCACTCTGATACCAACTATAAAACCATAATTATGACGTACATGAAATTACATTAAATTTGTGGAATACATATTAAATGACAAAAATGGTTGTCTAATGACCGTATTATTTTACTGTCTTTGGAAACCAAGAAAAATAAATAATTGGGTCATAAGACATCTACATAAACTCCTACATTCTCCATCATAACTAGAGCCCCTTTTGAACAAATATTACTTAATACCCTTTTCATGTCATGGGGAAAAGAAACATAAAAAGGGAGGAGCTCAAATTCTCAATAAGGGGAAAAATGGAAAATGTCAAAAATAATATAAACATAAGAATGTATGAACATTACTTTTTAAAATATTACAATGTATAAAAAATATTAAAATCTTGAGACATGAAATAAATCATAGAAGTTCATAAAGAAAAAAATCAAAAAGTAATATGAGACATGATAAAATAATGTTTTCATAAAACATGGAATTTTTTCAAACACATATGCATTGAAAATAATTTATATATTAAACAAGGATCATTTCCAAGACAATAATAGTGGAAAAAGACCATTATTGACCCGAGTTTACTTGTCGTTCCAGCCCTGTATTACTAAATCACATTTAATTGTCGTTCTATTCATGTCAACATCATAAGATAAAAATCATTATAAAATACATTAGAGAGATATAAAGGTCCCACCCAACTCATAATGAAACAATTTCAACAATAACATAAATCAACCATCAGAACTAATGGAATAAAATGGGTTTCTTTCAACATCGTTACACCATAACATAATCCATGTGAATAAAATGGATTTCATAAATATCATCCATTAATAAACAAAATAAAACCATAGGAACAATAAGTATATTTTAATTAAAACATAACCCTATTAAATAATTCCATCTTTTATGGAAAACAATTTTCATATAACACTTGAAATTAAATCTTGAAGAAAATATTGTTTCTTCTTCAAAAAACATTTCTTTTCAAAAAATGACACCCAATTCTAAAAGAAAATAATTTCTTTGAAAATAACTTTGAAATATTGTAAAGTAATCTTCATGTAATTAGGATGTTAATAAAATTTAAAAATCCCATGTTTTGTATAAGTTGAAAGAAAAAATACTTCTCATACTTTTTCGGATAAGTCAAAAAGTACCTCATATTGAAAAACAAAAACATATTCATTTAATAAAATTTAATAAAAATTAACCAATGATTAAAATTGAATTTAAAAAATTTGATAAGAATATGTATAATGTTATTTATTTAGGGAACATATATGTGGATAATAAATATAATCCAGTAAATATTTACGTATAAACAATCTTAGATTATAATAAGATGGTGAAATTATCCCTTACCCCAGGTATGATTTCGTTTGTATATATCTGAGCTTCCTGTAAAATAATTTAAATAATTTGATTTAATTATTTCAGAATCACAATCATTTTTAAGATAAATATATGATCATATTATCATCAATTTGTAAGTAACATTATTACACATCCATCAGTTGTTAACTTCTTTATTTTCTTACTTATTTTTTATAGGAAAAGTTCTTGTTCCTCTTATTAGGTTATAGTTATATAATTTATTTACTGATATTAGTATAATATATATCATATTTATTCATTCAATTAATTTATATAATCATTGTTTAATGAAGATAATTTATAATGAATCAAATCACATCTTGGAGAGGGTATGGCGTATGACTGCACGAGCGACGATATCGTTCCTATAATTTTTAAATGGTATATAAGTGGATGGTATTTTTAATAGAATTAATATCATGTTATAACAATCATATATAGATATTATTTCCATAATTAAATCTATCCATGTAAAATGGGGGTGAAGAACATATTACACCATGGCGTGGAGATGGTATGTCGAACATACACCAGCATATTGATTTCATTTTTTAGGATGGATATAATGTAGAATATAATAGTTCCATAACCATAATAACAAACCAGAATATATATTATATTATATTAGGTTCTTGGGGGTACAAGTACCTCAAAAACACACACAAATCATACATATAGGCTTAAAAGGTATGTCATACCCCCCAAGGAATAACCCACCCAACTACCTGCTTTATTACATCATATATATTTGTCCCGAAGGCCCAATAGGCATGTAGCCCATTACATGTCCCAGTGGCCTGAAATTTTCGTCCCAAGGCACATTCTATGAATACTAATGCTTTAATACCCACCTTCTACCTTACCCTCCACTTCTACAATGCCATCCACTACAACTGCTACAGTGTTTTCCCCCTCTATAATGTTTTCATTTCTACTGTGGCTCTACTGCTACATTGTCCGCTCCTAATGGGTTTTGAAATCCCATTTTTTCATGTAGGATTTTGGGATTCTTACTAATAATAAAAACCCCAACAACAAATAACATCTCATCATATAATTTATACTAGATTTATTACTTTATAATTGAAAAATCATAAATAGGAAGTATAAGAAGAAATAAATTTTAAAGAATCGGTAGAGGAGATTACATCTCCTTTGATGTTATCCCTCTAAATATCATCATAAATGCACTAGAGTTAGTCTTCTGAGAATAAATGAACCTCTAGAATATATCTAGGAAATTTGACATGGTAAATGGTCTGGTGATGGCCGAGAATGGAGGCTCAATGTGAAGTGAAGAGGTGAGGGAGGATGTTCTATTTTATAATTGAGTTGAGGAGCACTCTTGGAATCTCAAAACTATAAATTTATAGTAAAATAAAACCACCTACGAATACCTCAAAAAATGTCCTAATATTAAAGATGATATAAGATAAGGTTTTAATCATATCAAACAATAAATTTTATACAAGTTTTGATGTCCATTTAGACCTAATAATTCTAATTTATCACTTAGTTATTATAATTCATTTTAACTAGGGTAATGTATATTTCAATATTTAAAAAGAAAAATATTTACTTATTTGATGTAAATTATATCATAAATAAATAAATGAAAACACTTTAGACCATATTATATTTATTATTTATTTTTTAAAAAATGTTTAATGATTTTTAAATAAATTAATAAAAGACTATTTTGAAAAAACAACAATATTGTCAATTATAGCAATATTCAATTCTTGTATTTTTACAAATATTAAGATAAGATGTTATCCTTGAACCAAATATTTTATTATATCCCTATTAAGTCAAGTTAATCTATAAATTTCATTGAATATTTTAATTATCCCAAATTATATTTATTTTAATATTTTTAATAACATTAATTTGATATTTCTATTAATAAAATAATTTCAACATCATTTTCTTTAATATTTAATAAAATTATTTGTGGAATAAAAATGAAAAATAAAATATTATGATGAAGACAAATCTAATAGATTTTAGAGTAATACTTTTGTATGAATATATATTCTATAAAATCTATCCTTGCAAATGTTAGACTAATTGAAACATGAATATGAGAAGTTTAACATCACTTCAAATAAAGTAATAAAAGTGTCATAATATCTTCTATAAGGCTTAAAATGGCCAATAAATTGACCCTTGGATGATTATGGTAGATATATACTCTAAAATAATGTTTTTTAAGTGTGTGTTTCTTTTAATAGATATTATTATTTTAATAAAAATTAGTTTATTGATTTCTCATCGATTAAATAATTTCTGCATCATCAATATATAAAACATTATGGTAATTATTTATTTTTGAAAAATTAAGATAAATTACTATGATAAAGAAGAAAAATTATATTTAAAATGAGTTTTCATAATCGAATTTATCTTCGGTATACACATATATTGAAATTTTTTATTTATTAAAAGTTTAGTACGATATTTTAAACTTTTCATCAAATAAATTATTCTAAATGTCCTAGTCTCATCCATGTGGTTTCAAAAGGGTATCATTTCTACCAAATTATAGGTTAGGTAAAAAATCCCTCATCCAATCACATTATGACTAATGTTATGGTAATTTTAAAATTATATATCTACCCAAAATTACCCTATTTACCTATTTACCGTGTTAACAAAAAATATTAAAGTTACTATTTATAATACCTAAAAATAAAAGAATTATATTTACATAATTTGGACGTACTGATTAAAAATATATAATCTTTTTTTAAAATTTTAGAACATAGATGTTGTAGTATTTAAATTAAAATTAATACCATTGTTGGAATGAAAAACAGGTTTAAAAAGGTAAAACATTGAATAAGATTGAATTGTTTTTATGTAGAAATTCAATATAAAATTAATTTCAATGACATACATTATACTGAATGATGAAAATATAATATATTTATACACTAAAATAATTCTAAAATATTACAATACCATATGAATTATTTTGATGAAAAAACATGTTATCAATTAAAATTTAGGGTATTTTTACTATTCATCAAAACAAAAACGTTATCATAAAAATATCAAAATTTCCTCAAAAGTCAATTTTTATATCCCACTTCCATATAAAATGTTTATGATGTTAAATATAATATTTAGAAATTTCAAAAACTATATTTAAAATGGGTGCTCCATCAAAAGGCAGTAAAACTATATTTTTTGAAAATTACATTTTTCTTCTAAAAAAATTAATTTGTTCTTATATGATGCCTACAAAAAAATATAAGATAAATTTAAAATATTATATTGAATATATTAAACAAATATTTCATTAATAAAATCCCTCAAGAGTGATTTTATTATTTCATAAACTCACAAATTTTCATTTAAATAGTTTTTCTAAAGAAAGTTAATATTGTTCATAGACTCTTTTATAATGACTAGGTTATGAGATAACATAATAATATTTAGTTGTCCAATTATACTCGTTCATGAAAGAAATGAAATCTATCAAAAGATATTGGAATTATACATATCAAAATCCAGTCATAGTGTTATGTATACTGTAAACTATTCCCGTGTTTCATATTGTGCAAGCTTACCTTTGTGTAGCGTACAACAAAAGACATCAAAAAAATTAAAAAATATATATATCTCCTAAAATATCGAGGAGTTACATTTGAATCCAATTAAATTGAATTTCACCCTTGTAATTTTTCAAGGTTATAAATGTTTTAATACTTGAATGTTTCTTTCATAGAAACTCACATCCTAAAAGGAAGTATTAAAACTTCATTCTAATAAAGGATTTATAGAAACATAAGTGTTACCAAAAATGACACATCACTAGGTTTAAACATAGGATAATATAGGTTGGATGTGAAAAAAATGATATATTAGATGATTTTAACTATTAAGTTTTGATGGAGAGTAATTGGTAACATGGTTAAGAAAAAGTTAATGATCAACAAGCCATAAATCTACAATAGTCTATGGGACCATCTTATTCATCATATGAGAAGGTAATAGGATAAATGTTTTGGTTTTCAAGATACTTTCCCAATTTTTGAAGAAAATTATATGAAATACTTACTTGATTTTAGTACAATCTCTATGTTGGTAATGCCTTGGAAAATTTCCACATCATATCTTATTCAAAAAATTAAGTTGAAATTTTCATTCATGAAGTGTCAATAGATTATGAGATCCATAAAGAGAATTATAGGTCATTCCATCTATATTTATCATAAGAAAAATGTTATCAAAAGTAATCAAATATTCTTAAGTCTACCTATGGTGAGATAATAATTTATTCTAACAAAAATCATATGATGTTTATCTTAAACTTTCCATAAATTGATAAACATACAATCCTTTTAAAAGATGAAAAATCCAAAACTATAGAAGAAGGTTCACTAAAATGGATTAACACTTATCCCCCATATATAATGAGGTATCTCTTGATGGTCACATTATGAAAATTTGAACATCTTCATCATGTATTCTCTTGATTCGCAGTAATAACCTGAATTATCATAAATCCTTATTAACAACAGTCATGTTTCCATATTCATAACTCTAAAAAACTGAAAACATCATCCCTGATAGCATAACCCATATAAAATAAATTAATTACTAGTTAAAAGGTAACGGATATCATCCAATTTACTTATTCATATCCAACATATTATTATACAAATATCATTATCTCAACATCCTGCTCACATTAAGGATTATGCTTCCCTTAATCATGTTTTTTCCAGAGAACATAACCTTATTACCTTAATAAATTTTCATGGTTTCAGGTACCACTCTCCATATAATTTCACATACATGTGGAAAACCATAGTGGACCACTACATAGATATTAAAATAATCTATAATACTATAAGATAGATTCTACAAAATTATTCTGGGATCCCATTATATAAACACTCAATCATTTAATCACTTCATTATCATACTCAACATCTCTAATAGTGATATCATGTGATTAGCCATTTTATTTTTCTTTAAGAAGTTATTGGCATCATTAATCATCAATAACCCTTGGATTGTCACATTGGTTATGATAATTCCCCATTTCCTTCACTTGTAACACTATAGTGTGGGAGGTGAATTCTTTTTATATTTTCCTCTATTCACATAATTTTATACCTTTTTTCATTACTTTGGCACTCAACAACCTAATGACATTATTTTCCACACATAAAATCTCCACCATTCTTCTTTCCACACTTTTACTATTCACTTTAATAAAATCTCCACCATTCTTATTTCCACACTTTTATCATAAAGAAATGGTCCTATTTTTTCACCATTAATTTGAGATTTTCCATTAAACTCCATCTTTCTTTTCATTTCGAAACCATGATGTTGATATATAACACCAACAATAATTTATAACTTGATAGCACAATATCAAATCTCTTTGTATCTACTGAATTATATAATATCTAACGCCCTTAAAATAATTGATTTTATGCCACAGAATAATTGACTAACATTACATTTTGGTTGGATAATAAATCCATAAGCATACCATAGAAGTGTTGGAAAATTTTCCTTGCATGTACCAAACAGATTCATCATCCTTTGTCTGAATCTCTAAGAACTATTTTTCCATGTTTGTTCAAAGAATATGAGGAAAATACTTATTAAAAAATATGTTATAAAACTAGTCACATTCCATGGATTCAATTTTCTCTTACTTTCGTGTATTCCTCATTAGATACCTCCACTAGTCTGATTCTCCTTCTAAACGATAAATAGAAAAAATTACTTTTTTACATTTTGAATAGTTAAGGATAGAAGATAAATTTTCAATGGTACTAATCCATTTTTTTAAGACAAGTGGATCAGGATACCCACAGAAAGTGTGTGGTCGTTGTCTCATGAAGGATTCAATATAATTTCGTTCCTTTCTTTTCCCATTTGGAAGTCCATAATGATTTATAGCTTGTGTATGTTTAGTGATAAGATTTTTCATTCCATCTCAAAAATCACTTTGTTGTTCACGAGAAGATGTATTACATTACCCATTGCATTGATCATTAACATGGTTCCTTTTAGTTCCATACATTTTCCAAAGACCCAAAAAGAATAGTGTGAGAGGAAAAATTATACTAGGAAATCAAAATATTCAAAGAGAAGTACTTTCAATCACAAGAATCTTTGGATTAATCATTTTTTTAACAATTATCATTAAAAATATTCAAGGATTTTAATATATAGTTAGACATATACTTAGGGACATCCCTTGACAAACCATTGATATACCACTTGGGATCTCACTAAATATTTCACATCCTAGTTTCCAAATGTTGACATAACCTTCACTAAAACATAAAATGTAATGACCCTAAGCGTGATTTACATTGAAATAAAATTACTTTTGCAAAATACAAAATACATGACACAAACTGATCCCCAAAGACCATAGTATTTTAGTTTCTTTAGAAACTATAAATAAAAACAATTGGTTCATAAAACAACTACATCATATCCTATGTTTTCCATCATAACTAGAACCCCATTTTGGTGCATATTAAATAATACCCTTATTCGTATACTAGGGAAAATAAACATAAAGTGAGTGAGATAAAATACTAACTATGGTTATACAATTAATATATAAAAAACATAAACATGAGAATGTAAGAACATAAATTTTGAAAACAATACCATGTATAAAAAATATTGAGTCATGAAATTAATCTTTGTAGTTTATAAGGAATAAATTATAAAGGAAAAACAGCCTTGGGAAAATATTATTGGCATAAAACACTGAATTTTGAATAAAACATAACCATATAAAATAATTTCCATATTATCCAAGGCCTATTTCCAAGACCATTATAGTGGACAAAGTCTAAAACGAAATCAGATTTACATTATATTCCATCCCTATATTACTAAACTACATTTAAATGTTGTTACATTCAAGTATATCTCAGGAGATATATATATTTATCCAATGAATTGGAGGTAAATATAAGTCTCATCCATCTCATAATTAAATCATTCCTTTTTAAGGACTCATCCATAGTTTCCCAGAGCCAGTGCCTTATTGGCATATAAACAAGGTATATGCATCCCGAAGGACTGAGTCGTTTAATATTATTGGAAACAAGACTCATTCATAAGTTCAACATTACAACTTGAAAAGAAATAAAACATAGATACTCCTTATACAACATCCATAACTCCTAGGTTATTTCAGCATGTCATTTAAAAAAACTTCTTCATGTCCTGAGAAAATGAAACATAACAAAGGGGTGAGAAAAAATGCTTAGTATGTGTAAGAAATATAGTAGTAGAAATATATAAACATTAGGAAAGTTGAATAATTAAAAACATATGCCTTTAACAAAAACTTGAACACATTAAGGAAGGAATAAGAGCTGAGTGAGTAATGCCATAACAAAACATAATCATGGGTATTATCTAAGTCTAATAACCACATGAACCATAAATAATATTGTCATAATTAAGGAATTCATAATGCGGGAAAACATAACAATACCAACAAGGCCTCATGTTAAGACCATAAATAATCATTTTGTCAAGGCCTTGTGCCAAGACTGTAGTTTTCCTCATGAGCCCCACAGATTCATCGAGGTGTTATGGCAGGCCCCACTTATCTCATAATAAGTCCAATTCATTCTTTATATGAGAGGGGATAAACATAAATAACATATACATTAATATTGAATCAATCATATGAAATGTAACTAACTTTCCCCAATCATTAAACATAAAAAACTAACCATTTCAAGTAATATGGTGAATGGTTTTAGGATAGATCATCCACAGTAAAGTTTTTCATAAACTATTTGATCAAATATGATAGATTACATAATAAATTATTAAACCCAAAAATATATAATAATACACAAGAGTGATGAATCATATTAAAATACTCTTATAAAAATCATCAAACAATTCTTTAGATAAATACTCTTTTATTTTGAAAAGAAGAGTACTTTTGGAAAAAAATTGTATAAAACCATAAGCGAAGTAATATATTATATTCATAATAAAATGAGATATTTTATAAAGATATTGGATTCCAAAAACAGATTATATATTTCCATTGAAAATTGGTAATAATTTGAGAAATTCCCTTGAATCGGGATTGAATTTTGGAAACAATTTTGATGGTTCCTTTTAAAACGTGTAGTTATCCCCAAAATAATTAGGGGTTTTAGTTGATAAAAATATATAAAACACCCAAACATATTTTATGAGTATTACTTTATAATATACAATAATTTCATCGATTTAATTAGACTATAAAAGTAACCTGAATGAAAATTTAGGTTCGGGTGAGAAAAATCCCTTACATTAAGTCTGAATGTGTTCCACTCTTGAACTTAAGATCCTGGAAAATGAAATTAGACTTATTAAAAACTGATTTCAGAACCTATTATACATTTATTTATTTAATAATAAATCATTTTATTTTACTTATGTTCTTATTGATAAATTATTTTATTGAATATCATTCTTCCGGAGTGTTTGTTTTCTTGATTTTTTATAATCGATTCACTGGTTTTTAAGAAATGGAGTTCACGTGGAAAGGAAGTAAATCTCAATAATTAAAATTACATATTATTTATGAACGTCCAGAAGTGTTAATGTTCATTTATATCATCTGGTTACATAGAATGATGTAGAATAATTAGATGACAACCACTTCAATTATTTGGTTGTCTTTGGATTATTATAAACTATATTTGTAATATAAATTAATAATATGTACATATAATGGTTCATGAATATTAATTAGTTTATAATACATATTTTATAGTCTATTTAAACTATATAAATTTTTTCATTACTAGTAATGAAGGATAAATTAAAGAAAGAAACTTTATCGTCCAAGATGTTTTTAAATTGGAACCGCATGGACATTGATTTCATTTATAAAATAATAAAGGAGAGAGTAAGAATATTGATGATAGTTATTCCATTAACATGATATAATTATAGTATATATATGATACTATAGTTATAGTGGTCATTTGGAAAGAATAGGGGAGGAGATAAATATAAAATAGATGAACTTGAAAATAAATGAAAAGTTGAGAGATCCCTTATAAAAATTCGGCAGCCTAACGATGTCGCTTAAAATTTCATAAAATGAATTGATGAGAGAAAAATGGTATCTCACCATATGGATATAAAAAGTACAGTAATATGAATACATAATATCAAACCCCAAAATATGATAATGGAAATTTAATGAGATAATATAAAAGAAGTGTTGGCTAAAAGAGGAGGGTAAAAGGTTCCTTTACCTTGTATAGTAACTCCTAAAACATGATGGTTGGGAACTTGGAGAATTTAAGACACATTGGTTGGACTCCTAGGGAGGTAAAATAACAAGATATTCGATGATTATGTATTTTAAATGAATTAAAATGAATGGATGAGTGGGTATTATAGTAAAAGAGATAGATTTTTATTAATATAAAAAGACACCTCATTTGTGGTTTTTGAAAAACTACGTGGTTGACCATGGTATTTGCCCATGGTTTTAGCCACATAGGACCCACATGTGTTATGTTACTATATACAAGTTGAACATCCTTTTATTTTAATTATTATATCATTATGATTTCATTAAACTACTAAAAAATCAAAACTATATTTTTTCTATTCACAACAAATTCAAGTATTTTAGATAAATCTAAAAAATTCACCCCTTCCATTTTTTGATATTTATGATTCAAAAAATGAATTATATTTTTCCAATATAATTTTCAAAAAAATTAAGTTTTAATTTTTAAATAAAAACACACTTAATTCATAAAATTACAATTTTAAATGTATAATTAGTATTATATCACATTGAAAAAACTAATTTAGATCTCTTTATCATATTACCTTAAGAATATAAAATAATATCATTATTTACAATTTATAAGGGGAATATTACTATTCATAAGGGTATATTACTATTCAACAAAAATCAAGTTTGTTCTATCAGACTCCAAATGACTTACTCGTCGCAACTCTAGATGACCATTTTTAAAAATTCAAAATATAGAAGAAGAGAAGTTGTGTTTAATGGATAGATTAAAAAATGATTTTATTTACAAGAACATGGGGTGTTACATTCTCCCATACATAAAAAATTGATTCCTATAAATTCACAAAATGATACATAAAAAGATTCTGGCATGTCTTCAAAAATATCTCCTCAGACTCCCATGTTGCTTCATCCATCTTATGGTTCCTCAAAAGAACATTTACCCAATGAGTCATTCGATTTCTCAATACATGTTATCTAGTATCAAAAATCTTGACAGGCTCTTCACAATAAGGAAAATCAGGATCAAGTTCTATTTCTTCATAGATGAGTACATTTTTTGGGTCTGGCATTTATTTCACTAACATTGATACGTGGAATACATTGTGAACTTTGGAGAGACTTGGTGGAATTATGAAACAGTAAGCTACGGCTCTAATTTGGTCCATAATTTCAAAAGGTCTGATGTACCTGGGACTTAATTTTCCCTTTTAATTGAATTTTATAATACCCTTCCATGGATATACCATTAAGAAAATATGATCTTCTTCATAAAATTCCAAATCCTTCCTTCGGTTATCATTATAGCCCTTTTTCCATCTTTGAGCTGTTTTGATACGGGTTTGGATAATCTTATATTTTTCTGTCATTTCCTCAACAAGTACCAGGCCTATGAGATTTCTCTCACCAACATCATCCTAGAATGTTGGTGTATGAAATATTTTTTTATATAACACTTCATATAGTTCTATTTGAATACTTGTTTGGAAGCTATTTTTGGAGGAAATTCTATAAGTGATAAATATTGATCCCACATACCTTGAAATTCAAGTGAACAAGACCTTAACATGTCTTATAAAGTTTGAATAGTTTGTTCTGATTGTCCATTAGTTTTTGGGTGGTAGACAGTGCTCAAACTAATATTAGTATCTAGGGCCTTTTGAATACATTTCTAGAATTGTGATGTAAAATGGGGATCAAGATTGGAAACAATTGATAAAGGTACGCCATGAAGTCTTAAAACATCATTAATATATAGTATTGTTAAAATTTCAAGTGGTAAATCTTCTCTTATATCATGAAAATTTATTAGTTTTGTAAGATGATCAACAATGACCCTTATTGAATCATATTTTCTTGGATTCTTTTGTATCCCCATAACAATGTACATTGTAATATCATCCCATTTCCACATAAGAATAGGAAGGGGTTGCATGACTCATCTAGGTTTTTTCTTCCATCCTTTACCAATTGATAAACAAAACATCACGACACATAATCAGAAAATTCCCCCTTCATGTTTTCCTACCAAAAATGTTCCATCAAATCTCTATACATATTAGTGCTACCAGGGTGTATAGAGAAATTGTAGATATGAGAATCATCCAACAATTCCATTTTTATATCATGTATATTGGGAACACAAATCCTTCTCCCAAATTTCAAAATTCTATCATTATATATGAACTTAATCAATCTACTATTTTTATAACATTAATTTTCTTTTGAAACTCCTCATCACCAAAATGAGAAATTTTTATCCTTTATAGTAAATATAGTTTGGAAACCATTTGAAAATTTTTTAATGTTTCACCTTTCTTGATTATTCCCATATCCATATTTACAAGATCTATGAATATAAGATCCCTATCAGCTCTCATCATGTTTAGAACTCCATGATCCTTTCTTATCAAAGCATCAACCACCTTATTTTCCTTCCCTAGTAAGTACTGTATAACACAATCATATCATTGTGTTGCACAATCCATATCATTTGTCTCATGTTGAGTTCATTATATGAGAATATATATTTTAAAGTCTTATGATTTGTATATATCTCACATTATTCTCTACAGAGGTAATGTCTCCAAATCATCATAGCACATATTACCGCTATTAACTCAATATCATTAGTTGGATAGTTTTGATCATGAATTTTTAGATTCCTAGATGCATAGGAAGTCACTTGATCATTCTACATAAGGAAATGATAATGTCCTTTCATTGATGCATCGCTATAGATAAAAAACACATAATTATCCGATGGTAGGGTTAGGATCGGAGCATTCACTAACAACCTCTTCAATTATTCAAAATATTCTTCACATTTCTTTTTCCATATGAACTTGAACCCTTTTCATGTGACCTTAGAAATTTGATTGGCTAAACGGGCGAAGTTATGAATGAAACAATGATAAAAACCAACTAAACCAATAAAACTACATTCCTCAGTTATGTTCGTTGGAGTATGCCCTTCATGCACAACCTTTGTATTCACAGGATCTACAAATATTTCATCCTTAGAGAAAATGTGTCCTAGAAAAGAAACTGATTGGATCCAAAAATCACACTTTCTAACCTTTCTATATAATTCATTTCTTTTAAGAGTCTTACGAACAATGTGAAAGTGATTTTCATGATTTTAACTTATTTTATAGTATAGTGGGAAATCATCAATAAACACCACCACAAATTCATCAAGATATTCTTTGAAAAATCTATTTATCAGATCCATGAAAATAGATGGTGCATTAGTCAGTCTAAAAGGCATTACTCTAAACTCATAATTCCCATACCTGGTTCAAAATTCTATTTTTTGAATGTCTTCATTACTCACAAGAAACTGATGACATCCATATCAAATATCCATCATTGATAAATATTGTGCCCTCAGAAGTTGATCAAATTAATCATCAATTCGTGGTAGAGGATACTTATTCATTGTGGTAATAAAATTTATTTCCCTGTAATCAATGCACATCCTCATATACCCATCTTATTTCTTAACGAAAAGACCAAGGTCTTCCCATGGTGAAACACTTGGGTGAATAAATCCTTTATCACTCAATTCATCTTATTGTTTCTTTAGCTCCACTAACTCCACAATGGCCATTATATAAGGGTTCTTTGATATGGGCCTTGAACCAGGAATTAAGTCAATGGAAAACTCAATTTCACTCTCTAGAGGATATCTAGGTAAATCCTCTAGAAATAAATCAACATATTCTTGCACAATCAGTACTTCCTCTATTAGAACATTATTCTTCTCACCCATAGTGATTTCATTCCCTTTGTCCCCAATAATTAAATTTAGTTGAGCTATTAGGGGTAGATCTAAATGAGAAATAGATGGTGACGTTTCTACCCTAAATATATAGGATTCCAGACAATTCTCAAAAAAATTAACTTTCTTCTTCTTGCAAAAAATTTTCGCATCATAATTTGAAAACCCACTTATACCAAAAATTATATCAAATTTAGTCATAGTTATGATGATAAGGTTTTCCACTAAAGAATTTTTATGTTTCCTGAGGGGGACTAATTGGCACGCCTTTTTGAAATGATACATCCACTAGGGGTTTTGAATGATAACACCTTTATTAAATCAAAATGAATATATCTAATTTTCTTGGAAAACTGGGAAGATATAAATGAATGTGATGATCCAGAATGAAATAAATCATTGGCTAAGTCTGATGAAATGATCGGTGTACCTTCCACCACTTTGTTAGGAACTTTAACTTCCGCGGATTTGACTATATAATCTTGGACTTTCTCCCTAAATCTCATTTGGGGAACATTTCCCTAACGCTTAGGACATTTATGTTCATAATGTCTTTTCTCCCTACAATTGCAGCATTGAAAATTGTCAGCTTCTTTATTCCCCTTAAAATCATGAGCTTGGTGGCCTTTTTCTCTACACATGTAACAGAGTCTCATTCCCTTCAAAAAATGTGACAAGGTGCTTCTTCCCCCAATTACTGTAGGATGGAAATTCAACTCTTCCTTTTTCCCCCATTTCCTTATTTCATTTTCCAGAGTTTTCAATGGCCCTATTATTTTCATGTTTTCTTTTAAAATCATAAGACATAAAAAATTTATTTTCTATCTTGACAGCACATGAGACTATATCTTCATATGATGAGAAACATTAGGAGACTAGAGATCTTCGGAGGAATGGTTTTAATCCATTATAGAATCGATAAATTTTTCTCCTTGGATTACATATCTAGTCTAAAACATGTCTTTCCATACTTATAATGTTGGCTTCATACATGGAAACATTTTCATCATTCTTCTAACTTAGATTCAAGAATTTCCTCTCCATATCTACATGTTGTTCATGAATGAAATGTTTTTCTAGGAATATTTCCTTAAAATCCATCCATTCCATCTATTCTATTTCTTCCTTCTCCTTTTTGTTTTGGATTAATTCCCACCACTGATCTGCATCTCTTGATAGACGATAAAATGCCATGAAAACCTACTCTCTTTCGTTACATCCCAAAGTGAGAAATATCTTCTCTAGGGAATATATCCACTCCTCTACTACAAATGGGTTTGTAGTTCCATTGAATGATGGAGATTGTTGTCACATTAAGTGATCTTACAAAGGTTCGCCACATGGTGGATCCAAATGTTATATATGGGTATGTTTATTATTCCTAACCAGATTAAGTTGTCCAAGTATAGTTATAAGTTTCTCACCACCATTCACTGCACCAGAGCCAACATCATTATCTTATATCGGTGGGGAAACCCTACAGGGGAAACGCCTTTTTCTGTGGTTTCCATTCATTCCACAAGGTGCCATTTCTAAATAATTTCATACACTAGATTATGGTATGAATCATAATGTATAATCTCAATGTAGAAAAATACTTTTCATAAATAAAAATTCTAGGAATAGATAATATCTTAATCATAAACATGGTATCGTTGAGGAAAATTTTACATTTAAATCCTTCATAAGGGCTTGTAATGAAAATGTGAATTATCTTAAGCATACCCCCTGGGAGTTTCAATACCAAGAGTGCAGCAAGGCCTGTTGTTGTGTACCAGGGTACCTTGGGTCATGCCCGAAACTCCTTGTATGGTTTTTCACACCTAGGTACATCCGTGCCAGAGCCACCACTTCTAGTTTGTATCCAGAGAGGGACATATTTTCAAGAAAGATCCACATAATATTTTCCTTACCAAAATACACGGATGTTATTGCATGTTTATCCTCAAAGACTACCTTAGGGATTTGTTCTCTAATCTACATTTTCTAATCTAGTTTCTATGTATTCTACTAAACTTCTTATGATACCTACTGTAAGGACCTATCCACAGTTGCATAGAGCTGGTGCCTTATTGGCATATAAACAAGGAATAAGAATCCCTAAGGAACGTGTGGTTTAGTATTATTAGAAACAAGATTTATACATATGTTCAACATTACAACTTGATAAGAAATACAACATTGAAAATCCTTAGACAACTTCCATAACTACTAGGTTATTTTAGCATTCCATTCATAATAATCTTCTTGATGTCCTATGAAAATGAAACATAAGAAAGTGGTGAGCTCAAACGCTCATTAAGGGAAATCAATACAGTGTAAGATATGTATAAACATTAGGCAAGTTGAATAACTAAAAACATATTCCTTTGACAAAAATTTGAACACATAATCGCAGGAATAAGAGTGGAGTGAGTAATGATATAATGAAACATAATAATGGGTATTATACTACTAGAATAACCACATGAACAATAAATACTATTTTCATAATGAGGGAATTCATAATGCGGGACAACATAAAAATATTATCAAGTCCTCCTTCCAAGACGATAAATAATAATTTTGTCAAGGCCTTGTACTAAGACCGTAGTTAGTCTCATTAGACCTACCGATGCATCGAGGGGATATAGAGGGCCCCAAAAATTACATAATAAGTCTAATTAATTCCTCATATGAGCAGGGACAAACACAAATGACATATATTTTCATATTCACACTATCATATGAAATGTAACTAACTTCTTCCAATCATTAATCATAAAACACTAACAATTCTGAGTAATATGGTGAATGTTTTTAAGATAGATCATCCACAATAAAGTTAGTAACAAACCATTCGATCAAATATGGTAGATGAAATAATAAATGAATAAACCCAATAACACATAATAATCAACGATAGTGTTGAATCTTACGAAAATACTCTTATAAAATCATTAAGCAATTTTTGAGATAAATACGCTTTTATTTTGAAAAGAAGATTTCTTTGAGAAAAAACTTTGTATAAAACCCAAAGTAATGTAAGATAGTATTTTCATAAAAAATGATTGATTTTTTGAAGATATTTATTTCAAAAAAACATATTATAGAGTTCCCTTGAAAATATGTAAGAATTTGAGAAATTCCCTTGAATCGAGCTTGTATTTTGGAAACAATTTTGAAATTTTCTTTTAGAACGTGTAACTATCCACAAAATTAGGAAGGGTTATGGATGGTAAACATATAAATAACACTCAAACATCTATTATTAGTATTACCTAAAAATATAGAATAATTCCACTGATGTAATTATACAATAAATGTAACCCGAATGAAAATGGAGGTTAGGGTGAGAAAAACACTTACCATAATTCTGAATGTGTTCTGCTCATGAATATAATATCATAGAATAAGAAATTAGGCATATTAATAAATTATTTATGATCCCATTAGACTTTTATTTATTTCATCATAATTATATTTGTTTCACTTATGTTCTTATTGAAATGTTATTATATTGAATTTCGTCGTTCTGGAGTTTTTGTTTTCTTGATTTTTCATAATTGGTTCACTTGTTTTTAAGTAATGTAGTTCATCTGAAAAGGATGTAAATCCCCAGAATTGAAATTAAATATTATTTGTGAACATATAGAATTTTTTATGGTCATTTAAATAATTTTTTTACATGGAATGTGGATGAATGATTAGATGACAACCACTTGGATTATATGGAGATAGTTGGATTATTATGAACTACTTATGTCATATAAATTAATAATATGTACATATACTGGTTTATGAATATAAATTAGGTTATTATAAATATATTATAGTCTTTTTCAACAATCTAAATAGTTTTACGCCCCATGTTTAAGGAGAAATTGAATAACTAAACTTCGCTGTCCATGAAGGTTATAAATTGGAACCTCATGGACGTTGATTTCGTTTAAAAAAATTAAAGGGAGGGAGTAAGAATATTGAGGACGGTTCTTCCATTATCATGAAATAATATTAGTATGTATATGAAAATGGAGTTATTTTGGTCATTTGGATAGATTAGGTGAAGATATATAAATGAAAAGAGACGAAGAACAAAATTAAAGAGAAAAGTTGAGAGATCCCTTCTGAAAATTCGGCAGCCTAACAACGTCGCTTAAAATATCATTAAATTAATGGATGAGAGAAAAATTGAATCTAATAATAAGGAAATAAAAATGAAATTAAGAGGAATACATAATATAAAACCCCAACATATGAGAATGTAAATTTAAAGAGAAAACAAAAAATAAGTATTGGCTAAAAGAGGAGCGTGAAAGGCTCCATTACATTGTAGAGTAACTCCTAGAACATGATGGTTGGGACCATGGGGAATTAAGGATAGCTATGTAGGACACATAGGGAGGTAAAAACACTTGATATTTTATGATGAGGGATTTGGAATAAAATAAAACTAATGGATGAGTGGGTATTTATACTAAAAAATAGAGAATTTTTTATTAATTTAAAAAGACACCTTAGTAGTGGTTTTTCAAAAACCATGGGCTTTAACATGGTATTTTCCCATGGTTTTATCCACATGGGACTCTTAATTTGATATTTTACTGTACACAACTCGACTATCCTTTTTTTAAAATTATTATATCACTATGATGTCATTAAACTACCGAAAACTTAAAATTGTATTTTTATTATTCACGAAAAATTCAAGTATTTTAGAAAAATCCCAAAAATTCACCCCTACCATTTTTCGACATGTATAATTAAAAAATTCACACCATTTTTAAAAAAATAATTTTCTAAGTATTATAAATTAAATTTTTAAATAAATACATAGTTATTTCAAAAAATAACAATTTTAAAGGTATAATTAGTTTTATATCACATTGAAAAATTTATTTAAGATCTCATTATCTAATTACCTTAAAAAATAAAATAATATCATTATTTACTATTCATAATGGTCATATTACTATTCATATTACTATTCATAAGGATATGTTAATATTCAACAAAAAACATGTTTGTTATGTCAGACTCTAAATGACTTACTGGTCGCAACTCTAGATGGTCATTTTTACAAAATTCAAAATATATAAGAGTCAATGTTTTGTTTAATGGATATATTATAAAATGAATGTATTAAAAAACCCTTGCTTTGTAACATATTACGTGATCCAAAATAACATAAATCATTCATTACAACCCAAGGAATAAATTGTGTTCTTTTAAATATCATTCCACTATAACATAATCCATCTATAAAAAATGGATTTTATAAAGATAATCCCATAATAAACACAATGAACCCATAGGAAAAATAAGGATGTTATACTTGAAACATATAAAAATTAATGAATACCATCTTATATGGAAAATAATTTTGATGTAACACTAGAAATTAATTCATAAGGAAAATATCCTTTCATCTTAAAAAATGGTTTCTTTTATAAAAAGGTCACTAAATTTTAAAATAAAAGACTTTATTTTAAAATAACCTTTAAATATTTTAAATTAAGATTCATGTAAATACATTGTTAATAAAAATACCATCATGTCGTATTAGTTAAAAGAAAACATTCTTCTCGTACTTATGTCAGATAAGTCAAAAAGTACCTCATATTGAAAAATGACAAAATATTCCATTAATACTGTTTAATAAAAATTAAATAATTTGTAAAATTGACTTTAAGAAATGTTATAATAATATAAATAATATTAAATATTTATGAATCATGGAAGTGGATGATAAATACACTATAGTAAATTGATACATATAAAAAATCTTGGATAATAAGGAGATTAAAAAAATATCTATTACCTAACATTTGATTTCCTTTTTTATATAATCCTATTATATAATGATTTAAATAATTTCATTGACTTATTTTAGAATCATATTCATTATTAAGAACACATATATTATTGTATTATTATCTGTTTTTATTTACAATATTACTCATTCATCAGGTGTTAACTTTTTTATATTCATACAAATGATTTGTCAGATAAGTTGTTATTCCCCTTCATATGTTATAGTTATATCATTGAAATAATTATATTAGTACAATATATATCTTATATATTCATTCCATTCATTTATATAATCATTCTTTAATGATGATAATGTAGAATGAATCGCATCACATCATGGAGATAGTAAGTCTGACATACGCACAAGCGACGATATCATTCACATAATTGTGAAATGGTATGGAAGTGGATGGTATATATTTAGTTAAATAATGCATATCATATTATAGTAATCATATATTGATATTATTTCAATCATTATATCTATCCACGTAATATAGTGGTGAAAAAGTATTACACCACGGTGTGGTGACGGTGAGTTGTATGTACGCACACGTGGCGATTTCATTTTTCGTAGGACAGATAAAAGTTGGAATATGGTTGTTCCATAACCATATTAACATCTCATAATATAATTTATACTAGATTAATTACTTTATAAAGGAAAAAACTCATGAAGAGTAAGTATAAGAAGAAATACAATAAAATAATCGGTACAGGAGATTACATCTTCTTCGACGTGCTCACTCAAAGTCTCCTCTTAAAGGCACTAGAGTTGGTCTTGTGATAATACGAAAACCTATATAATGTAAAAATTTAAATTTTAATGGTAAATTTTGCAGGGATGGATAATCTTGAAGGATCAATGTGAAGTTAATAGGTGAGGGAGGATGTTCCCTTTTATAATTGCAATGAGGGTCACTTTTTCAAATCTCCAAAGGTATTAATTTATAATAAAATAAAATCACATAGATAAACATCAAAAATTTACTATATTAGTATATTATATGAGAAAAGGTTGTAATATCGTCAATAAAAAAATTTCTACAAGTTTTATTATCCATTTAAACATTATTAGTTTAATATATCACTTAGTAATTCTATTTCATTTTAAATAGGGTAATAAATTTTACAATATTAAAATGGTGAACTATTTAAATATATGATGTAAATTAAATCATTAATAAATTATTGATAAAATTTTAGACCATATTATATTTATAATATATTTTAAAAAAATTGAATTTAAATAATTTAATAATACATTATTTTGAAAACACAATAATAGTGTCAATTTTTACAATATTCATTTCATAGATTTTAACAAATATCAAGAAAGATGTTATCTTCAAAATAAATATTTTTTTATATAACTATTGGGTCAATATAATAAAAAAAATTCATTGAATATATTATTTACCCCAATTTTTTTATATTTTTAATAACATTTATTTCATATTTCTATTGATAAAATAATTTCAACAACAGTTTTGTGTTAATATTTAATACATTTATTTGTAAAATAAAAAATAAAAAGAAAATACTATGATGAATAGAAATCTACTATATTTTATAATAATTCTTGTAGTCAAATATATCTTCTGTAAATCCATTATTATAAATGTTATACTTTTTAAAACATGAATGTGACAAGTTTGTCATCACATTAAATAAAATAATTTAAGAGTCATAATATATTATATAAGGCTAAAAATGGTAAATAAATTGACACTTGTATGATTATGGTCTATATATACTCAAAAAATTTGTTTTTTCATCTGTTTGTGTCTTTTAATGGTTATTATTATTTAAAAAATTAGTTAATTAATTTTTCATCAATTAAATAATTTCTCTATAATAAATATATTACCATTAAGGTAATTATTTATTACCTAAAAATTAAAAATAATTTACCATGACAATTAATGAAATTTTTTATTTCAAATTTGTATTTATAATTTAATTTATCTTCATTATAACCTTATATTACAAATTATTTAGTTATTAAAATTTGACTAAGACATATTTAACATTTCATTAAATAAAATATATTAAATTTCCTAATCTCATCGAAGTGGATTTAAAAGGGTATAATTTCGTCCCAAGTATGTTTTAGGTTGAAAATCACTCATAAAATTACATTGGGACAAGTGTGACAATAATTTTATAATATAATATTTAGCCACAATTTATTGATTTACCATTTTACCTTATTAATAAAAATTGACGGAGTTAGAATTCATAATACCTAAAAATAAAATAATGTTATTTACATATTTTAGACCTAATGATTTCAAATAAGAAATCATTTTTTAAACATTAAAAACAAGTATGTTTGAGTAAATAATTTAAAATTAATCTTGTTTTTCAAAATGAAAACGAGTTTTAAAAGTTAAAACATTGCAAAAGATTGAATTGTTTTTACATGAATATTCAATGTAAAATTATTTCCAACGAAATAAATTATATTAAATGATAAACATATATTCTATTTATGCATTAAAATATTTCAATAATATAATTTATCCATTTAAATTATTTCTATGAAAATGTTGTTTTCAATTAAAATTTAAAATATTTTTACTATTCATCAAAACATGAAAGTTATAAGTAAAATATCAATAATTCATCCAAATTAAACTTTTATATCCTAGTCCTAAAAAATATGTTATTATATAGAATATATAAAAGTGTCAAAAACTATATTTAAAATGGGTGCTCCATCAAAAGGTGATAAAACATTATGTTTAAAAAAATTACTTCTTTTATACAAACAATTGAATTTGTTCTTATACCATAACTATAAAACATATAAGTTGAATTTCAAATATTATATTCAATTTATTAAACATATATTTAATAAATAAAATCCATAATGAGAGTTTTTATTATTTTTTAAGAAAACATATTTTCATTTAAATAGTTTCTCAAAAGAGTGTTAATAATGTTCATACCAGCTATTATAATGACTAGGTTATGAGTTAACAAAATAATATTTAGTTGTTCACTAATACTTGGTATTGTTTTATATTAATGATATAAAAAGAACATTAAATTGTGAGTTACAAAATCCAAGAATAGTGTTGTGTATACTTCAAGCTAAGCTGGTGTTGCGTATTATGCATGCTTATCTTATTGTAGAATATAATACATGAAATCAAATAAATTTAAAAAAAATATCTCATAAAAACATTGGGAGTTACTACAAGAACCATGGGTAAAATTTGGGAGAGAATCAATAACTGTATATTTTCATCATGGAGAGTTTCTATATTATAGATTAGAACCTCCATGCAAGAGTATTGAATTGATTTATATAGACCTCCAAGAACCAAACACTCAACTATATATTAATTGTATGTTTAATCAAAAAAATACAATATTTAAACTCCCATGATTTTTTATAGATATATATAATGATATTAATAATTTAAATATTAATTTAATGAATTTTAAATCCTCACAAACCACATCCAATAACATAAAATTGAGTAATTTTTCATTCTAAGATGATTTAAACTAATTCGTATGACATCGTAAAATGTGATTCTCCAACACAAGAACCGCCATGGAATAGTGAATAGCAAGATTTTGTAATGAACGCGAGGATAGACCATTATGTGTTTTAAACCACTACACAATGATGGATCCTTTTATGAAAAAATACATCACTCCTGATGGGATAAGATATATTTCATAGGGTTGAATATCATAGAATAAGAACTATTAGAAGGAAGGGGTTTTCATGTTGGTGATGTATTGGATGAGAATGATTCAAGCGACAAGGTAGTATGGAGAATGTTATAAAAAAATTAATTTAATTTAGAACCAAAATATAGAGATCACTATTACCACCATTAGTGATTACTAAATGGAAATAACATAATTCTAATAACTCCTCCTCAAATAAAATAGCTTGGGAATGACAAAAACTAAAACCTGAAAAAACATAATAGTTTAGGGGAAATTAATGAATAAAACCCAAAAAGTTAAATGTTTTTTAGATTTTTTTATTAAAATGATAATTGGAAAACCATGTGGTTATCAAATATCATTTTTTGGTTACAAAGAAAACTTATATTCACCCAACACTATCCATAAGAAATAATTTCACAATCAATCTTTTTTCATCTTAATCAATAATTCCATTTTCGACTAACCATATAGGTTTTAAATCACATAAGGCAACAATTAGGATTTATAAATGAAATTATACTTTCACATTATATATCACAACCTCAAAATGTTTCATCCATGGTGTCCAAAACATGATCCTCTCTAAATAAAATAATTCTTATATGGTTTAAGATCTCCTCACATAGGGATTCCCATATGGAAATTATGGGAACTCATTCGCTCAATTGGTTAACATCATAAAAGAAAATATTTACTCACATAATGATTTTAAAATGGTGAAAGTTTCTTCTCTTAAATCTTCCCACATATTTTGGTGGAAATCATAGGTGACCAATCACACTCATGAGTGATACATTTTATTTGGCTATAAAAAATGCTATCTAGTGACAGTTTTCAAAACTAAAGCTAAATGTTGTTATTTATTACTATTAGATATATTTCTAAAAATTAGCAATTTATATTGTATTTTATAGCAATTCTACCATTTAGAAACCTTTATAATGGTACTTTCGAAAAAGGGTAATTGATTTTTTTATTTAAAGATGGTTTAATTCAACACTATATAATACTTTTTTATATTCTATATATATTTATAAATATATTTTTAAAACACATTTATATGTCAAAAAGTAATTAATTTAGTATATAAACACATATTTATATTTACATTCTTGACTATTTATATATATTTATTTATTTGTAAATATATTTAAAAAAACATTGTGGCTCTTTGTTTATTAATAAGTAAAAAATTGGCATTATATAGTGTTTTAAAAATATATTTATACAAGAATATAATTAAATATTATATTATAATATATTGTATTATATCATACTATTTAAATTTATATTATATTATATTATATATTTATGTGTGTGTAAATGTATAATATTTGATATATATATACATAAAAATATAAAAAAATATTTTTAAAATATTGTTAATTGTCAATTTTTTATTTATGTAGAAAAAACCCACACAAGTACTTGTAAATATGTTTATAAAAATATAATTATATAAAAAATAGTTAAAAATGTAAATGTATATATATATACTAAATTAATTACTATTTGGTAGTTAATATTTATAATATGTAATTAATAATTAATATATAAATCTATGCAGGTAAATATAGAAATATAAACATCCAAAATACTCGAACATATAATGATATATCAATTGTTATATAAATGTTAATACAAAAATAAAATTGTGTGTGTTTGGAATTATATGCATACATATACAAAATATATAGTTATCTAGAAATTAATGACCATAGGTCAGCTGTTAATAAATAAAATATATAAAATGTAATTATAAATTTATATATACATATATACATGTAAATATAAAAATATTAAAATAATACTATTTAACAATAAAATTATATATAAATGGATATAAAAACACACTCAAACATTTGTGTGTGTGTTTAAAAATATGAATTAGTATATGTCCATTTAGAAATTAATATACTTAGGTTGATTATTTTCAGTTCTTGTGACAATGAAGGTCTTTAGAAATTTGAATCATAACCTCTCATATATAAAAAATATTTTTTCAGGTATGGTTGGTGGGTTGGGAAAGGGTGCGAGCATGAGTTGGTGGGAAAGTCTAGCTATGTGAATTAAGTTCAGGTCAAGTTGTAATCTATTTAATTTTCTATTTTACAAAAAAAAAAATTTGAAACAGATTAAATTAGTTTTAAATAATTAATAAACCATCATGAAATGATTTCACTATAGTTTTTAAATAACATCATGAAATGATTTTAGATAACAGTATACATGAATGTCTTTGAGAATAGTATCATAGTCATTTAGAGGTGGTATAAACCGCCACTAAATGATGTTATTTTTTTACTGTATCATGTGATCACTAAAAAAATCATTCTCCTTATAAAATTCAAGTATTTTAGGTAGTATTATAATGAAAGTAATCTCTATAACATGCAATCATTCATAGGTGATAGATTCGACACTCATACAATCAATTCATTCACACGTACTCGCTTCAATTGCACTTAGCCTATGGAGTAGGGGCTTTTGTATACCATACGATTATATATAAATATATTATAGTAATTTAATTTTTATTATATTCTTTACATTATTAGTGATAAAATATTTGTTTTTCATGAAAAATAAAATGTTGAAATTTTTATGTATTTAAAAAAAGTAACATATTTGAAATTAAAATTATTATTTTTAATAAAAACCTTATTTTCAATGATATAAAATGTTAAATATTTCATAATTATCAATTTATTATTTCATAGAATAACTAATTAATCACAAACCCTTATCTTATATGTTATGTGAAAAAAATATTTAAACTTATCATGTATTTGAAAGAAAGAACATATTTTTGATGAATATTGTGGATTTTTAAATATATAGTCTGTTTTCAAGAACATAACATATCGAATAAATCCTAATTATTTTTTTTGTAGTATTTTTTAACAACGCAACATTTTTTTGTAAATGTTATGTGAACCAAACTGGTTAAATGTGTTTCATATTTGATGATAAAACCATATTTTTAGTTAATATTGTGACTTTTTTATCACATAAATAATATTGAACAACAAAAATATTAAATAAAACATAGTTATTTGGTTTTAATTCTCTATTTTGACTTTTTTCATTGTATAATATATAATTTATTACATGTTATGTGAAACAGAATAATGAAATTTATCTTTTATTATAAATATTGACAACACATGTAGTGTTATAAAATTTTTTTAGTGATCATAATTTTAAATTGTATTAATAAAATTTAAATTACTATAGAAAATACATTGATAAATGAAAGTCCTAGTTCAATTCCATGGATAATAAATGATATTTAATGTAGTACATTTAATCAAAATTTAACACTATGAATATGAATGAAACTATTCAAAATATATTTTAAAAATAAAACAAATTGAATAAACATTCTAAATTAAAATAATGATAAGTTTCACAAATTATTGATCATGAAATAATTGAAGTTATAAGGATTTAAAAAATAAATTTTTCTTAATATGATGATAGAAAACCCTTCTTTAATAATTAAAGTAAAAATCCTCTTTTAAAAATTTGAGAAACGTGGAAATCCATTACATGAAATGAGGCGAGAAATCCTAAGATAAGAAAGGCCCAATGAAATGAATGGTCTTGAGGGTATAAAAGAAATAATAATTAAAGATAAAAATTATAAAAAGTCACATTTCCCCCCTTAAATGACAATGAAATGGTGAAATCAATCAAATAGGTTGTGCCCCACTTGCCATGAAGATGTGTTGTGATTGCAACACAATTTGAAAAAACACTCCTCCCACCTCCATAAACATGTATATGTAGAACAATATGTTTAGTTCCAGCACACCTATCTCTGTTTTTAGTATCCCACATGACAATTATTGTGATGAAATCACTACACTGAAATCCTGATGAAACACAACACCAAAATATAAAACACTACGAAAAGTAAAAAAACAAGGTATCCATCCTTCAAAAATAAGGACACATGGTTGAATTATGGGTGTCTCCACACTCATCCCTCTTTCTAGATAGACCCCCAATTAGTTCTTGTAAGAAGATAAACCAGCATCCAAATGTAATGAAACCATTCCAATAGAAATCAAGATATATGAGACCCAATCAAACAGTACCATAAACCAAAAAAGATCTAGCTAAACTAGTCCAAACCCATCAGAGAAGAGAAACATCCATTGATTGTTGTGGATCATAGGATCAATTGAATACATATCTCACACATGAACCTATTAATGAAAAGAAGACAATTGTTGTCTCAATTCTGCAATCATCAACCACTTGATTCCCTTCAGATATTCATAATGTCTATCGTTAAATGCTTCGTACACCCCACACAACAATCAAAAATCATCCACCACCATAAATCTTACTTCACCAAATAAATGAATCCTAACCATATCATGGTAAATGAATAATGAATCCCCAATAAGATGTAGGACTATCACCACCCAATGAAAATCCACCACTCAAACTCCACCGCATCTTTTAGATCGATGATCCAAGTAAGGAGATCCCATTTTTGAACTATATAAAGGGATATTGAATGTCGTAGAGGAAGAACATGACTTCTAAAAATTAATCGAAGTAAAGTTCAAAGTGGGGATGTCTTCGTAAAATCTTGAGGAACACAATAGATCCCAAAAATATCATAGAATAAATATATGAGGAAACATAAAAATCCACTATCAAAGAAATTGGAGGGTTTAAACACATCAAGGAAGATCAAAAACCCCTAGGAGATGGGTTTTCCAAACAAGGGGAGAGAAGATCCATCTATTTAATGAATAAATAGTTATGGTCAAAATCCAATCCAAAATACCCATAGATTAATATTTTTTCCCGAATTACAAAATAATTATTTTCTAATGATCACACCATTTAATTTAATTTATAAATTATTTTACTCAAAAAAATGATTAAATTCAGATTAATTAAACTTAATCTTTGATCATGAACATATTCAAATAATCTATCACTGATGCTAAAATAAAATCCTTTAATCAAAATACATTTTTCATTATCATTTATAGAATAATAATTCTAAATAATAAATAATTAACACTTGAACAAAAAAAAATAATAAAAAATAAAAAATAATAATTCAATCAATCATTCTTATATTATTATGCTAAATGATATTCAACCATACATGTCTTTATGATTTTTTTTGAAATCATTCATATTCATTATAATAATGGAAAAAAACTTCTAATCAATGTCAAATACACAATGGACACCGGATATTAAATCTCCAAGAAACTCCTCATAGAAATCATTTTCTATTACAACTCTATTTCTCCGTCAATAACCTGTTATATTAGTGGAAATTTCTTCAATGAAAAAACTACATTGTTCTTGTAAAAACAATATTTTTTTTCAAATATATTCTCCATTAGAATTCAAAATATCTAGATACCTCGATGTGTTATCCTATATTTTTATAATTATTTTAATTTCATATATTTATACATCTTTGAAGTCACAATTTGTTTGTTACCAAACATGATTTATTTTTAACTCTTCCCACATTTGGTCAAAATGATCAAATCACCATGAAATAATTTTATGTTATAGTTCCATGTAGTCTACCTTATCTTACCATGCTTTAGTAACCTTGATATTTTTATAACCCATCATTAATAATTCTTTTATTGATTAATCTTTTCCCAATATACATACAATTATTTTTTGTATACATCAAATAGAATTTAATTATCATTCAAAAATATAAACCCAAATGTATAAATAATAAACCACATCATGTTAATTCAATACTTACCAAATAAATAATTGAAAATATTAAAACTATCAAAATCATAACTAAATTACTAAAAACCTTAGAATTAATATGTTAAAACTATAATAATTTGTAATAATAACTTTAAATAAATATATAATAAAACATTAAAAACTAGAATAATACATGTCAAAACCATGATAATTTAAATTGAAATTATAACAAAAAAAAGCAATAAATTTTACACATATCAAGTACTCACACACTTAAAATCTTTGTTCTATTTAGGCATATATATCTACATCATTACAAGAAAAACAAAACAACTTCATGTTTTAGACACAAACCACAATAAAAATAAAAAACTTCAAATAAAAGATTAAAATTTGAAGTCACATGAAAACAGAGTTTTAACTCACCAATTTATAAATAATTATGTTTAAAATGTATTTTATGTTACCTTACAATTTTGATTTGAACATATATTTATCAGATAATTATAACCCAATATTTATGCAAGAATAAATTTTTATTTTAATTGAGACACATATTTATCCTTATAACCCATACTAGTTTTCCCTTTTTATATTATTTCTTTAAACTTTTTTATATAATTATGTACATGATCAAAGTCACATATTTTCCAAAACGTTTTGGTTCAATCACCTCCAAACATTATTTTTGATAGTTTGAAAATGTTATTTGGATGATTAAAATTGATAATTAAATTTTTTAAAGCTTATTTATAATTCAAAAAATGACTATCATGTCTAGAAATTCTATAAATCTCTTATAGAGTATGTGATAAATGTAATGATAATGGGGAAGGTTTACTATAAATAAATCAATCCAATATAATTCCATTATTTCATCCAAATTTTTAATTTAATTTTTCAATATCAAGCATAAATTAAAATTTTAAACATTTAATACATTCCAAAAGAAAACTAAAAAATTATCATATCAAAATAATTTTAAATCAAAATTTGGTTCATTTTATTTACCAAAATTAATCAATTCACCAAAACCAGGCTTCATTAATCTAATATTTTCATTCTTATTTTTACTCATCCTCCCATAAATTATAATTTTTCAATATAATTAGAATTATATATAATTGTAGTGTGATATGTTTACAACTTATATAAAATATATATATATACATATCAATAATATATGTGTCAGATGAAATTTTCTATCCTTTTTCAATGATAACCAAAAATATAAATAATAGTAAATTATAAAATATATGAAATTTAAAATATTAATCCACAACCAATATTTATCCTTCCATATAAAATATCAACATAATTTTCCCTTTTTCTTCTTATGAACAAAAAAATGAAAATAAAATAAATAAATAAATAACCAGGATTCATTTCATTAAATTTTAAAAAATATAGGGTAATTGAATATGAATTTCTTAAAACATACCTCAAATTACTCCTAAAAACTAATTCCTAATAAAGAAATAAAATCTCAAGTTTCCTCCCATAATTACTTAATTCTAAACATTTACAAATAAATTACCTCTCTATGTCACGATATATAAGAAAATAAATGTGAAACCCCTTATATCAATTATTTGAATTTTTTTAGCTTCTTATTTCTTTGGAATGTATGTGTTTCATACATAAATGTATTTAAAATATAACATTTCCAAATTTTCATGGTGTGTGAAGGGTTTTCTAAAAAACTTTATAATATTGGATGGGTGTAAAAAATAATTTGGTATCAAATATACGGTTTGTGAATTATTTAGTAACCCTAGAATCCAAACCAGTTAGTTTTCAAGAATTTTTATACCTAAATATATCAGGGGTTTGGGGGTAATATGTGGGATCCATTTTTCCAAAATCTCTTCGTCGGTTCTTCTTCCTTAGGACTTTCTCCTTTAATTTCATTTTGATTCTCTTTTTAAATCAATGTATATGGCCGCTCTCCTCTATTTACTTCAAATTTTTCTCATTTCTTTTATCATTTTAACTATTTTATAAAAATAATTAGCATGTAATGTTCAATATTTATGGAGATTAAAAAGTATATTTTTATTTCTAATGTTGTATTTATTTTTCTGATAATCTAAATTTATTCATAGTTAGAAAAGGTGAAACTTTTACCCTTGTCAATGTTAAGTTTCTATATACCCTTTCTTTTATTTTGTCAAACATTAAGTGGTCTATTATTCAAATTTGTTTTATATTCCAATAAATTTATTATATAATATCTTATATTTATTTGTGAAATTATTTTTTAATTGTAAATTTTTTTATTACATAACAAGATGATTTCACTAAATAATTCCATTTAAAATATAATCATGTTTTTCTACATAACATGTGATTTATTAAAGTTATATGTGTTTTTATTATAATATATTTGAATTATAAATTTTTTTTATTAATATTTAATTTATAAATTCAATGTTTTCTATTTTGAAATTTTATCCCTAAATATTGACACGTTTATTGTTTGAATCAAATTAATTTCTAGAATTTAGTCTCTATTGATTTATTATTTATTTTTTATGAAAATATTCATGATTTTTAGTTTTTTATTGAATCCTAAAATATTATTCAAATAAATTATAATTTAGTTATTAGTTTTATCTCTATTAATAATATCATTAATTATTATATTTATTATTATTGATTTTTCATATATGGATGATGTAACGTCCTAATTTTTTGACAAGGTTTTATCCTCTAAGAGTTTTTAAACTTTTTATTTGGTGGAAAGGTTACATCTTACACCAATATTCAGAATGTAAATATGAGAATTGGATATCTTACAATTAATTTTTTTTTTTGTAATTTTTTTCCTTGAGATGTGTACCAAGTGATTGGTTTAGTTTTGGAAGTGTCTATCTCTAAAAACTATTGTTTTAGGAAAAGTGGAGTGAGATGCACATTTGGTGCACATATAGCCTAAATGTTCTAGTAAAACATGCATCCATGCATTCAAAAGGGGAATGGTTTATTTAAACTTTTCCTCATCTTAGGAGTAACCATGAATCTTGGTCTAATGGGGCAGAGGTGTTACATAGATTATTTATATATATAGAAGGAGGAACATGGCCATGTGAATTATATGCAATTCATTACAGAGGTAGCACATGGTATGTTCATGGTTTTCCAATACTAGTCACCTATATCTTACCCCTAGTGTAACATAACTAGTATCTACACATGGTTTAGGGCACCTTTTTCTAAATTGTGTGGTCTAACCATGATGTATGTGGCTTCTAAGCTGAAAAGGACCGAAGGTTGGCACACTGTTGGAATACTGTGTGGCATAACCATGCGGCTCATTAAAGAGGGGTGAAATTACGTTGTTCCCCCTCTTTATTATTTCATTATCCCACCTCTATTATTTCTCCTTAGTAACAAATAGGTAATCCATGTGGGATTCATCCTCCTATAGTTCACAAGTCATTGAATCTATTCCTCATATGTTCTATATTTCCTTCATCTTTGTTTGCAATGGATCCCACCCAAAAAGATATTCAATATTTTGGATTGATTTTCAATTTATCTTTATCTTGATAGAGTTATTTTGGTGTGAGATAATTCACCTTATTTCCATGTTTTGTGTCTAATCTTCCATTTTATTTTATTTTATTTTGAATCAAATTTCAATAATTAATGAGTGTACTATCTTAAGAACTAGGTAGGTGGTCTACAAGATTTTCCCTAAATGTTGTGTTTTTTATATTATATCTCCATTGTGTTATACACCATACTTTTTATAGGTGTAAATCCTAAATTATAAAATTCCACAATTATATGGAATGACTAAACCTTGACTACCTGAGACAAAATTAAATGGATAGAGGGGATAACATCAACACAAACCACTTGTTATTGGTGAGTTCACTAAATTAATTAAAAATGATCATTACACCTTATAACATAACCACCCTTTAAGGTGAAGTATTTAAAATATTATCCATATATTTCCTTACATCTGTGAAATGCTTTACTTTTCTTGGATGAGATTCCTAATCTAAATTAAATGGAATGTTTGCTGAAATACTGTTTTTTCTAATAAAACCCCTATATTGAGGTGTGTTATCATATAAATTAAAAGTAAATTGTTAGAATATATATTGTGGTTTGTATGTTATCCATGGACCTAATCAAGTTCATTAAATTTTTTATATATGATGATCATATACATGGCCCTTCTTTGTTTTTTATAATTGACTAGTTTTAATATAGAATGTTTAATTATAAAGAAATATATTATAAAGGATCATTTATACATTGAGATTTTTTTCCGCTTTATGGAATGATGGGATAAGAGTTTATATGGAAATTGAATTAAATTATTCTGTTTTATTATTAAGTGACCTTGTTTGGGGTTGTGGGCATGACGTTCCAAACCCCCTTGGTCGAGGACTTTGGAAATGATGATTCATGTCAGTTGGGTTGTGCGACAAGATATTCCATTCCACTAGGATATGAGTTTGGGTAATACCCTTCCCATTATTCATTCATGATACTTGCAATTACTTGACCTTTGATTATGAAATTTGGTATGAAATACCTTTATATTTATGTATGTGCCTTGAATCCCTTAAATAGAAAGATAATCTAATTGTTTTACATAGACACTAGAGTTGGGCCTTGGGTCTGGCTAGTGCTTCTCTTTTATTTATACATAAATTATATCATTATGTAGATACATGGGAACTAATCCATGGGTCAATTCATAGAAATATTTATCTATATGGATGATTTTCTAAAGTATTAATATATATTCATGATGGAAGGTGTACAAGGATATTCTAGTTTAGGCTGAAAAGAGTACAATGGGCCACATTTCATGAGAAACTTGAGTCCGACTCGTTAACATTTATTATTGTACCATTGATATAATTATGATAAAACACCACATTAACTTTTTATATATATTTATATACTATATTATTATTTATAAATCATTTGTGTTAGTCTGTTGAGTATAACTCACACCCTATTCCGACCACTATTTGACTGGGTTACTCGAATGGACTTTGTGATTGAAGGACTAGGTTTATAGATAATTATTTGATGTTGTTATCAATCTAGGATAGGTTAGAGTATGATGTTAGAGTTCTGATCTAGTGATAATTATTCTAATGAGCATATCTACTATATATTTTTATTAATTCAGTTTTATTTTTAAGTAATGTTATGTATTTTAAACCTATTGTTTGTCTATTATTGCTTTCTATTATATTCATTCACACTCAATATCCATTTTTTTATTTATAGTTATTACTTCATTCTACTAGAATCTTGTTATTACTTAAATTATTTGTATTACTAATACACAGTACATAGTCTCTTTACTATGATCCTTAGACTTTCACCTCTAGTTTAAAGCCTCTTCCATTTGGGGAGGCATGCTTGTGGCCTCGTAGTAGATTGTCTCGGGGCACCATTCAATGTGGATTCTAAGTTGAGACACTAAAAATGATATTGAATAAATTTTCATTTTTATTACCATATGTTATGGTATACTAGAGACTAAGGAGATTTTAGTACTTGATAAACAGCTTGTGTCTAGGTATTAACAACACACACATGAGGAAATGATCAAGTTTCCAAGGATAGAGAAGTTTTTTTATATTATAGTTAATAATTATTTCACCTTGGGAGACTGTTTAACTTATTATAGTTGTTGATTTACTGATTTATATCTATTTTACTTGTGTGGTAAGAGAAGTGAGGTGTGTTCACGCATCATTCTAGGTGCATGGGATCTCACTTTTCATGCTTTAGTAAAGAAATATAGATTGCAGTGCAGGTTTCCTTATGCGTGATGATTTTTATATACCATTTATTGTGATTTATTCTATCATTCTGTCTTATGTACTTATATTGGTGATCATTTTTGCATGCTTAGTTCTATTCCAGGCTTTTTTGATTTATTTTATCATTCTTGATTTAAACCATGCTTGGTTGTTTCTTGGTTAACATTGTATCTTTCCATGATTACTACTATGCTTTCATCATTATTAACATATCTTGTAATGAATTATTATATGTTGTTCAGTAAATAAATTTCTTTATCAAGAACTATTTTTTCCTACATATTTTGATGGTGGAATTATATTTAACCAACCACCTTGGATATGTTTGATCTACGTCCATTAGTTGCATGATCAAAAAACATTAACGGTTTCGAATCATTGTGTGTTGAAATAAAAATTTATAAGGTGTATGGGATATTTATAAATTTCATAATGGTGACCCATATAGTTGGACCATCTCGTATAGACTTATTCTATGTTATAAAAATATGTGGTAATTTGGTTACAATTAAATGGTAATTAATGGTCTAGTTTATATGGTGCATGTGTGATTTATAAATTAGAAAATGGTGACACGTTTAATTGAACCACCGTATATTGACTATTCTAGTCTGAAACAACAGATAAAAACCGGGTTGTTGTATATGA
The DNA here is from genome assembly GCA_963277665.1 of Viscum album. Taxonomy (NCBI): domain Eukaryota; kingdom Viridiplantae; phylum Streptophyta; class Magnoliopsida; order Santalales; family Viscaceae; genus Viscum; species Viscum album. The sequence goes on from OY728138.1 coordinate 1,759,295,854, forward strand.
ATTCTAATTTTAAATTATAAAGGAAATTACCTCTATAAATTTGGAATGATGATTTATCAAACTGGAACATCATGTGGAACAATAAATATCAAATCATTATTTATAAAGGAATGGTTGATGAGTTTTCCCGGTAGGGACCTTCAATTTAAAATAAGTTAATTTTTTAAAAAAATAATATATTACTCATTAATGATTGATGAACATGTGATAATTTGTTTTTATAAATGCTTATACCTCTTTAATATTTGAATGAATACCCATTTGACTCTATCTTATTGCACAATTGGACACTAGTGTGTTAGTTGGGGACATTTTTTTCTGAGATAAATTTGACTCAACCCTAGAATATCGGCCGTGATATGAAGTGATTATGTACTAAAACCCTGAAGGGTGTTCTAAAATTTTAAAATTAAATAGATTAACCTTCATAGGTGGACCTTTATATTTCATTTTTCCTTCATACTTAACCCCGTGAGGGCATTTATATACAAATGGAATGGTCATTTAAAGTGTTGAAATGTCTTATATAGTGTCACACATAAATGTATGGTGTCATTTAGTTGACTAGTCCCACTGATTAATAAAATCCAAATAATATAATTTTATATTTATATTATGTTTCTTGAATTAATTAAAATGAAAATTTAAAAATAATGCGTATTTTCATCTCTATATTTAAAATTTAAATTTTCGTCAACTGATCTAGTTGTGGAAACACATGAATCTAATAAATGGTTTACAAAGGATTTAGAAGTTAAATTAAAAAAATTTGTGTGATTTACACCAAATAATTTAAACAATATATAATTTTTTTACACTTTTAAAATGTTTTAATAGATAACCATTTCTTAATTTCTTTAAAATGGGACATTATATAGGGTTATATAGCTTAACCTCAATTGTGGTCATATTTTTTTCATTAAATAAATGTATTCTACGAGAACATTGACTTTTCCTATAAATCCTTATTTACTTTTTCCTAGGAAGTGTTATACCTAGAGGTTTGGTGGTAAGGCCTAGTGACTATTTTTAGGTATGATCTTATCTTAGGGTCGACACCTTACTCCTTAGTAAGGGGATATCCTTGTAAAGGTAGAAATATCATAAGCTTTTGGTATTTCTAAATTCTAGTGATATGTATTTTTAGGGAAGGTGATGTATGTCCCGTTTAGTAGTTTAAATAATTAAGTGACACCCCCAACTGAATGGGTGATCATTCCGAAAGTTGAGACTTGAAAAAGGTGTGTGGTTCATGAAATTCTATAGTTCAATAGGTTAGACATGCCTCATGCATGGTCGTTTGCTTTGAAGGTCATTTTAATTTCCTCTTATTATAGTGGGAAACAACTTTATTATGATATGTAGTGCCAGATATGGTACCCTCTATCATGGTGGCTCATGTTGCATGCACACTTTTGTCGAGTTAAAGTGATGTATTATCTCTTTTTTGGTTTGAGCGACAAGGTCATGTGATACCTTAAACAATATTGTTACCTAACCACTTGGATAAAGGGTCATGGGATCTTGAATTCTATATTTATGGGTAATCAATATGAAGGCCCAGACTAGAAATTTTAGATTCAATACTAAAAAATTATATATTTTTTAGAAAAAAATTACAAATAAAAAATACCCAAATCAATTTACATGTTAGTATCTTCTCCAGTGTAGGTAAGAAAAATTATAAATATACATTACAAAGATATACAAAAATTTTAAAAAAAATCATGAAATTTTCATCCATATGTGAAATAAAGACAAATTAAAATTCTACTAAACCTTCAAAAAATAATTCAAAAAATGGGTTGAGCATTAATTTTTCCACCAAGTAGTTTTAAAATAAATTGAAAATAAATTTCTAGAAAACAATAAAACTCTTTGGAAATTTTACCATTTGATAAAACCAATACTTATAAAATGGGTTTTTAAATATTGAAATCATTTTTTAATATCCTTAAATAGTGTATATTACTTTGAAAACCAAATATATATTCAATGTAATAATTATTTTGAAATTATTGTTTATATTTCTCCATTTTAAAAAAATATTTTTTGGTTTAATCTTGATACATAGAAAGACATAAAAGAACCATAAGGATATTTAGTTGTATCACATGTGGGGAAACATCACCATAGGGTCATGGGTTCACATCCCATACAATAACTTATCATTTGATGCCCACTTTCCATAATTTATGAAAACATTTTAAATGATCATGCCTTTTTCATTCATAACCCAAAATCATTTAAAACCCATAATTAAATTATTTAAATGAAATGAAATAATCTTAAAACTTTTATTTAAAAGGAATACTCATATTTTTATTAATCTATAATCATAAATAGTAGAAATCCTAATATATAAAATTTACTCTTGTATAAAAGACATAAATATAAGAGCTTAATAAATTAAATGAATAATTGAATTAAAGTGGATGAAATTTCAGTAATATTTTTTATGATGGCCACATATAATGTTATGAATGAAATTCATGGACATATAAAAACAATTAACACATGAAATTATAACTTTTATCATTTAACATAATGGAGCACATAAAAATATAGAACTAATGTAACATTAAAATTTTTCATAAAAAATATTTTCAAAACAAACAATTTAATTATAATGATAAAAACTTTATTATTCTAACATAGTTTATTTAATATCAATGAAAAAATATATATAACATTAATTATAATTATATATATATGTATGTATGTATGTATTTATATATATAGTGTTCTTTGAAAATAAATAAAATAGATAATTGGATTTCATAGAAGGGTTATAACTCAAATAAAACATTGAAAAATAAATGAAGAATTTGTTTTCTGAAACATAAACATGATAAAAATGTTAATATACATATATTATTGAATTTGAAAATATAAAAATATACATACATATATATAAAGTTATAAGTCAAAAAAATCCCATGCAAATAAATTGGAACATGTAAATCAAGTGTAAATAAATAATTAATCTATTACCTGAAATGGATAAATCGAAATCACGTTGTCTTTTTGTCACCAAGAAAAATAAATGGAATTAATTTCAGGAGGATGTGTTCATATTTTTTGGGAGTGGAGAATGAGATTCATATATATATAATTTGAAGCGTGAAGTGGATGTCGAAATTGGAAAAAGGTGATGTTTAAAGGGGTCTGTTCATACATATAATTTTATATAATTCACTGACTTTTTCTTGTTTTCATTACACATATTCTATATATTATATTATATATTTCTATTTTTATCATACTTTATAAGAATTGAAACATCAAAAAAAAACATGGGGCTCCCACTTTGGTTTTCACCACCAACATGATTACCATTTCTTTTTTTATCGTATCGTTTTCAGTTTTTATTCCTTTTTCTATTTTCCTCTCATTTCATCTTTTATACCTTTAATTTATTATTTATTTTATAGTTTTTTAAAATTTTAAACAAGATATTTTGTTTAAATTTTTTCTCATATTTTTATAAATTTTTTAGCCTTTTTTTCATTTTATCGTTTTTTAAAACATATGTATATATATCTGAAATTATTTTTCTCATAATAATATAATAATATATATTTAATTTTCAAAATTTTATAATACAATAATATTATTCAACTTCATATATTTATAAAATGTATTTTTTAAACAAAAATTAAAATAATAATCTTAAAAATTTATTATTCACTTTATTATTATTGTTATATTTATTTTTATTATTAACGATCATTTCATATAAAATTATCTAAATTTAAACATTTAAAATTATAAATAATTGTTTTATTTTAATAAAAATTATAATAAATAATTTATTAAAACACAATTTATATAAATATAAATAATTTAATAATTTATTAAAATAAATTCATTAAATTAAAACATATCAAGTAATAATTATTTGATATAATCAACTAAATAAAATCAACTATTTATTAATAATTTATCATATAATTGTTTCATTTTTATTTAATTATTTATTTACTTAAATTCTAAATTGATAATTTAATATTGATTATAATTCATATAATTATTATTGATAATATTAAATTAATATTTAAATAAATAATATTTATATTAAAACATAGGATGTTACATTCTTCCCCCTTAAAATAATTTCACCCACAAAATATAATCACCATACTTTAGAAAATTCAGAATATTCATCTTCGGAATTAGAAAAACTAGAACTGATAAACTTAGGTACTCTGCTGCTTAGATTTTTCTCAAATGACAACATCTAATTTCCAAATTTACCTAGACTGTCACTATGATTCCATGTTCGAATCCTCATATCTATAATTTCATATTTATTACTAAAATGATGTGTAATTTTTCTTTTTTAAAATTAATACAACGGAAAAATACACAAGGAATTCTAAATTTCAGGACCTTTTCTAGTATATTTTTTATATAATTGTTTATATACATTAAAAATATGTCAAGAAATTTAAATAAATTTCTTCCTGAGAACTTTATTCATATATGAAATAAACCCCAATTGAAATTCCACTAAACCTTTGAAAAATTATTTAAAACACAAAGTGAGCATTAATTTTCCCAATAATAGATTTTAAAATCATTTTTAAATACATTTCTAGAAAACAATAAATATATTAGGAAATATTTTTCATTTTATAAAACCAATACATCGAAAATTATTCTTTCAATCATTGAAAACATTTTCTAAATATCCAGAAATAATGGATATTACTTTAAAAACCAAATTTATATTCATAATAATAATTCTTTTGAAATATATATTTAGATTTCTCCATTTTCAAAATAATAATTACTATGTATTCATTCTGATACTCATAAATATATAGGAAAACCATAAAGACACATAGCCATATCACATATGGGATAGTGTCCCCTTAATATAATCGGTTCACTCACCATACCATAAATTATTATTTGATAATATAGTTCCATAATTTATAAAAACATTTTTAATGGTCCTACCTTTCTCATTTATAAACCAAAAAAGTTTCAAAACTTTACTTAAATTATTTCAATATAAGAAAATAATTGTAAAAATTGTCTTTACATGGTATAATAATATTTTTAAGAATTTATAAAAATAATTATGTGAAATAAATATGTATAAAGAATTACTCTTTTTTACAAACTGTAAATATAACAGCTTAATAAATTAAATGAATACATGAATTAAAGGGCTTGGAATGAAAACAATATTTTAGATAGTGGTAATATCTAATGTTATTAATTACCTTCATCAACATATAAAAATAACTCTCGCAAAAAATTATAACTTTTATCAGTTACAATAATGGTTTACATAAACTGATAAAACACATAAAATATTAACATTTATCACAAAAAATTATTTGTAAAACAAACAATTTAATGATAAAAATAAAAAAATGGTTTTTAATGAATTTAGAATAGTTTATTTAACCTTATGGACCATTTCTTTATAACATTATCTCTCAACATTATATATATGTAGTGTTCTTTGAAAATAAATAAAAAGATGGTTGGATTTCTTAAAGGGTTATAACTCAAATCAAAATTTGAAAACAAAATAAGTTATTTGTTTTCTAAAACAGAAAATTAATAAGAAAATGTAAACATCCTTATATTACATAATATATCAATATATAAATATACATACATATATATAATTTTTTAAATCGGAAAATTCCATTACAAATAAATTCTAACATAAAAATAAAATATAACTAACTAATTCATCACTTATCTAAAATGGATAAATCGAAATACTATTAGATTATAGACACCTAATAAAAGAACTGCAACGAATTTGGGAGGAATTTTTCTGGTATTTTGGCTGTGTAGAATAAGATTCATGCATACAACTATATATATATATTATATTTAAATATTTTGGTGGAAGACAAAAGTGGAATATGTGATGTTTCAAGGGTTTGGTTCATGAATATACATTAATATAATTCATTGAATTTTAAATTTTCAATTACACATATTATATATATATATATTATTTATATTCCTATTCTACTTTATAGGCATTATAACATTGAAAAAAAGTGGGGCTCCCACTATGGACCCACATGAGTCCCCATTTATTTTTTTATCTTATCTTTTTTCTTTTCTCTTTCATTTCATTTACATTTTTTCTTATTTCATGTTTTACCCTTTTTTATTTTTCTTTATTATATGTTTCAAGTTTTTATTAATTTTAAACAATTCTTTTTGTTTTAACATTTTCTAATTTTTTTATAATCTTTTAAAAAAATTTACTTATTTTAGTATTTCTTACCATATATATATATATGAAATTTGTTTTTTGATAATAATATAATAACATATATTTATATATTTAATTAATTTTTATATATTTTTAAAACAAAATAATAATAATATAATTTCATATATTTAAAAAATAGATTATCCTAATAATGATAATAATAATTTTCCTAAAAAATATGTTTTGCCGTTTATTATTTTTATCATGGTTACCTTTAATTTATTAAAATTAATTTAAAAAAATTTTAAAAAATTAAATTATAAATCATTATTTTAACTACATTAAAAATATAATAATTTATCTATTGAAACAAAAGTTATATAAAAAGTATTTTAATAATTTATAAAAATCAATTCATTATATTAAAACATATCAAGTATTAATTATTTGATAAAACTAGTATAAGAAACTCAATTATTTCTTAATAAATATTCAATTAAGAATGTAATTTTAATTTCATCATTAATTTATTTATATTCTTAATTGAAAATTTATTATTTATTACAATTAGATGAATTATTATTGGTAATATTAAATTATTATTAAAATAAATAAAGATTTTATTAAAATAGAGGATGTTACAATCTATCTAGTAGAGTGTCCTGGATGTTGTGAGCTCATTATGATAATTATACCTTATGTTCGTAATCATAATTTGAGTTACCCTAGTGTTTTGCGATAATGTTATACAAAGTATTTATTGTGGTGTCAAGGTAGATCGATATTATTTTTGGCTTATATCCCTGATACTAATGATGCATTTGGACTTTACTTGGAGGAGCGTCATGTCTACATTCAAAAGTGGTTCTGAAATAGGTCACTTATACGTGGTTGGTTTTCTTTTATTCTTGTATTATGCTTGCTAAAATTATTTTTGACATGTCTCAGAACCTGATCTAGTCATGACAGATAGTGTGAAACTAGAATATTTTCTATTCTCTATAACTGGATGATTTGGACACTCCTAATGTGATGAGGATCATGTCAGTGATGAATATTTTGTCCTTCCGTGTAGAATAAAAAAAATGTAAATGACCATTCAATAGTGGTTAGAGTTATCATAACTACTTAATAAAACCTATGAATGCATGTTCTTATGGTGAGTTCCAAGACATCTCCTTCCTTGATGAGATTGAAATTTGAAGTAGCATATTCAGTCTGGCCTTGATGATGAAAGAACTGCAGTTGTGTGAGTTGGGTATATAACCAGGTGCTACTAGAGTGATAACCTTCTATGTATGGTACGTTTGGTACATGCTGATTGCATGGGGTACTATTTAGATAATCTGTCGGTGAGTGGCCGAGTGGTAGCCAATGATTGATGGTTTCATCTTAATGCTCCTATGAATGGATACACGAGGCTTAGAAGAATTTAATATTTCACCTATAAAATGGTATTTTACCGAGTTTAATTAGGAATCATAAGAAGGTTGACCTTTGGTTAAACTTGTACACTCATTGTTGGAAGACATGGGGATAGGTGTTTTATAAGGCCATTATAGGTTGTTTTTAATATGGGTGGAATTGGAAGGATCAATAGACGCCTTCACTAATCTCTTTGTGAACATTATGGTTTGGTGATGATCATGACCCTTAATCAAGAATTCATCCTGAGTACATTGGGGGAGAGTCGGTTATACATCAAGATAAAGTAAATAAATTTCTTTTTCTGGTCATGGGAGGATCCCTTGGATGTAAACTCAAGAAGTAGTTTAAAGGTAGGGTTATTCTGTGGATTCCACCATAGGATTTTGGTAGATATCACTCCTTTGAGAAGGATTGTGATAATGTGGGATTGTGTGTCGGATGGTCATTTTGAAACTTGTATTCCATTTTATAAAATAATATAGTGATGATTCATTTGGGAGACCACATCAGAAGTTAGTTGTGTAAATCGTTGAATGTGATTGATGAGATCTGTAGATTCCCATGCTTAAGGAAATTAGGATATAGATTTTTAAATGCCCTATTCTTTTAAGCCATGAATTTTTTAGAACTGTCAGTTGAAGGTGGTTCCACAAGAGAACTCTCGAAAGGAGATACATGATCATAGTGAAACTATATTGTACATGTCCTGGGTTTAGGAGGGTGTAATATAAGGGTCACCTAGGCCATATGATGAAATCCATAGCAACCAGTTTCTTCTAGGTCCATCTAATTTGACCATTATGATTGGATTAAGGTATATTAGTAGTTTTATCACCAATAACTAGGGATATCATATTTAAATATGTGCCAGAAGCATTTTTAGAACACTATATATGTGTTTCATGAGGTAATTCCAATACATCTGGTGTTGTGACTGAGAATTATTTTTTTCGAGGGTAAAAAACTATGGTTAGAAGTGACTTCTTATGCTTGATAAAATATATTATGATTTCATTGTTTCATGAGATAGATTTTCATGGGTAATCATCGACTTTATGTTATGTTTCCTTTTACGAGCATAGGATCGAGATTTAGTAGTTAAATGTCGTATATTCCCAGTGACCCTTGCTAGTGTGTTGGGCATTCTGAGATGAAACACAGTCATTTTAGTGGAAATTTTCATCCCTGGTTGGTTTGATATTGTTAATTTCTTTTTCTTATGGCTTCTAGGGTATTAGAATATCTTTTGAAGAGAGATTGTAATGTCTTTTGTTTTGGAATGAGTTGAAAATTCTAAGACTTTTTGAAAGAAATTGGTGGAAGTGTGGAATCATACATCATGATATGGAATGTAAATAAGGGAATTGGATCACATAAAAGTAATATTTTGTGGTGAATTTAATTTCATAGGAGGTGTTCTAAGAATCTCGTTGTGTTTCAAATGCATCAATGTTCAAAAACTGAGGTTTTTGGAAGACTAGAGTGAGACACACAGTTGGCACACTGTTAGTCTAACCCTACCAGTCAACAGTGACATCCATTTTTCATAAGGGGAATAATTTTTTAAAATCATGAAACATCCTAAGAGAAAGATTTTATACTATTCTAGTGTATTAATATTTTTTCATGGTCTTTCTAACTATGCGTAAGGGAATTCATGTCTGTGTAAATTTTCTTCATTGTATTGTTGAGGTGGAACGCAATTTGTGCATGGTTTTCTGATTCTGTGCACCAAGATCTCACCCTTATTGCCAAGTAACTAGTGTCTATACATGTTTAGGTGAAAAAGCTTCCAAACCAAGTGTGATAACCATGCCTAGATTGAATTTTAAGCAGAAGAGTTCATACGGTTGGAACACAGTTTGAAAAACTGTGTTTCCTACCCATGTGGCTCGTTGAAGAGGGATAAAGTTTCACTTTTACCCTATAATATATTTCAATTTGAAGTACTATATTTTTTATCCTTCATGGTATGTATGGGATCGATGTGGGAGTTATCTTCCCCTACCCCCAAGGATTTAAAGCATCTTCCTTTTCTAGTATATGTTTCCTTCATCATTGGTTCTGTTGGGTCCCTCTTGATAGATTATTTGATCCTTTATCTCCATTATTTTTTTCTATTTATCTTGACAGAATTATTTTTATGTGATCTAATTCACCCTATTTCTTGGGTATCTATATAATCTTTTGTTTTCTTTTATTTTGGTTCCAAAAAAAAGTCTATAATTGATGAGTGGACCATTCTAAGAATGAGGTTGTTGGTCTAAATGATTTTCCCTTAAAGTCGTGTTGTTTATAACATATGATAATTCTTATGTGTGCCTGAATTTCATTTGATGTTTCTCATAAATTATGAAATACCTCAATTAAATTGTTATACCATGCCTTGACTACCTGAGACTCTATTACCAGGTTTTAGGTGATAACCTCAACCCAAACCACCCATTGGTAGTGAGTTCTATTTATTAATTAAAAATGATCATTACACCATATAATCAATGCACTATTTTGGGTGAAGTGGTTAAATTATTATTTATAAAATCCATTCCCATTGCATGATAACCTTTTAAGGTGATATGTTTACTTTTCTTGGATGAGATGCTTAATCTAGATTAAATGAAATTTTTAATGAAATGTCATGTTTTTTAATAAAACACCTATGTTGAGGTGCATTGTCTTATAAATTAAAACTAGAATTGTGTTTATATGTTTATTGGTATGAGTTCTCTCTATGGACCTCCAAAAGTTCTTTCATTTTTGGAAATTTCATGATCATGGACATTGACCTACGTCTAGGTTTATTATTTTTTTGGTTTTAAGGATTTCGGTTAAATATTAATGAAATATATTAAAAAAGGATCCCATGTGCCTCGAGCGATGTCAATTTTTTCTTTATAGAATATCATATATGGTATCATAGAGAAAATATATTTCCTTATACTTGATTATTATAAAGGGACCTTCATTGGGGTTATTTACATGATGTTAAAAAACCTATTCAATTTGGAGATTGTATATGATGTTTCATGTCACTTGGGTGGTTAGACATGAAGTTTCATGCCCCCTTGATTATGAGTTTGGGTAAGGCCACTCTAATTATTCATTCATTATACATGTCATGACATTCCTCATGATTATGAAGTTGGTCATGCCAACATTTATTGGTTATATACGGGCATGGAATCCCATATAGAGAGTGACACTCCTATGGTTATACAAGGATGTTTTAGATATGCATTGGGTCCTTCCAATGATGCTCTTTTATTTATACATACATGATATCATTATATGGGTTCTTGGAAACTATGCCACGAGTCAATTTTGGCTATTGTTGGACTCCTCATGTGTTAATAATGTTTTAATGATCACAAATCCTATACATTTTGCAAAGATTTCTAATCATGTTTAATCTATCTAAAATCCTGTGTAGTGATTATTAATTTCTTTATGCTTTGAGTAACCCAATCCAATATCTTAAGTGCTATGTTTAATGATTGTAAACTATTTTGAGTCTGTGTAATAAGGGATTTCCCTGATAAATTATTAAGTCTAATCAATTTTATGAATATCACTATTTAACTATGTATACAGATATTTGGCTAGGTCTGAAAAACCGTGAGTCTACCACCTGTTATGTTTTTCTGGCAAAGGACCAAGACACCATGACCAGACACTGTGATCCAGACATTGTGACCTAACACCGTGACCTAGACACCATGACTAGACATCATGAACTAGATGTCATGACCCATACACCGTGATCCAAACACCGTGACCATCCAGACATCATGAGATCTAGACACCATTACCATCAAGACACTGTGACCATCCAAACACCATGATCAGACACTATGAGAAAACATTGTATTTATGCTACCTGTTCTTCATATCTATACAACTGTCCCATCATATTTTTCTCACCGATCAAATAAAATCAAGGAGAAACCATTTCATGTAGACACCACTTCATAGAGACGCCGTTTCTAAACAGATAGTGACACTATTTCTTAATCTATTTTGTCATTTTTCAATTTAATTGTAAATGTCCATATTTGAAGCTTTTAAATTCACTGACATAGTTAATGATTCATTTTAGACATGTTACCTGATAGTACGAGGTACGAGGTTTAGAATAAATGCATCATGTTAGCTCCAACACATGCATTCAATGAATAAAAAGAACAATGTGGCCTGAAGAAAAAGGGGTGAAAATAGTGACAAGAGAAGACAAAAGAGTGTAAGTGCAATAACAAAGAAGCATGAGCATTATTAAAAGAATAAATGACATGTGAAACCCTACACTGTTGAATAACACATGAATCATACTCGAATCCTAGAGTTGAGAACATACTTCTCAATATCAATGCCATAAATAACACGATCCAGATCTAGATGACTTGTGAGACTCTATTTTCTGCAAGAGGGCTCAATTTATACATATGTGTCATCCTATAAGCCAAAAGTGGCATAGACTAACACTCAGAAAACTTCTAACCTTATCACATCATTTCTGATCTATTGTTTATTATTTTTATCTTTCGAGCATTATGTGTGTGTCAGTATAAAAACATGCACTATATTTTTCATTATACTAAAGGATACAAGATATCCTTTATCATGAATATTTTTAAACTTTTTTATTACCATGAATAAGTGTGGAAGTGGTCCTAGGGAGACCTATTAGTTTATACCCCCCAAAAAATATGGAAGAGGTCGTGTAACCTGGATAGTCTTATGTACTGTTGTTAACCCCAATCCAGGGTGTGGATCAAGTTTATTTATATAAACTCATTTGTGGAAGGTGATCACCAAGTGGAGTGGATTAGGTCTTGGCTTGAGATTGAACCACCTTTTTTATATCCATTGTGATATTTAATTTATTTTTCATTATTTTATTGTGTATGTCAGAAATCACTAAATTTACTTTGATATTTAATCTTGAAAAAAGTTATAATTGTTTTTTCCTTATTAGAATAGATTCAAAAGTAATGTTAAAAAACTAATATTATGATTACTGAGAATTAATCAATATTCTAACAAGTTATTTAAATAGTCAAACTTTCATAGTCATATTACTTTGATTAACTGGGTTGTATCTAAATTTATTTGGGAATCGTTTTAAGAATAATATTAAAATATAAATTTGTATAGATACTAAATTCACCCCCTTCTTGAGTGCTCTACTCCGACCAAAATTTGGTATCAAAGGATTGTTTATTAAGACTCTTTTTTACCCTATTCAATTATGATTTTAGTTTTACATTAAAGATCTATAAATTTCTGTTAATTTTAAATTTCTAGATATTTCAATGTATTTCATCATTATGGATAATATATTGGATGGTTTTGCAACAAATAGACCAACATTCTTTAATAGAACCAATTATGATCAATGGAAAATTAAAATGAAAATTCATTTAGAAAGTATGAGTTTTGAAATTTCGTCTTCAATTATATATGAGTATAAGATTCATGCTACTGATAGAATCACTTGAAATGATCCAACCAAGACTTCCTAGAATAACAATTGAAAATATATATGAATTCTTATATTGTTCATTGGGAGTTGAAGAATTTAATAGAATCTGTACATGTAAAACCGCCCAAAAATTTAATATACCATCTTTGTTTCACATGAATGAACTTCTAGTGTGAAAAAATGAGACTTAATACTTATACTATTAAATATGATAAATTTAAAATTAATCCTAATGATCCTATTTACAAAATGTACCGCAGGTTCGGAGAAATTGATATTACAATGATTTCTCTTGGAAGAGAAGACACTGCCAAAAAAAATCACGAGGATTCTCATATGCCTACCTGGAAGATGGAGAGGAACCTCTGTCTCTATTAAACAGTCACATGACATCAGCAAGCTGCCTATAAAATAACTCATATTAAAACTGATGATGTATGAAGAGGAGCTGAAATTCAATAAGAAAGAGGAGGGTGAACCAAAAAAACAGTTTTGTTTAAGAACACCACCTCTAAACACAAAGAGAAAGGGTAATTGGAGGTTTCTATATAAAGTTCTAGCAGTGAAAAATCATCACGTGACAGTGATGAGGAGATGGATCAATTATCCATAAGGTTTAAGAGATTTTACAAGAAGAATAACTTTTTCAGAAAGCCTAACTTTATGGGAAGATATGATCAAAGAGGAAGTTGTAAGATATATTGGAAAATAAGTGACAAGTCTGATGAGATTGTCTGCTATGAATGTAATCGAAACGTACATATCAAGCCTAATTGTCCAAATCTCTTGTACAATAAGAAATATGAGGACAACAATAGAAAGTATAAAAAGGAAATGAATGCAACATAGAGTACTTATGAGGATAGTTCAAGTGACATAGAATCTTTACTGGATGAACAAGATTACAAATCCAATATGTGTTTTATAACAAACACATATGAGGTAACATAAGAATTCCCTATACAGTGGCTCTGAAAATATATCTAATGAACAAATTTTTGAGTACTGTAATATTCCTGAAGGTACATGAAATGAATTAAAATATAAATACAAGTCTTTAAGGAAATAGCATGCTCTTACCTCAACTGTTAAAACTAAAAAAGTATAGAAAGGGAGAAAAATTATCAATTACATAAATAGAACAATGAAATAAAAGTATCTAATGATAAATTGAAAATGTATCGTGAAAGGTTTACAAATTATAAAGATACATTGGTCTAAATTATAGGTAAACTTATTGCTTCTAAATATACTACTAGAATTGGATATCAACCTGGTAAAAAAATTTAGAATAACTAATTTTGTTTCAAAGTCTAGGACTTACAACATTACTCCTAGTTCTAGAAAACATTCAGCTAGTTCATGGTTTAATAAACTCTATATTGTTTCAAGCTTATCTGGGATCGAGTCCTCGCAAAGGCAACATGTACCATACACCAGTGATCCTCTCATCCCCTCGACTCCGTGGGAACTGGCCCAAGCTAAAGGGTTGGCCACCTTGGGCCTAGCTGGGGGCGTGCGGCGCACAGGTGGGCAGGCCAGCCCAATACCTCGTTACCCATAAAACACGTTTTAGCCCACGGGGGCTGGGTGAGTTGGTTCAAGGCGGTGGCGTCCCGTTGTTGAGGTTCAGGGTTCGAGTCCTCGCAAAGGCAATGTGCACCATATGCTAGCGATCCTCTCATCCCCTCGACTCTGTGAGAACTAGCCCAAGGTTTTTCCACCTTGGTCCTAGCTGGGGGCGTGCGGCCTGCAGGTGGGAAGGCCAGTCCAATACCTCGTTACCCATAAAACATGTTTAGCCTGTGGGGGCTAGGTGAGTTGGTTCAAGGTTGTGGCATCTCGTCGTCGATGTTCCGGGTTCGAGTCCTCACAAAGGCAACGTGCACCATACTCCAGTGATCCTCTCGTCCCCTTGACTCCATGGGAACTAGCCCAAGCCTAAGGGTTGGCCACCTTGGGCCTAGCTGGGGGTGTGCGGCATGCAGGTTGGTAGGCCAGCTCAATACCTCGTTACCCATACAACACATTTGCCAACGAGCATGTACCCTAGTGGTACATGCTCCTGTTTGGCATCCAAAAGACCCAAGATCAAATCCGGGTAGGGACTAATTTCTGGGGTACTATAGCAGCACTATAGCAGAGCACTGTAGCAGTACTATAGTAGTGGAAGAACTCTAGCGGCGGTGGTACTGTAGCGGCGGAGGCACTGTAGCAGGAACTGTAGCGGCGGAGGTACTGTAACCGGTACTATAACAGCTTGGGTACTGTAGCTATACTATTCACCGAGAGGCTCTTTGGGCCAAAAAATGGGCTTTCAAGCCCTGTATTTAGGCTACTTGGCCTTGGGCCTTCAGGCTATGTAATGGGTCTCCCTCTACCCAGTCTAAAGAGGTCTTTTCTTTAAATAATAAAATTAGGCTTCATCCCCAACCTTTAAAAAAAGCCTATATTGACCAAATAGAGTTTATTTTTCATGTACTTTACATAATTATTATAAGAAACTTATGAGGCAGATATGGTCTCCAAAATCACTAGTCACTAATATTACTGGACCCAAACAAGTATGGGTACCAAAATCTGTTTTTATCTGACTGTTTTGTAGGAAAGTTACTTAAAGAGTTCCTGTAAAATCTTATGGTACTTGGACAGTGGGTGTTCAAGACACATGAAAGGAAATTATTCATGCTTCAAGAATTTAATAAAAATTGTTGGAGGACATGTCACCTTTTGTGATAATTCCAAAGGAATGATTATTATCCATGGACAAATCGGTAACTCTAACTATGTTGTAATTTCCAATGTAATTCTTGTTGATGGATTTAAATATAATCTTCTTAATATTTCACAACTATGTGATGATGGATTTCATGTCAAATTTGAAAATGATTGTTACAATGTTTTTAATTAAAAAAATGAATTAGTGTTTTCTGCATTAAAAAAAAGAAAATGTTTACTCTGTTAACTTAGAATCTTTATTTTCTCAAAATGATTCATGTTTAAGTGTATTTCAAAAAGAATATTAGCATCAACATAGGAGACAAGGACATTGTAATATTCACACCCTTATAAAGTTAACTAGAAAATGTTTCGTCAAAGACCTACCCACACTTGAGTTAAAAAATGATAAAGTGTGTAATCCTTGTCAAAAAGGAAAGAAAAACAAAATTTCCTTCAAACCAATGAAAAAGTTCCAACTTCTCAAAATCTTGAATTTTTTTCACATGGATATGTTTGTACCGTCTAGAGTTTCTAGTTTAAATTGGAGCCACTATGTATATGTTCTTGTACATGAATTTTTCTAGTTATACATGGACATTCTATTTGGATCACAAAAGTGAAGGATGCTCTCATTTTAAAAAATATACCAAAAACTGTAAAAATATTAGTGGACATAGAATTAAATCCTTAAGAAGTGATCATGGCCATGAGTTTGAAAATCAATCGTTTGAATCCTTTGGCTCACAAAATGTCTATAGTCATAATTTTTGTGCCCCTAGAACACCTCAATAGAATGGATTTGTAGAAAGAATCAATAGAACACTACAAGAGATTTCTAGAAAAATACATAGTGAATATGACATACCAATTTATTTTTGGGCTGAAGATGTAAATACATCATTCTATGCTATAAATAGTGTGTTGATTAGACCTATTCTTAAAATAACTCCATGTGAGTTGTGGAACAAAATAAAACCCAGAGTTAAATACTTCAAATTTTATAGTTGAAAAGTCTATATGCTTAATACTAATGTCAATAGTGACAAATTTGCATCCAATAGTGATGAAAGAATATTTTTTGGATATTCAATCTCTTGTAATGCCTATAGAATGTTTACCAAAAGAACAAAATGTGTGGAAGAATCTGTCTATGTTATATTTGATGAAATAGATCGACATGAGGCTAAGACCACTCTAGAGAACCTGGAGGATGATCTGGACATTAATTCAAAATCCTTTAACCATCCTATAAAGGAATCTGTGAATACTTCCAGTTCTGTAAATTCTTTAGATTCAGGTCGCAATAAACCCGAACCTTTTGAAGTACCTGAAATCACTAGTCTTTATTTTTCTAGAGCTGTTAGAAATTTTATAAACAATCTGTTTGATGTTGTTGTAGGAAACTTAGATTAAGGAACTCAAACTCTATCTTCTCTTAGAAATCAGGTTGAACATCAAGTCTTCTTGTCACAACATGAACCTAAAGACATTAATGATGCTATTTATGATGAATATTCCATGATGATTATGCAAGAAGAACACAATCAGTTTGAAAGAGACAATGTTTGGAAACAAGTTGATAGACCCAAAGACACATTCACCATAGGAACTCAATGGGTGTTTAGAAATAAGGTAGATGAAGCTGGAAAATATAGTTAGGAACCTAGATAGATTGGTTGTACGAGGCTATAGTTATGTAGAAGTAATTAACTATAAAGATACATTTTCACCTGTAGCAAGAATTGAAGCCATAATAATTATGCTTTCTTATGTTGTACATCTGAATTTCAAAATATATAAAATGGATGAAAAAAGTGAATTTCTAAATGGGTATATAGTTGAGGATGCATCTGTTGAGAAAATACCTGATTTTAGAAACCCTCATTTTCCAAACCACGTTTTTAAATTATCAAAAAATTTATACAGTTTAAAACAAGCTCCAAGAGCCTAGTATGATAGATATAGTACCTTCCTTATTTCCAATGGTTTTAAAAAAGGAATAGTTGATCCTACTCTTTTTATAAAACGGATTTCCAATGATGTTTTATTATATCAAATATATGTAAATGACATTATATTTGGATCTTCAAAAAACACTTTATGTACTGAATTTTCCAAAATTATGAAAAAAAATTTGAAATAAGTTTAATGTGGGTGAACTAAAATACTTTCTAGGATTTAAAATATTTAAATATTATAATGGTATCATTTTAAATCAAATAAATTACACTAGAGATCTTTTAAAACATTTTGGTTTGGATAGCACTAAAAGTAGTGACACTATAATGAGTACTACTTTTAATTTGGATTTTGATGAAAATGGAAAATATGTTGATCAAACCACTTATAGAGGAATGGTTAGAAGCTCACTCTACATAAATTATAGTTGAACTGAAAAAATATTTAGTGTGTGTATGTGGGATAATTTTCAAGAAAATACAAAGGAATCTAATTTAAATGATGTTAAAAGAATCTTCAAATACCTCAAGAATACACCCAATCTATGACGGTTTTATCCCAGAGGACAATCATTTGAGTTAGTGAGTTATTCTGATGCTGATTTTGGTGGTTGTAAATTAGATAGAAAATGAACCACTGGAACACTTCACTTTTTTGTCAAGTCACTAGTATCATGGTGTAGTAAGAAATAAAACTCTATTGCATTATCTACTGTAGAAGATGAAGATATAGTTATCGGTAGTTGTTGTGCACAAATTTTGCGGATGAAACACACGTTATTAGATTATGGATATCAATTCAGACATGTACCAATAAATTGTGACAATACAAGAGAAATTAACATCTCAAAAAATCCTTTTTCATGCTCTAGGAAAAAACATATTGATGTAAGACATCACTTTTTGAGAAATCATTATCAAAAAGGTGAAATCACTTTGGAATTCATTGGAACTGAATATCAGCTAGCTGATATATTCCCCAAACCATTAATTTCTAAAAGAATAGATTACATCATACATGAATTGGTAATGATAAATAATAAATAGTAAATACACGGTTTCAAATCATACTATTTCATGTTTAAGGTCTCACCGTGAAATCCATTTATTGTCTCACCATGAAAGCTAGTTATTGTCTCACCGTGAAAGCTAGTTATGGTCTCACTACGAAATCTAGTTACTTTATCATTGTGAAAGTCAATTATGGTCTCACCTTAAAAATTCTTCATTGTTTTATTTATACATTATAACATGTATTGCTGTAATTAATTGGTTTACCCTTTTACTTTCATGCATTTTTATCCTGCGACGCTTGATATCCCTAAATGATAAAAACTAAAGAAGATTCACTCTTTCTTCACTAGAGCTCTCTTCTCTCAAATTGTAACCTCTCTATCAACCCTTAGGTTTTCTCTCTCTCTAAAACTGTCATTGAATACTCAGGATGAAACATCCATCTTCGTCAACTCTTGAGAATCACAATTCAAAGAAGAAGTTTAAAATATCACCGAAGATAGTTCCTGAAGGTCCTCTAAATCTGAATCTGTTAGACAGAATAGTGGAACCTAAAAAAGGAGTTATTCCCTAAGTGGATTTTTTAAATTATGTCTTTAGTATTGAAAGTGATAAAAGAGAAAGGATGGATGGATTAGTTCACAAAGGAGGATATGCCTATTTTTCTGAAATTAGTTGCACAGTTTTATTAGTATGTTTAATTCTCTATTGATTCAGAAGATGGATATGTAGTGAGAAGCTAAATCAATGGCCAGAGATGCACATTTTATTCTACGTTATGGGTTTCATGCCTTAGGATACCTCATGAGAGTATTTTTGAGGACTACCAAAGAGTTCCTCTACCTCTAAGTGAGATCATTATATTGGAAGAAGCATTGGCATGATTTACTGGGAAGGAAAAAATGCAAAGAGCCATTACTGCTGAGCTAGATGGTGAAACCATACTTCTATTTAAAATTTTTTAGAATCTGATTGGCCCCAGAAAAGGTGATTTTTATACAGTCAAGTATCAATATGTATTTTTGATACATCTCGTGATAAATGGACATAAGATCAGCCTATGAAAATATGTTATACCCCATATGTTTGAGTTGATCCAAACAACCTTCAAGTCAACCTCCCTATTCTATTCAAGGCTTATATCAGCTATGCTTCATAAAAAATGGTCGGTTGGACCAGATGAAGAATATATTAAGGATTATGAGTTTTTTCTTTTAAAAGTTATAGTACAGAGAATCAAAATCAGTTGGAATACAAGGAAAAAATCGTGGGTGGAAGATAATGATAGTGTTTAGGAAAAGTTTAATCTGATAGAACACTCGTCAAGACCTGAGGATATTTCTAAACTAGGTTTAGAATCAGATGATATTGTTGAGTATTCTGATGAGGAAAAAAGGGTAAGAGGTTATTCCACCTTCAAAAGAAACTATTCTGGTAAAGAAAGAAAGTGAATCTTCACCTCATGACTTAATTGAGAAAGAAATACATGTTCTTCAAGATGTTTCTGATTTAGAAGAAAAACCTATAGGTGAATAATAATTTGTTGATAAGGTAAACAAATAATATTTTGTAGAAGAGAATATACAAAAACATCTTTATATTGTGCAATAATCTACCCTTGAGGAACACCCAGAGGAAAAATTTGTTCCTACAATTATTCCATCTGCTGAAGAGAGAATGTAGAAATCCTTTTAGTACGATAGAAAAGAAATGGGTGAGGATATCAAGAATAAAATCTTGGAAATAGATCAAGGTTCTAAATTTCTCAATCCTCATAAAGAGGCTACTGTTGAGGGGGATCAGCACCTGAATCTGGAACCTGTTGAAGTCCCTAATCCTGTTAATCCATGCTGAGTGGATATATGGTATAAATTCCCTAGTTGTTTTCATCTAAATGATTCACATGAAGTCTCAGTAAAAGGTATTGATATGTATACTATGTTTCAATTGTAACACGCATCTGTGCATAAATATATCCATGACAAATATCTTATTCTTGTCTCAGTATGTATCCCTAAACCTTCACAAGAACCTCCAATATTGGTGAATAATGATGATCTGAAAGTATTTAAAGCTACCCTATTAACTGGAGTTGAAAAACTCATGAATACCAAACTGGATCCTATAACCAATTTAAGTGAAAGAGTTTCTTCCCTATTGTTGGAAAAGATCACATGGTAGATTCATCCCAAGATGCTTCATGAAATTCATGAAATCAGATTTGAGAACAAATAGTTAAGTGATGAAGTAAAGACTCTCAAAGGTATGGTTGAAGAAATGTAGAGAGTGATGAACTCACGACCTGAACCTATTTCTTATCCTATTGAGGATGTTTTTAGTCAAATTCCTTGGAAATTAGCCTCCCTAATTCAACATAATCTCACTTCCTTATCTAACATGGTAGCTGAGTGAAATAATCAGATTGTTCAAGATATGTTTGATCTTGTTATTGGTCTTACTAAGTTGACAAATGAGTATAAGGGATATCTCGAGAAATTTATAAATCAACTGAAACCCCATACTTCGGTTGTTACTACTTCTCATACTTATGGACAACCATCTCAACCCTCTTTAGACAGTGATCTACTCTGAACAGTTTTCAAAGATGAACTTCAATCTTTTCTTAGGGGCTTTGAAAAAGATTCTTTATTTGCAGTTATCCCAAACAGTGACCGAGTTATTATTTGGTGATAATTCATTCCAAGATTTCCAATGATTCTCAGCAAGAAATTTCTAAGAAGGTGGATTTCTACTTCAATAGTATCTTCTCTAAGAATTACATGTCCAACCATTTCATGTACCTAGTGAAGAATCTAAGAATCCCTCCTATTACTTAATATTTTAAAACTCAAGTCCAAAAGCTCAGAGATTTTACTCATTTGTTGGATAAGTTTGTAGAGAACAAGGATGAGTTTGAGAATTCCATGCAGTATGGTGGAGAGATCATTGATGAATTCATCATTATTTTGAGGCCTTTTCTTCATGTCCAAAGAACTTCTAGTGTCACTCCTACAGCTTCACCCATGAGATCTATTTTTCTTACCTTCTCATCGTCTACCCTTACCTCTACATCTATTTCTATCTCCTAATCTATGATTCAGATCAAGCATGTTATCCTCGATCAACAGTTTCCTCGATCTTCTACTACACCTACCTTGGCCCCTTCTATTTTTTGAAGGACTCCCTATACCCTCTCCGTCCACTGGTTCACTCCCTTCTTCCACTTCTTCCTCTACTCCTATGGCTTCTTCTTCTTATGCTACTACTAAGGGAAAAGATAAGATAGGCCAATGTTGAAGAAAAATGACTACTATCTTTTGATAGAGATGATTTCTATATTTTTTGTTACTTACAGTTTGTAATGGTATTTTTTATCTAATGAATTCTGAAATCCTCATATCTATTATTTAATTTATTTTTGTACTCTTTTTGATAATCCCGAAAGAAGGAGAAATATATATTCTATATGCACAATAAAGAAGAGACACATTACCTAAGAATAAATATCTCACTCACATGATTTATGATCATCAAAAATGGGGATAATTTTTAGACTCCTCATGTGTTAATCATGTTTTAATGATCACAAATCTTATACATTCTATAAATCTTGATAATCTTGTTTAATCTATCTAAAATCATGTGTACAAATGATTAGTTTCTTTATGCATTAAATAAACCTATCGATGATTTTATGTGTTGTGTTTATTTTTTGTAAACTATTTTGAGTCTGTGTAATAATAGATTTCCTTGATAAATGATTAAGTCTAATCCATTTTATGAATATCACAATTTATGTCTGTATACACATATTTGGACAAGTCTGAAAATCTGCGAGTCTTCCATAGGTTATGTGTTTCTGGAAAAGGACCCATACACCATGACCAGACACCATGACCCAGACATTATGACCAGACACCACGACCCAAACACCATGACCAGACACAATGAACCAGACACTGTGACCCAGATACCATGATCCAGACACTGTGACCATCCACACGTCATGACCATCCAGACACCGTGATCAGAAACTATGCTCAAACAATGCGTTTTTGCTATTAGTTCTTGATCTCCATATAGTTTTCTCATCATAGATGTCCCACTACTCAATGAAAAACAAGGAGACACCGCTTCATAGAAATACGGTTTCCATATTTACTGTGACACTATTTTTTAGTCTATTATGTCCTTTTTCAATATAATTTCCAACATTCATGTTTGAAGCTTGTAAATTCACTGACATAATTAATGTTTCTTTTTAGATATGTCACCTGACCATTAGTGGTATAAGGTGTAGAGTACATGCATCATGTTGGCTCCAACTGATGCATTCTATTAATAAAAATAATAATGTGGCCCGAAGATAAAGGGGTGACAATAGTGACAATAGAAAAATAAGTGTGTGTGCGATAACGAAGAATCACGGGAATTCTTGAAAGAAGAATCGACACATGAAACCCAACACTACTGAAGAACACATGAAGCATACTCAAATCCTAGAGTCGACAATATTTGTTCACTATCAACACCATGAAGAAAACGAGCTTGATCTATAGGACTTTTGATACTCTATTTTTGGCAAGAGGAATCGATTTCTGCATCTTCTTCATTCTTGAAGTCAAGAGCTGCATATACTAACACTTAGAGACCTTATAAACTTATCTCATCATTTATTCTTTGTTGTGTATTATTTTTATCATTCGATAAATGTGTGTGTGTCCTTATAAAAATATGAACTGTCTTCGGCATTAAACTGAAGGCTACAAGATATCATTTCTTATACATATTTTTACACTTGTGTATTCCCACGGATTAGTGTAGAAGCGGTCCACGTATGACCTTTTAGATCATACCCATGAAGAATTGTGGAAGAGGTCATGTGACCTGGACAGTCTTTTGTACTGTTGTTAACCCTGATATAGGGTGTGGATCATGTTTATTTATATAAACTTTTTGGTGGTTGGTGATCACCATGTGGAGTGTATTAGGTCACAGCTTGAGACTGAACCACTTGTTTGATGTTCATTCTACTGTTTAATTTAGTTTTCACTTTTTTACTATAAAGGTCAGAAATCCATAAATTTACATTGATAGTTAATCATTAAAATAAGTTTCAATTGTTTTGAATTTTTAGAATAGCTTCAAAAGTAATGTTAATAACTACTACTAATATTACTAAGAATTAATCAATCTTATGATAAGTTATTTAAACAGTCAAACTATCATAACTGTATTACTTTGATTAACTAGGATGTATTTTAATTTATTGGGTCACCTTTTTAGGAATACTTTTTAAACAGATATTTTTATAGATACTCAATTCACCCCCCCCCCCCCCCCCGCCCTCTTGAGTACTCTACTCCAACCAAGTGGTAGTTTATTTTTTTTAGGACAATTGTCTACCATATAAATATACATATATATATATATATTGGATGGTAGTTGTACAGGGACATTTTGGCTAATGCCAAAGTAGGTACATTGGGCCTGGTGTCTCAAGGAACCTGAGTTTGACTCATTCAAATTTATTTTTATAGAATTTTTTTACATATGATACACATTGAAATAATTTTATTATATAATAATTTTCTATATTTTGATTTAAACATTATTGTTGGTGTCTTACTATGTATATCTCACACCCTGTTTGGGACACCTTCTAATTGGGGTACCTGAACATACCTCGAGATTTCAAGATAGGGTTTATTGGTTATTATTTCTTGTTGTTATCCTTCTAGGATATGATGGAGTATTGGACTGGAGGAATGATCTAGTACTCATTAATCCATTTTAGACTATTTTTGTATCTTTTATTAATTTATTTTCCTCTTTAATTATTGATTTTAATTATATTCCTATTGAATGTCTATCCGCGCTTTTTAGCATCTTGGTGCATTATCATTATTCTTTCTTTTTTTGATTCTAGTTATTAATTATTGTCTCTAATTTTATTTATTATTTATTTTGATATTTTTATTACTGATCCAAAGGGTATTGTGTCCCTACTATACCTCCTTAGACCCTCACTTCTTGTGAAAAGCCTCTAGAATATGGGGAGTTGGTCTTGAGACTAAGTGGCCGACTAGCTTAAGGCACCATTCTATGTGACTTATGATAAAAAATCTACAGATGAATGTAATATTCTTATGTTAGGTTTTATTTCTACATAGGGTTGAATGATAATAAATATGATTTCATATAAATGGTTTATGTGATTCTATTTTTTAATGATATATGTTTATATGGTATTACATGACTTTATTTTCATTTAGAAAGCCTCTATGGAATCTTAGATAGCTAATTATGTCTTTTGGGGATTAATGTTATACTACATGAGATTATGAATTGGCTAGTATACACTTTTAACGATTCTAATCTATTTAAGAGGGTTGTTTTTCAGTAATTGATGGGGGATCATGTTCTGATATGTTCTATAATATTACATCAATGTTTATTATATGGTTCTACCAAACTCTTTCCATGATATTCTCTTTATGACCATGGGTGTTGTCCTATGTTGATCTTGGTATTTTTTATTTATTTCCATGATGGAGAATGTAATTTTACTATTTTTATCCTTATTTTTAGTCATATTAAAAGGGAAATATGTGGTAAAATTCCTTTTAAAAAGAAATAAAAATAAATTAAAAAACAATATTCAAAAATAAATAAGGAGATAAATTAAAATAATCAATGTAAGAAAAGATAAATTAGAAAAATTTATGAAATCCAAAATAATATATATTGCATAAAAATAAATTAATTAAAAAATAGATTCACTTTAGTAGGTTATGTGATTAATGGATTGTGTTATTTGTTGTTTAATCAAAAATTTAATTCAATTATAAATAAACGGTGTATAATATAAATAAGTCACACAATTTGTTAAGAAAATTCTACAATAGCTCAATTAGAGCCCCTACATCTCTCACCATAAAGTCTTGATAATTAGAAAACAAGTATTTATATATATGTATACCATGAATTTAGTGGTATAAAACAAACAAAAATAATAACACAAACACTTGAATTTTGTGATAGCTAATAAACACATAAAGATAACCTTTGTTTTTTATTTTCATTTTTTAAGAACCCAGATAGAAAGATCCCTTTGATTTAGTGGTTTACCAATAACCCAAATTTGTATAAAAATATATATTTTATGAGTGGAAAATCCTTTGATGAAAATATATAAAAAATATATAATGTTGTAAACTATATGATTTAAATAATTTGAGAGAGAGAGTGAGAGAGATATTAGAGGTAAAATTGTTTATAGAAAGGAGTATAAAAATATCTTAATAAGAAGTAAAAATGTAAATGATTATTCTTGTTATTTTCTTTGTACTAATGTATTTCACTACTGTTAAATAGTATTACATTCCAATAGTCCTATGGATTTTATTTATAGCTTTAGGGGGTCCATGAAATTAGATAGAGTTTTAAATGGGTCTACTGAGCCATTGAAAACTGTTATTAATTCATACGTAGACTTGTTTACTCGACACCACCAAAAAACTATATAATGAAACTAGATAGATAGTAGGAATTTATTGTAATTCATCACTATCACTACCTCTATTAGGTATACATTTATTACCACTGAATAACCATTAATCTACCTATAGATCTTGTATATTTTTCCACTAAGATCCTCTAGGTGATGACATTTCAACGATTTGTTGGTGGAATTCTAGGGTCCATGGTTTGATATATTGTTTCAATCAACAGGGTGGTGATAGCCTATAGGGTATATGGTGGTGATAGAGTTCAAATTATCCTCTATTGTAATTCATCAACATATTTATATCTTTCATTTGGTATATTGTCAACTTGTCTTCATTCTCAAACATAAAAAATAAAATACACTCAACAAAAAATATTGGAACACTAAAAGGTATAAATTATCATTTAATCACATTTAATATAATTATAGAAAAAATTTATCATATTGGTTCTTTGATTATTTTTTATTACCAATTTTCTTGCATTATAGTGGTTTATCATTTCCATAATTTTTTAGTACTTTTATTCTCTTATGGGTTTTGATCATGCATTTTTTTAGGATATATTTCTCTTATTTTTAGAACATTGATGACATATTAAAATTGAAAATGTTTTTTAAAAAAATATGTAAAACGTGGAGTTAGTTTTATTTCTTTATATTGATATAGTTAAAAATATTTTAATCGCTTATTTAAAAATGTTATTAAATTTCTCATATTACTCTTGGTATATGGTATTTATGTAAAGTAAATATTTTAAAGATAATTAATGTAAGTTTATTTTTTTATCACTGACTGTTATAATATAAACTATTTATTTTATGTTATGTATTCTCAAACTAGTAATATAGATCTCATAGTAAATGGAATGAAATTAATTCATGGATATATCCTATTGGGAATCATTTCATACACAACATGCATAGTTTGGTTTGTATGTAGTTTTATATCCATGATACAGATAGTTGGGGTAATATTTCATTATTGGATGATATTTTATATTCATTCAAAATAATGGTGATGTTGGGATTTAGGGACGATCGATTATATCACAAAGATGTTGTATTTGATGATTGTGAATATTTTTCTCTTTCATATAGAATGTAGTACCCTAATATTTTAATATGTAATTCTCTATTAAATAATTCCTTATGTTATAACTATTTTTCTCACCCAATATAGAACTTAAAAAGAACTATGATACATTTTATCACTATAATATTATAAGTATTAAATAAGGTATGTATAAAAAAGTCATTGAATTAGCATGTAAAAATATAAGTAACCACATTTAAAAAAAATATTGAAAATGATAAATAAATGTTATTTTCCGTACCAATTCATTTATAAAAGTCAGTATGTTTAGATATATATCTAATAAGATAATTTTATACATAAAAATGTATTTTCCAAAAAAAATAATTTTTAGGACATATTTTTTAAAGGAACTAAATATATTATGGTTTAATTATGATGAAATATATTTTTGATATGAATATTATATTAAAACTAATTTAAATAAAAAATGATAAAAAATAATAATAAGAACAATTAATATATAAAATTTATTTTTCCTTAAAAAATAATTTTTCATTTAATTTTACATTTCCATTTATATGTTATATTCCTAAATTTTGTAATTTGAATTTAAAAATAAATTTCATTTTTTATTTTTTATTTTTATATTTTCTTAAAAAGAATTTTATTTATTTTTTAGAAAGATTGATTTTAGGTGAATTGTATAAAATATTGATTTTATATATAATATGAATTTTATGCCATCGATTGGATATAATCATGAATTAAAAATTTATAAAAAAAATTTTTAAACAAAAAAGTATTTACTAATTAATTTTATTCATTTGAAAGAGTATTTATAGTTTATAAATCCACAAATAATATTTTAGAACCAAATTAATATTTTTATAAAAGCCTGATTTTATGTGTAATGTGTTTGTTATCTAAAATTTAATTTTTATCAATTTTAAAAAAATAATGCAAAAAAATAATATTCTAAATCAAAAAATAAAAAATATCAAATTAAGATTTTTTTTCTATTAATAAAAATAAGTAATCAAGGGAAAAATGATTTACCATGGTAAAAGTAAAAATTGTTAAAAAAATAAAGGATAAAATCCTAAAATCCCTTAAATATTATCTTCAAGTACGTATTTTTGTGTTTTATCAACCAATAATCTTCGCATGTCCATTATTTACCATTTTGGGTCTAATTTCATTGAATAGTGTACCTACTTTTACTAAAAATTTTATCCCCTAACTAATTAAAGAGACTTTCACCATCCCAATTTCTCACAGAACTCAAGCCCCTATGTTCATCCAACATTTCTCAAATCCCTCCCTAAAACTCATTTCCATGTTAGAGAGTTTCTTCTCTTCTCAAAATACCACCCCTAAAAGTATTAATAAAATTTTCAATGGATTTATTCTATGGAGTAAAGTAAAAAAATAAAAATACAGTCATTTTATTTCTATTTCATTAAGAATTTTTCTATTTATTTCATTGTATATTATAATATTCAAAATAATAAAAAAATATTATTATATTTTGGTTTTACAATATTTATAAAGAAATAATTATTTAAATTTATTTATTCTCCTTAGAAAACTGAAAATGTCATCCATGAAAATGTGTGAACTACAATTTTCATGACCACCACATTTCATAGTTAGTTATTATAATGTAATTAATTAATTACTTCTTTTTTTATAAATTATTAATATTATGAAAGAAATAAATTTCTACTCACTTTTCATAGATCGGAGAATGAAAAGGATGCATGTGGGTACATGATCACTATATCCACAATAGGCATCATGTTTTATTATTAGTCAACACCTTACATGAATGATTAAATAAATATATTTAATGAATTTATAAGATATTAAAAAATTATACATTTCTTCAATATTCTTCTTCTTTTATACCATAAAAATTAAGGATCATTATAATTTAATATGTTTATATCATTAAACTAATTGGAATAGGCTTGTCAACGATTTTGTCTTCCAAAATAATTGAAAAATAATCATGGAATGGAATTATAAATTTATAAAAATTTATAAATAATATATTACAGTTCTTTAAATAATATTTTAATGATGTAATTTTTTCCAAGGAATAGGGAATGACATCAATAATTTAAATAATGTGTGAAACAGTCAAACCATTAACATATGATAATGAAAATAAACTATGACTAACTAATATAGGTATATAAAATGACTAAATATAAATAATATAAAATAAAATATATATGAATAATATTATGACATAGTTTATTAATATGGTTATATAGATTTTATAGGATATTAAAGAGCTTTCTTGAATTTCAGGAGCTGGTAGTAAGGGTTTCTTATCTCCATTTTATTTATCTAAGATAGTTATGACGTTCACCATTTGTTTTATAATTTCAGTTGTATATACTTCCATATGGATATTTTTATCATAATTTTATTTAATTCAATGGGAATAAAAATCCAACCGATTTTCTATATTTCATGGTAAATTTATTAAATAGATCAATTTTTTAATGGTTTCTCATTTCACTTTTATTTATTTGAGAAATTTTCCAAACTCATTATATATTTTTAATTGTATATAAATACATATGGATTCTTTTATGATTATTTCATGAAATTAAATTTATTTATATGTCCAATATATGAAATATTTTTCATGTTCTTTAGATCTAGGTGTTAATAAATTAGTAAGGGTATTGCTAGCTCGATTTCTATTTATTCAGTTATGATCATTCTACAAGAAAATATTTATTATAATATGGGTATATTTTAACTATGGATTGATTTATATTATAATTACTTATTTTATTTTATGGATATAAAATTCTGTCACATGGACTCCTTTTTTAAGAACTATTACATCAATTATTTTCTTTGAGGAATTTCTTTCTTTATAAAAATAAAACCCTTTGAAAATAATCCTTATCCACTACAATATAATTTCTTTCTCTATATCCATATTTTTTTTCTCATAAATATTTTTGTTTAATATTTTTAAACCAAAACATTTTGTTTTATGAGTATTATTTACCCGTTTTTAAAACATTTACCTTCTTTTTTTATGATTTCGGTTTTAATAAAGGTATTATAAATATCTTGTAAAATATTTTTCCTTTCAAAATTATATATTTTATCTTCCCCTCAATATTTCTTCTAATAAATTTTTATTTGTTTTTTCATGAATCCATTATTGAGGATTCTATATAAAAGTAAATTTTTTCAAAATAAATTATGTCACTTTTTGAAAATAACTTTTCGATTTGTCTTGTAACTTCTTCTTTAAAAACTATGGTAAAAATAATTCAAAAAATAATTTTATAGTTAATTTAAAATTTATATGAATTATTATTTATGAATACTCATTGGAATTTTATAAAATTCTCATCCAAATGATTTTAATTAATTATGAGTTTTAAATGAAAAAGAAATATTATTATATTTTCTAAATGTAAATTTTTGATATTAAAAATAAATTTTTAGTTTTAAAATTTATTTTAAAGGATTTTATTTTTAAGTAATAATTTTTTAGTGTTTTTATGTCTTTTGACAAAATTAAAAAACGTTCACATTAAAATTTACTTAGGAATAAATTTTTTGGTTTAAATGTTTATTTTTTATAATATGTTATTATTATCAAACTATTTAATTTTAATGAGAACACTTTTAAAGAAATTTCAAGTATTTAAAAAGGAGATATTTATCCTAATGTTTCAAAGTGACTCATCCAATATTATTAAAAAAGTTTTTTCATCTATATAAACATCCTTTGATGTATATTATATTTCACATGGGATATTTTATTAGGATATCATTAATATTATTTTTTAATATGGATTATGATGATGACGTTTTATATAAGTTTTCATGAAACCTATTTCCTTCCCACATAGGATACACTTTAATAATATCATCCACCTTTATTCACTAGATTAATTATGATCATGTTTATATATAGGTTAATGTATGAACATCTAATAATTTTTTATTAAAATATCATTTTTATGGATGAATAATTAAAATTTATTATTCATTTCATTTTTATCCATAGATTTAATACAGTTAATGTATTATAATTCATGATGTAATGGGTGGAGTCGAGATTATTTAACCCCATGCAGCATTGTTTAGACACATGAGATAAAAGGTTTTTGGTATTTTTTGTATTCCAACTAACTACACACCTAGTTTGATACTCCTTGGGGATATATTTTGGTCAATTTACATGATATTTATAAACCATTATGAATTATTTTAATGGTAGTTAATTTTTTAATGTGTTAGTATTTAGGCCTGAAAACCTAATATTAATATTACAAAAGATAACATTGATCGAAGTATTCTGATTCTTTAGCTTCATTATGAATGACAATTATGACTTATTTATTCAATGCTCAAATTTTCCCTTTTTCACATCTTTTTTTTAATTATTTTCATTAAATGATATTTATTCAAGTAATGCATAAATCAAGGTACAATCGATTTAATAATGTATGTGATGTAAAATGTGGTGATTGTCCTAATATGTATGTAACCGTGTTAATTATTATTGTGAGGAATATTTTCGTTGTTCCTAATAAGATATTATAAATTATGATTAATAAATTTAATATAGTAGGATTCTTAGACACATCCAAGAAGATAATGATGTTTTTTCATTTGTGTTATGGGGATAAAGACCATTAAAAAATATTATTCAATTACTCACATGTTAAGTTTTTGTCAAGAAGAAACTAGGGAGATGTATTAATGGAACTTGGATATTTTTTATTTGTGGAATAGTATGTAATATAATACCTAATCAATGAGTAAAAATAATTTTTTTAGTTAAATTCATGCTGGTAAAAAAATTATACTAAAGTTCATATAATATTTAAATTCATTAAATATAGGGAACTTGATAATTATAGTAAAAGTTATAATAAGTATGATGTGAATTAGAAACCTCCTTCACCAAGGGAATATGCAAGGGCCTACAACATGAAAAACACTAAAGAGTGTTACATTAACTATGGTTCACATATCGTCTATTCTGGAGTGTTGGATATCTTGTTAGTGTTTGATTTTAAGAACTCTAGTATATTTATGATGTTTTCTAAGGGAATTAAATACCTACACAAAATATTTTCTATTGTTTTATATGATAAAAAATATAGTAGTATAATTATTAAAATCCAATTAAGGGTTTTTTGGAAGGTTCATCCAGAAAATATTATTATAATTCATTATATAAATTTATTATTATTTTGGAAATTAATTGGTTCATAATAGCTATATAAAAATAATTTTTGGAATAAGGAAATCAGATTTCATATCAACTTAATATATTGTTTCAATTTAAGGATGATTATGAACTACCTATGGAAGAAAATTATATAATATGGGTTGTGATGTAAATAATAAGGGACACTTAGTATAAATATTTAAAAAGAAACTAAATATTAGAAATATTCCCATTATAAAGGATTGGATGATTTTCTTAGTCTTACTCAATTTAATGAAGATGATGTCTCATTAGAAATTATATCACAACTCTTGTATATTTTATGAATACCCATTTCTATTTCCATTAGTAATTAAAAATATAAACAGGGATGATGAAATTTTGGTAGGGGAATGAAGCACCCTAAGATTTGAATTCGTAATTCTACATTAAATAAATACTATATTAAATACCTTTCTTTACACACAACACTGAACCAAAATGATACTTTGATGTATTTTATTAAAATAAAATTTGTATTAAATGAGTTTGTTACAATTTAGTCATTTAATTTGTTTGTATAAATAAAATTAACCCAAATTATAATTCTATATATAATAAAAAATTGAGTTCATTTTTCTTACTAATTATTTTATAATGTTCAATTTGTGTATACAAATGACTAATAAGATAATTTTATGCTTACAATTGTATTCTAAAAAATGATTTTTTAGGCACTATAATATTTATATTTAATGTAACTAAATTTATTTTCGTCAAATAATGATAATATATATTATTGATATGAATAATATATTAACTATTATTTAATTAAAATTTGAAATGAAATAAGAACTGGAACACATACTATTTAAGGCATTATTTTTTAATAAAAATAGTTGTTTATTATATTTTATCTTTCCATTTAAAATTTTACACGTTAAATTTTATAATTTTAATTTTAATAAAAGAAATTAATTTTTTGGTTCAACATGTCGATATTATCTTATGTTAAATTTCTGTGTTTTCTCTAGGGAATTTTTTTAGTTGGATAATAATAAATATCATTTTTAAAAATACTGTGACTTTTATGAAATTATTAAAGATATAAGCATGATGTTACATTTTTCTTCTGTAAATATATATTTATTAACTATAATTATATATTTAAAATATTATTTTTAATTTAGATACATATGAATAACATTTTTCAACATAATCAGTATTTTAAATAATATTACGTATTATGTTTTAAGAATAAATTATTTCAAAATTAATTTTTATAAGATTTAAAAATATAGTAAAAGAAAAAAATATTTTAAATGAAAATTCCAACATTATTTAATAAAGGTAATTTTATTTCTAGATAAATGAATATAATAATGATGTTTAAAAAGGTGTTATTGTGGTAAAATTAAATGTTGGTAAAAGATAAAAATAATAAAGAAAAGGAATATAATTCCATAAATATTATCTCTAAATGTGTTTTAAATTTTTTTTATCTACCTACACTCTTACCCTCTACATTATGTATCACTTTTGGTGCCACATTACTTGTATAGTGCACCTCTGATTAACAAAATGTCACTCTCCTCACTTATAAAAGGATATATTCACCACCCCACTTTTACTCACACAAAAATCATATTCATTTAAAAAAAGTTGATATAATCCCTCATACACACACCTATATATTTTTTAGTGACCCTTATATCCTCAAAATACCACCCCTCAACGGTTTAAGACTATTTTCAAATGAGTTATTTCAAAGGGTATGGAAAAAATATCAAATCTCTTTTTTTCATTTATATTTCTTTATGTATTATTATCCTACATTAAAATTAAATTATAACATCCTAAAATAATAACATAATATTAATTATTATACTTTTTTTATATTAATGGAAAATAATTATCTGCCTTCATCCCGTATCCTTCAAAAAATGGAAATGCCATTTATCTATATGTGTGAACTACCACTTCCATTTACGAGGTACCTCATTTTTCACCACTAAATTTAATGAATAGATATAATAATTTAATTAAAGAATAAATATTTTATTGATAGATCAAATTAAATTATTAATATTAAAATTAATTTCTAATTTATTTCATTTCTATAGAAAATTAAAATATTTCTCATGCATACGTACGAACTACCACCGCTATAGATGACTAGTTACATTTTTCATAATCTCCTTAAATTTATGATTCCAAAAATATATTTTATGATCTTATATGATAATAAGGATTTATATATTTCATTAATATTATTCTTTAAATATACCATAAGATATATTTATCAATATAAATTAGTATGATTATATTAGTAAATTACCCAAAACAAACTCCTCGTCAATTTCAACTTTATCAGTCATGAAAAAATTTATCATGGAATAAAACTAGAACATTATTAATAACAATTAAATTTAAATTAAATTACGTTATATAATATTGAAACTATTTATGTTCATTTAGAGAATAAGTTTCTACATCGACATTTTAAATCACGCGTAAAACAATCGAATCACTAGCATCTAAGGATGAAAATAAAATTTAAGTAACTAGTAAACAAATATTGAATGATTATAGATAATTAATAGAAAAAAATTAATAGGAATAAATATGGTCCTAAAATAATTTAATAATATGGTTATGTTAATTATAAAATATTTTAAAGATCCTTCATGATATTTGGGAGCTAAAGGTAGGGGTTTCTTATCTCACTTTTATTTCCTAAAGATATATTTCATATTCACCACTGGATTTATATTTTGTGGTATATATGATAACATATGGATGTTTATTTCTTGATTTTAGTAAATTAATGGGATTTTAAAACTCATCACAATTTATATTTTTGATGGTATTTCAATTTAATGAAACGGTTATTGTATGGGTATCTAATCCCGCTTTTATTTCTTGAGAACATATGTTGAATAGACTAATAATTTAATATTATGTGGTTTATATACATCCATATGGATTATTTTATTACCCTTTCATTAAATTAAATATATTTTCATATCCTTTAGAACTTATCTTTTTCATGAATTTTTTATCCCAATATTATTGAATCCATAAGCCTCTTTCTAACTCGATTTTTGTTTGTTAATTTATGGTTGTTATTTTTGAACATTATTTTTTAAGTTGGGTGTATTCAATCATATGAATTAAATATATTGTAATTAATATCTTATTTCATTATAATTAAAATTCTATCTTATGAAATATTTTTTGAATTATTTTCACATCAAATATTTTCATTTGATTCATTTCATTCTATGTAAAAATATAGCATTGTTGAGAATAATACTCATCCAATTTAATGTATAGTTTTCATTCATATCCATGTTATATATTTTTTGAAGTATTTTACTTTTTTTTATTCCTAAATATTGATTTTATAATCATATTTTCAAATTTCAATGAATTTTTTTTGAAAATAAATGTTTACCATATTTTGTATGATGGGGTTTTAAATAAAGGTATTTTAAAATGCTGAAAAATACATTTAATTCGATAATTATATATTCCATATTCCATACCACACTTCCTGTTGAAAAAATTTATTTAATTTTCAAGGAACCTTTACTGATGATTTTATTTAAAAGTAAATATATTCAAAAATATCACATTATCTTTTCCAAAATGTCTTTTCAATATGACTTATAACTTTATATTTTAAAATTATCATAAAACTATTTAATAGTTTTTTCAATTATTATTATAATTTTTTATTACGAACAGTCATTTAAATGTTTTAAAATGGATTTATAAATTATTTTAATTCATAATGATTTTGAATAATTGTGTAACATTTTTTATATATCAAAAAAGTAAGACTTTTATTATTAAAAAATTTATAATTGAAAAATTGATTTTAAAAGATTTTATTATAAAGAAATAATTCTTTAATGTTTTTAAACCTTTTTAAAAATTCTTTCAATCTTTATTTATTTTATAAAGTTTATTTTTTTAATACCATTTTGGGATTAAAATAGTGATTTTAAAAATGTTTTATCAATATTAAATAATTTCATTTTAATGATAACACTTTTATGGAGGTTTCATGCATTTCAAGAAATGAATACATGGTCTTTTTTCAAATTTATTTATATAGTAAACATAAAATGTAATTTTTTATATATATGAGCATGTATTTAGGTATATTTTGTTGCATTTAATTTATGTTATTATAATAGTATTCTCCATCTTTATATGGATGGCTTATGGGGTTAATATTTTATGTATGTTTTCATGAAACTCATTTATTTCCCATTGGGGTATTAATTAATAATACCCAAAAATTTATTACTCTACATGGATTATGATCATGTTAATTGATTGGGGAGAATAAGGACACCGTATATGTTTTTATTTCAATGTATATGATTACGTATGAATAAGGAAAGTTGATTATACATTTATTTTTTTCACTTATTTCATATAGTTAATGAATAAAACCTAATGAAGTGACGAGAGAGGCCAACCATTATATGTCTCCTAGATATATCGGTTGGTCCCATGAGACAAAATATTTATGTATTTGGTGTATGTTCACATAGTAAAATTTTGATCCCATCATTGATGTCATGATAGAAAGAATGATTTATTGGATATGGCCGTGATGGTAAGAATAATGTCTTAGAATAAGGCCTCAATGGTAGTATATAGTTGTCCGACATTACTCATCCCATCACTACGAATTAATTTCTTTTTACCCATTTCATTGTTTAAATTTCCATTTTTTCCATGGATATATTTCAAAATCATGTTATTTATTATATTTCATGTTAATTGATCATTCTTGTGTACCATAATGTGTACAAAAATTGTATTTATGATAGTTTTCATAGTACGCTTCCCCTTTCCGAGAATCTGATCTTTCCCTTTAATTTTCATTCCTTACCTAGGGTACCAAGAATAGATCTTTGAGTGAAGTAAATTATGTAATAAAATTAATAAGAATTTTTTCAATTATTTTACTATGATATGTTGTATGTTCCCCCAACCCAATACTCCGTAGCATTACTGAGCTAGGTTCGCTATGTTACCACATTCGTGCCTCCCTATACACCATCGGTTGTCAAATATTAGTTAGGGTGTAAAGAATATTGTATAGAGACTATACCTTCTAGTAAATAGTTGCAATAATAAAATAATTAATATAAATAACTATACATGAAAACTATAAGAAATAATGGATAGAACCAAGCATCCAGATAATAAAAAATACCATGTAATGTAAAGATATATCTAACTCAAAGACATGCTGGAAGACATACATGTAAATGAATAATAATTCTGAATTAAAGACTCAAAATTCCCCAATATTGAACACAATGTTTGTCACATCCACAATATCCAACCCATTGAGCAAGAAATCATTCAACATTGGGGAATTTTCCCTTGTCCAAAGCTGTATCCATAAAATATTCCTAGGTATTAAATAGTATCCTGAAGAGGTTTTGGGTTCAACTTAGTAGAATGATACCTGTTGTGTCTAAATAATTAAGTCTAAATATAAAGAGACAAAAATATTATTTTAAATAACGGTATTAAATAATAAATTAATATGGCACATAAAATTAACCCTCCAACCCTGAGTTAACATCTAGGTCATCCAAACCTTTTCCGACGTGATGTAGAATATATATATCATGTGGTGGATCATATTGTATCAATATGGATTACATATTCCATGTAAGATTCTATTATCTAGGATGGATCTCCAATTATATTTCTCATGCACCCATGTAATATTGGGATCAATGTGAATGTCACATGCTGGAGTTTCATACAACTTCCCAAGGTGTAAAAACATACCAAGGGAAAAGTAACCATCATATAGTAAACTATTTCCCATGATAGAGGCACTTATGTTTTCCCATGGAGCACTTATAATAAAATTTTAAAATAAAATCTCATAACATATCATAATGGACTCCAAACCATGCTAGCTCCACCTATGTGTTCCTATGGTTCACTTCCAAGATAAGGTAAAATTCAAGTATCTAGTAATCAACACCATGTCACATCAGTAAAATCATACCAATAATAATTATATAAAATATTAAACCTTTCAAATAAAATTTAAACTATCTAATTACCATTTATCAAGACATTTATTCTTGATTGGTGGACTATCTTATCCATCTCAAATCAATGTAGTCATATAATGAAAATTTTTGTGTTTTTATCTTTCACATGTTATACCAAGATCACAAATATCAAAACTAACATGTTCTTCCAAGATCACATTATATTTATTGTAATGTATCGACCTCAGAAGCCCAGAGTCGGTGCATTATTATATATCATTGGCAAGATCACAAAATATCATGTCTTGAAAGACCGATTAGTTTAGTAGCCTTGGAAGTACTAGATACATTCATAATGTTTACATTACATCATAAAATGGAAAAGTACAACAACATTGTTTCCATAGAAAACACTCAGATCCCATAGACTATCCCTGTAGGTCAGACAAAATATACTTCTTCGTATCCTGGGAAAAATAAAACATAGAAATGGGTGATCTCAGATGCTTAGTAAGGATAACAATATAGCGGAAACTTTCATAAATAAGCACAAACATTTAAGGAAATATATAAGACTAAAACAAAACCATTAAACTTAAACTTCAGCATAATATGGAAAAGATAAAATCAAATGCTGCCATTTAATTATTCACATGGATATTTTACTAGTCGAATAATAACATGCAATATCAATAGCCACTTTCATAATGATGGAACGCATAATGCCGGACTTTATAACCACATAGTCATGGCCTTGTTCCAAGACTACAAATAATATTTTTTGAAGGCCTTGTACCAAGACACTAGTTTTTCTCATGAGACGTATTGATGCATCGAGGAGCAATAGCGGGCTCCACCTTTCAATTACTAAATCCAATGCATTCCTCATTTTAAAAGGATTAAACATAACATAAACATTCATATTAAAACTAGCATATGAAATGTCAATACTTTAACTATAACCCATGAATGCTATTAAAATAATAGTCCACAATCAAATATATCAAAAAACCTTCAAAACAATATGGAATATTTGTATCATAACAAGTAAAATTCAAGCAAGTTTAAAATTCATCAAAGAATGTTTACATAGATGAAAATGATATGTAAAACTCTTTTAGAGAAATATCCCTTATTCTTGAAAACATTTAAAAGTAAGAAAATTTAAAAAGGAAAACATTTAAATAAATATTTTTAATAAAATTGTCTCATAACACTTCGAAACTTTTGAAAGGAATTAACATTTTTAAAACATTCAGGTCCATATAGATAAATCCTTAAAACCCATTTTTAAAACATGAACATTAATGAGAATGATTTAGAAGAATAAATATTTAAAACATTTAAAATGTCATTTTAGTGAAAAAAAGTCCCTTAAAATAATCCATTTGAATACTCTTTCCTAAAACATGGACATGGATAATTAATATGTCCCATTATATACTTACGTAAAAACAACCTCGGATAATAAAGAGATTGTGAAATTAGCCCTTACCTTGAACTTTCCTTTGATCGAGGTTACGTTTAACCTCATGTATAATGACCATAGTATGTTATTAGATTATAACATAACCAAATTAATATTTATTATATCATAAATGATACATTTATGACTTTATACTACCCATTTAATAAGGATTTCCATGTTAAATTAACATTTTGGGTAATAATATCTTTCTTTATCGTATGTATTTTAACTTGTTATTCTTGATCGTATCATTTAGATCATGATTTAAATACTTACAGAATATAAAACATTATTTATATATAATATATATTTATAATATAAATGTGTATAGTAGAAAGATATATGAAATGGAAAACACCGTTTATAGAGACAGTTGGCCGTACGTACGCATAAACGATTTTTCTGTTTTCATATCGCATTGAATGGAAGTAAGTGAATGAGATGAATGTAAATATATATATATATATATATATTATCATTTTTATGTCATATATTACATACTTATTAATAATATATATTTTTATAATCATCATTGAATGTTGAACGTGGAAATGAATCTCATCGCATCGTGGAGACGGTAATCCGTACGTACGCACGAGTGAAAATATCATTATATTGATGATGAAATCGTATTAAATTGGATGGTATATCATATATATACATAATCATTAACTTGTTATTTTTATTATTTACATTTTTTATACTCATTATTATACCCATCCAAATAATGAAGTCTTTTAATAACAAACTACATCACGACGTGGAGACGGTAAGCCGTACGTACACACGTATAGTGACATGTCATTCAAAGAATGGATAGAACAATGAATATGGTTGTACCATATTTATAATAATATCGCAGTATATATTATATATTGGAGTTATTATTTTAGAATGAAAACAACAAAGAAAGAGGAAGTGGAAGAAGAAAGAAACTTGAAAGAGGTGATGAAATATTTACCTCTTCTTCGGGCTCTTTCTTTTGATTTGATCAAAAGGGATCCTTAGGTTGGATTTATAACTAATTTAAGGACTATAGGATTAAGGTAGGATAGTTTATAGGGTATTTGGTTAGAGTTTGGATGATCCAAATGGCTATGAAGGTGTTAATTAGAGAGAAGGGGGACTGCCCTTTTATAAGAGGGGTGAGGGGCACCTTAGGAAAAGCTAGAAATATTATTTTATAATAAACTCATTTTTGGTTTATAATGGCTCCAAAATGAATTATTTAAATTAAAAGGTGGGTATGGGTTATAAACCACGCAACCAATAGGTTTTAGACAGATTTTGGTCACTATATTAACTTTATCTTTTAGATTTAACTCTTAGTTAAATAGTTTGACATTTACCATGTCTCTTTGTCTTTTTATATTATATGGTTAATAAACATATTATTCACTTCCAATAGAACCCTAAGTGGTTCATTAATAATAAACCAATCCTTATATATGTCTTTTGGCTAAAATTTAGGTTTTCAGGAATAGAATATCAATTATTAATATAATATATGTTTTAAAAACTCTTTTATGTCAATTTTGATGCTATTTGGTATTTTGTTTTAGATAAATTCATATCACCATTATTACTTATTAAAAAATTCATATAGCCAACACTAAAGTTTAATATTAACTTATAAAATTAGTTTAATTCATAAAATGTCTCAAATTACATTTATTTGGATATTTATAATGTCAATTATTTTAATCTTTCATTAATACGGTTATTAATGCATCATTATTGTGTTATATATAAATTTAATTATTTAATTTCTAAAAATTATAAATAAAATACCATTATTTATGAAATCATTTTATATTTCTAATGAATATTTATAATCGAATTTATATTATGTATAACTCTATATTAAAAATGTTTTAGTTATTAAACATTAAATTTAACACTTTTAACTCTTCTTTGAATTAATTAATAATAAATGTCCAAGTCTAATCCAAGTGGAACAAATAGGTTCATATTTAATTCCTAAGGTTTTTTTTGGTCTAATTATACTTATCCAATATTATTAACACATGTGTTAGGTTAATAATAATATCATTTTACCATTAATTACCATATTTACTTTTAACCGCGGTAAATAAAATTATAAAGTTATTATTCACCGAAGAATATTTTCATCTTATTAAACCACATTTTACTTTCTGATATAAACCATGTATCTCTAATTTTTTAAATTCAACTC
The DNA here is from genome assembly GCA_963277665.1 of Viscum album. Lineage (NCBI taxonomy): Eukaryota > Viridiplantae > Streptophyta > Magnoliopsida > Santalales > Viscaceae > Viscum > Viscum album. The sequence continues at coordinate 1,759,338,108 of OY728138.1, forward strand.
AAAAAAGTTGTAAAATTAAGTTTTATGAAAATTTGAGAATGCTCCTAGGAGGTGGGTAAAAGACTATAAAAAGTTCGATAAAATTTTTATATATCTAAAATTATTATAAACTGAATCTAATAAATTACATTGAATTTATATAGGTATTATTTATTTATTTTTAGGTAATATAAATTTAAATAAAATAAATAATTATTTAAATAAAAAGTCGGTTTTAAACAATTATTTAGTGTTTTTCACTATTCATCCAAAATTGATAGCTTTTAGAAAAATAACAAAAATTCACCCTAATATAATTTTGATATTCAGAATTATAAAATGAATTCTATTTTACCAATTTCAAAACATATAAGTTTCATTAATTAATTTAAAATTATTTCTCATTGTCAAAACAAAAAAGTGTATTTTTAAGAAATAATAACTATCAAAATATTGACACTTGTTTATGTCCAATTTCAAAGTGAAATTACTTAAAATGACAATCATTAGATTAAATGGTAAAAATATAATCAAATTATACTTACAAACCATTAAAATGTATAATTAAACACTATAAATTATTTTGATTAAAAAAGTTGTTTTCAGTTAAAATATAGTATTTTCCACTATTCACCCAAATATGAAAGTTATCAGAAAAACACCAAAAGTTTGTTGAAACAAAATATTTATGTCCCAATAATAAAGAAGAAGTTTATTTTTTTCAAATTTAATATATAAAATTTTCAAATATTGGAATTAAAAAATATTCTCCATTAAAAGGCAATTAAATTTCATTTTTTGAAAAAGAATTCATTCATCTGAAAACAAAAATGAATTTATTCTCACAGTATGTCTAAGAAACACATAATATGGATTCTAAAATTATAAGGATTATATAATGTTTAAATTTCAGTTAATACTATTTATATCCACTTTTTAAAGGCAAGTTTGGTAAATCGTGGTGCGCTTAAACTCAGTGTTGTGTGTAGTGAAAATTATTGAATTAATTTGAAGAAATAATGTACTATGAAACCTTGGGGTGTTAAATTTTTCCCTACATAAATAAATTACGTCCTTGAAATTTGAAATTGTTCTTCTAAAATAAAAGGTTGAAAATATAAAACACTTTCTTGGGAAAACCCACATCAGAAATTGGGATAATAAAATTTAGTCTTAATAAGAGTAAAAGGTGAATGAAAAAGTCACAATTAAATTATGATCTCAATTAGAAAAACATTATTGTAAATTAAATACACCTAATTGGAGGAATACATAAATATTTATAGGGAGTGATTGAGGTCATCAGTCAAAAACAATTATAGAATTGAGGGCCTCAAAGCTATCAATCTATGATGATTTAAAATATCATCGGTTCAACAAAACATAAGGTATTAGGATAACACATTATTAGTTTCAAGATACCTTACCTAAAGTTTAAGAATTAATTTTTTCATAGAATATGAGAAGAAAAAAATATATTTGACAAGTAGAGTTCCACCCTTTAACTAAGTTCTACCACAAACTCGTTTTTCACTCTAAAAGATAACATAACATAAAAAAATATTTTATTTATCATATTCATATAGGGTTCCAAAAAATGAATTTATAATTCTTCTACCAGACCTTTTAAAAAAACTAAATTATTTAATCTGGGATATCATGTGGGCCAGTGGTAGGTGATACACACTTGTCACCCTTCGGTTGCGGGTTCAAGTTTCGCGGCCTTTCCGGACGCGACGGGTTGTCGCCCGACCTCCGGGTTATCCTTTTTATGGAAATCAAAAAAACATCTCAAACTCGAATTATCCAAAAAATTTCTCTCCAAACTCACTATGCAGAATTTATAAAGAAGGTAAACACAATTAAGATCATTTTTTCCACGTAATAACATGTGAATACCTTCATCGTGTATTCTTTTAAAACACTACAAAATCCTGAATTACCATAAAACCTTTTTGATTATATTCATGCTCCCTTATTCCTTATAGAATACTGGATATACTCCTTCTATCCAAAAATGTTGTAAACTCCAACAATGATGGAATATAAAAATCATTAATCCATTTCAAGGTAGTCAAGAATATCCAATATAATTTATCCAAATCAATCATGTATTATTCTAAAAATCGCTACATCAGTATCAGAACCATATTATGGTTTATCTTTCTCTAAACCATATATTTTCCAAAAATGTTACCTACTATTGAGTCACTTTTCTTGGTTCCACACAATCTCAAGTCCTTAATGAAATACTACTGCAGTACAATCCTTATATACTCTATAATTCTTATAACATGTACATCATTAATACAATTCTCAAATTAAACAATACTTATTAACAACATAAGAAATCTAATCATTACTCTTCATCATCGATAGTATCATAACTTTATTATTATCCAATAGCATCATTTGGGATATACTCTGGTGATTTGGAAATTGATCTATGTAGTGTTCCAACTCCTTGCAGATGAAGCATTGTACATTTCAAGATTTTTTCTTAAACTTTCAATCATGTACTTGGTGTCCTTTTTCTCCACACTTATAACAAACTCTCATTCCCTTCAATCATTTTCTAAGGTGATTATTTCCACAGTTATCATATATGGGAAAATCATCCTTTTCTCTATTCCCTTTATCCATATTTCTCTATTCCATCCTTTTCTTCTCTTGCTTCCCTTAAAAGGCATAGGACTTAGAGAATTATTTACTTATATTATCATCACATGATAATATTTTCATCATATGTCTAGAATACATCAGAAACTATTTCCCTTATAAATGTTGGATTAATACTTTGAAAAATATGATCCTTCCTACTTTGTGGATCATAAATATTTTTGGAGTTCACATTCCTTCTACTGGGTTCCATTTCTATACAATGGCATACACTATGTCAATTTATGAATTTCACTGAATAATTCCAAACATGTAAAATAACTAAAATAAATTGAAAATTTTATGGATATAATCCATAATCATAAAAATATTTTCTTTAAAGAGGTATATACTCGTAAATCCTTCCTAATGATTTCTAAAGAAAGTGAGAATTATCCTAAGAATATCCCCCAGGAGTGTTGTAACCAAGAGTGCAGCAAGGCCCGTTGTCGTTCACCAGTTCTCATTTGATTCTAGCTCAAAGAGGTGTTTTCAGGTTTTACCCCTAGGTACATCTGTACCAGATCCACCTCTACCTACTCGTATCCAGATAGGGATATATTTTCATGAAAAACTCACAAAATCTCTACAGTACCAAGATTCTAGGAAGTTATTTTATACTAATCCTCAAAGTCTATCTTAGGTCTGTGTGCTCTAATTAGAGTTTACCTAAATATAGTTTCCAAGGTTTATACTAGACTTCCTCTGATACTAACTATAATTCCTCGACCCCAGAATCCCAGAGTCAGTGCATTATTACGTATTATTGGCATGATCACAAAAGATCAAGTATCGAAAGTCCGGTTAGATTAGTACCCTTGGAAGTACTAGATACATTCATAAGGTTTACATTACATCATAAAATGGAAAACTACAACAAAATTGTTCCATATAAAACACTGAGATCCCGTAGACTATCCTTGTAGGTTATACACATTATACTTCTTCGCATCCTGGGAAAAATAAAACCTAGAAATGGGTGAGCTCAGATGCTCAGTAAGGATAACAATATAGCGGAAACTTTCATCAATAAGCATAAAAAATAGACGGAATGTATAAGACTAAAACAAAATCATTTTAAACATAAACTTCATCATAATATAGAAAATATAAAATCTAATAATTCCATTTAATTATTCACATGGATATTCTACTAGTCGAATAATCACATGAAATATCAATATCTACTTTCATAATGATTGAATGCATAATTCCAGACATTATAACCACATAGCCAAGTCCTTGTTCCAAGACTACAAATAAGATTTTTTCAAGAACTTGTTCCAAGATACTAGTTTGTCTCATGAGAACTACCGATGCATCAAGGAGCTATAGCAGGCTCCACCCATAACATACTAAGTCCAATGCATTCCTCATGTTAAATTTTTTAAACATAACATAAACATTTATATTAAGACTAGCATATTAAATGTCAACACTTTAACCACAAACCTGGAATGGTATTAAAATAACACATCCATAGTCAAACATATCAAAAAACCTTCCATACGATATGGACGATTTGTATCATAACAAGTCAACTTCAAATACGTTTATAATTCCTCAAAGGTTGTTGACATAAATGAAAATTATTTGTAAAACTCATTGATAGAAATATCCCTTTTTCATGAAAACATTTAAAAGTCACACAATTTATAAAGGAAGACATTTAAAGAAATTTTTGAATCAATGTGTCTTATACCACTTTGAAACTTTTTAAAGGAATTAACAATTTTAAAACCTTCATGTCCATATAGATAAATCCTTAAAACCATTTTGAAAACATGAACATTAATGAGAATGATTTAGAAGAATAAATATTTAAAATATTTAAAATGATGTTTTAGAAAAAAAAGTCCCTTAAAATAATCCCTTTGAAAACCCTTTCATGAAACATGGACATGGATAATAAATATTTCCCAGTATATACTTACGTAAAAACAACCTCGGATAATAAAGAGATTGTGAAATTAACCCTTACCTTGCACTTTCCTTTAGTCGAGGGTACGTTTAACCACATTTACAGTGAACATTGTATGTTATTAGATTATAAAAGAACCATATTAATATTTATTATATCATATATGATTCATTTATGACTTTATACTGCCCATTTAATAATGATTTCCATGTTAAATTTACATTTCGGGTAATAATCTCTTTTTTTATCGTACCTATTTTAACTTCAAATTCTTGATCGTATCATTTAGATAATGATTTAAATAATTCCATAATATAAAACATGATTTATATATAATATATATTTATAATATAAATATGTATAATAGATAGATATATAAAAAGGAAAACAACATTTATGTAGACAGTAGGTCGTACGTACGCATAAACGATGTTTCTATTTTCATATCGTATTGAATAGATGTAAGTGAATGAAATGAATGTAAATATATATATATATAGTAGAAGTTTTATTTCATATATTAAATACTTATTAATAATATATATTTTTATAATCATCGTTGAATGGTGAACGTGGAAATGAATCTCATCGCATCGTGGGGACGGTAATCCGTACATATTCATAAGCAAAAATATCGATATATTGATGATGAAATCATATGAAATTGGATAGAATATCATATATAAAGAATCCTTATATTTTTATATTTATTAGTTATTTCATTTATACACATTATTATACCCATCCAAATAATGAAGTGTTTGAATAACAAAATACACCACGACGTGGAGACGGTAAGTCATACGTACGCACGTATGGTGACATGTCATGGAAAGGATGGATAGAATAATGAATATGGTTGTAAAATATTTATAATAACATCAAATTATATAGAATATACTGGATTTATTATTTTATAATGGAAACAAAAATGAAAGAGGAAGATGAAGAAGAAAATAACTTGAAAGAGGTGATAAAATATTTACCTCTTCTTCAGGTTCTTCCATTGTATTTGATCAAAAGGGATCCTTAGGTTGGATTTATGACTAAATAAAGGCCTCTAGGATGAGGGGATGAAATTTGATAGGTTATTTGGGCAGGGTTGGGCTAATCCAATTTTCCTTGAAGGTGTGAATTAGAGAGAAGGGGAGTGCCCTTTAATAAGAGGGGTGAGGGGCACCTTAGGAAAAGGTAGAAATATTATTTTATAATAAAATAATTTTATGTTTATAATAGCTCAAAAATAAATTATTTATAGGATAAGGTGGGTATGGGTCTAAAACCACTCAAAAAATAGGTTTTAGACAGGTTTGGGTCACTAGATTAACTTTATCTATTAGATTTAACTCTTAGTTAAATAGATTGATATTTACCATGTCTCTTTATGTTTTAATATTATATGGTTAGTAAACATTCTATAAACTTCCAAGTGAACCCCAAGTGGTTTCTTAATGATACAACTATCATTATATATTTCGTTTGGCCTAACCTTATACTTTTAGGAATATAATATCAATTAATAATATAATATATGTTTTAAAAACTCTTTTATGTAATTTTTGACACTATTTGGTATTTTGTTTTTTCTAAATTTATAACATCATTATTACTTCAAAAAAAATTCACATAACCAACCCTAAAATTTCATACTAACCTATAAAATTTGTGTAATTCATAACAAGTCATAAATTACATTTATTTGGATATTTATAATGTCAATTATTTTAATCATTCATTAATATGGTAATTACTGCATCATCATTATGTCATAAATAAATTTAATTATTTAATGTATAAAAATTATAAATAAAATACCATTATGTAGGAAATATATTTATCTTCCTAATTAATATTTATAGTCTAAATTATCTTACTTATAACCCTATATTAAAAATGTTTTAGTTATTAAACTTTGAATTTAACACTTTTAACTCTTCTTTGAATTAATTAATAATAAATGTCTTAATCTGATCCAAGTGGACCAAAGAAGTTCATATTTTATTCCTAAGGTTGTTTTTTTTGAATTATACTTATCGAGTAGAATTAAGACATGTGTTAGGCTAATAATAATATCATTTTTACCATTAATTACCCAATTTACTTTTAACGGTGGTAAATAAAAGTAAACAGTTACTGTTCACCCAAAATTATTTTCATCTTATTGAACCACATTTTACTCACTGATATCAACTGTGTCTCTTGGATTTTTGAAATTCAACTCATAGAAGTGGTAAAATTAAGATTTATTTAAATTTGAAAATGCTCCTAGGAGGTGGGAAAAAGGCGGTAAAAAGTTCGATAAAATTTTTTTATATCTAAAATTATTATAAAATGACTCCAATGAATTAAATTGAATTGTTATAGGTATTATATATATATTTGGATATAAAATAAATTTAAATTAAATAAATAATTATTTATATAAAAAGTCGTTTTAAAACAATAACTGAGTGTTTTTAACTATTCATCAAAAATAAAAAAATTTCAGAAAAATACCAAAAAATCACCCTAAGATAATTTTGATACTCATAATTCAAAAATGAATTCCATTTTACCAATTTAAAAACAAAAAAGTTGAAATTATTAATTTGAAATTAAATCTTGTTGTCAAAAACAAAAACATATTTTTAAGAAATAATAACTATCAAAAGATTGATACTTGTTTATGTCCAATTTCATTGTAAAATTACATACAATGACCATAATTGGATTAAATGGTAAAAATATAATCTAATTATACTTTTAAACAATTAAAATGTATAATTCAACACTATAAATTATTTTTATTGAAAAAGTTTTTTTTCATTTAAAATATAGTATTTTTCAGTATTCAACCAAATATGAAAGTTATCAGAAAAACACCAAAAATTTATTGAAACTAAATTCATTATGTCCCAATTATAATGAAGAATTTTATTTTTTCAAATTTAATATATAAATGTTTCAAATATTGGATTTTAAAAAGGTTCGCCATTAAAAGGTTGTAAAATTTCATTTTTTACAAATATTTCTTTCATCTGAAAAAAATGAATTTGTTCTTACATTATGTCCAAGAAACTCATAATATGGATTATAAAATTATAAGGATTATAAAAAGTTCAAAATTCAATTAATACTATTCATAACAGCTTTTGAACGGCTTGTTTGGTAAGTCGTGGTGCGCTTGAACTCAGTGCTGCGTGTAGTGAAAATTATTGAATTACTTTGATGAAATACCGTACTATAAAACCATAGGGTGTTACATTTATTCATTTGTTATTCCAAATTCACATAATCAATTTTGTCATTTCAACACAAATCCAAGGGTGGGTGAACTTATCGAGAATCCATACATCTAGTCTCAATGCCAATAAACCCAGTAGGATCCATGGGAGGTATAGTCCAGTGAAATCAATTAAATATTTGGTTACTAAATTAATTGTGTATTATTCATGGAATTTCATCTTGAATGTATTCATTTTATATACAAAAAAGTTGAAGAGACTGATTCTTCGTGATTGAAGATAACTCCCTAAGTTTAATGGAAGGGTTGAATAATGATGGAGCATGGAATGAGATCTGAGAACATATGGCATTGAAGATCTAAAAGGAAGATGGGTGAAAAATATTAACAATGTGAATAGAGGATCCATTTCATGAATACCTCTCTTTTCCACTAATTTTAAAAAAAACCATTGCCTTGGAATATAAATTTAGAAAATTACACTTCACTTCCAAAATATTATTAATGATATGAGTTTTTGATTCAAAGACCTCCCATTTCCATTTAGGACTAGATTGAATTTACTAGGGTCTACCCAGACCCATTCATACAAGGTATGTATTTCATGGGGTCTTTCCAGAATAATTCATGGAATGATTAAATTATGTAGCCATAAAGTTTTCCCCTCCTGCTTCCTCCAAGAACCACCCAAATGGCTCACAAATTTTATTACTAGGTTCTAAACCCAAAATAATTGAACACAATAAAATTTAACAAAAACTAAAGTATGAATGTACTTATAAAATAAGGGATCATATAAACATACCACCATATAATAGATCATCCCCGAGCTATGACCTAATTCATAACGATGTGTAGTAGTGAACATGTCTGGCCACTATGCATGCATATCATATTCCATATCATAGGTATCCCCTTTCACACAACCATATTTCCACTGTATTCATATAAGAGGTATAGTCTTCCATAAAGTATTTTTCTAACTATGATCTATGATATGAATAATATTCCCATCAATGGATGCATCTATATTGATCTGGATATAATAAATTTACATCATATGGGAAGGGTCAAGATGATATCTCTAAAGTTCTGATACCTAAAACACATCATTCAGGGAGTTGTAGTGTTGTGGAAGGTCCAAATGGGACACAAAGGGACCAACCCTTTCCTCTATTTCAAATATCCAGCAAACCTAGATTCTAGAATTCATTACTTCGCGATACATTGTTTCCAAAGACTCGGTGACACCCAAAGAAACACATGATGACTAAACTAAAACCCTAGAGGGAATCTATGATGTTTATCATATGATTTCTACCAACTCTATGTGGTCACTAACCACTTCTGAATCAACTGAACCTACAAATATTTCTCCTTCATGAATCTAGGTCCATCTAGAACTTACTCACTAACATCCAACCAATAAATAGATGAACAAAACAACCTTCTATACAAAGACATAAAAGGATCCATTCGGATCAATTCCTTAAACTTTTTATGATAATATAACTCCATGTGTGATAGATAATTCCCCCAAGAACCATTATATTCCAGTACATAGGTCTATAACATATTTATTGGAATATGAATTGTCAATTTTTATTTGATATTTTTCAAAGGTTGAAAGGTTATACATAGAAAACCAGAAATCCCAGTTACTTTTCATGGCATGTCTAGAACTATGACATTAAATGTGGATCTCAATTAGAAATGATAATCCACATAACATTGTGAAATAGAACTATTTCCATCACATTGTGAGTACCCAGATCATTGATTTTTGTGGTCTCTCTAGTAGTAAAGAAGATATCTAACTTCATCATTTGATACACGACCACCCATACAACATCATTCTTATAAGGTTTCTTAGTAAATATTATCATGAATTCCATGGAGACATCATCCCTTTCCATTTTGGAATGGTTATAGGATTCAACTACCATCAGTCCTCTAGTTCTTTTCATTAATCTTCTGATAAGATAAACATCTTATAAAAAATATGTCCATCTCCATTTTCATCCCTAGCCACCAATATTATCTATATATATCAAAATAAATATTTTTCACACCTGAATATACCACCCTTATAGAATTACTAAACTATCCAATCATCTCATCATATAATCTTGTAGGATCCCATATATGACCATGGATAATAAGAACATTGTTGTTACCAATATAACATCTTTATGGTGGTACTCCACCATATATGTTTTCCCTTAGATCAAAGACCTATGAATTAGATTATGTTTGCATATTGATAAAGTATATAATTATGCTTATAATATATTTCAATGACATAGATACTCATCCTAAGGACTCTTAAACATCTCAATGCCAGTCTTCCATGATTTCCATTAGCTATAAATCATTACATCCCTCTCATACCTCCAATGTCTTCATATTCAGGCTCAAATATTCAGTAATAATGTTTCAATTTCATTGTGTATAAGCTAGCTCAAAATTTTGGGCTGTAGATACTCAAACCACTTAATTTTATAAATTTTTATGTATCACTAAGAATACATGTACTTGAGTATCTTATGGTGCTTGTACACTATAAAACATTCACCCAAAAAAATATGTATCCTACGTCTCAAGGAATGTACCACCACAACTAGCTCCAGACGATGATTTGGTTAATTCAACTCATGTGGTATAAATTATCTTGATCAATAAGAAAACATTTATTCCTACTATATTATAACTTCTCAAAGTCTAACTGTATTTGTGTTGAACTATAAAATATAATCCTTACCTAGAATAGGTTAGGTGAGGATTATTTCATAGGTTAAAATGATATTTAGGACCTTGAAATTCCTTTCATATATATATGACCAAATGAACTTAATCCCTTCTTTGGTTATCCCATAAATTGGTTCCAATAAATTGGACATGTCCTGGATTAACTGTTGATTATAACTTTCTAGACACAGAAATCTCTGAATCTCAAAGATGTTTTTTGGCCACTCCATTGATTCTATGTTCATACCCTCTTCTAGGTCCACATACACTCCACCCTATGCGATAAAATAACCTAGGAAGTCCCCTTTATCAATCCAAAATTTATAGTTTGATATATTTCAATAAATTTGATGCTCTCTCAACAAACCCTTGATGATGTCAAGGTGTTGGGAATGATCGTCTATATACAAGATTTAAACTAAGATTCCATTGATAAAAATACTAAAAACTGATCCAGAAATTGGTGGAAAAAACTTGTTCTTCAAAGCCATGAATATTGCTGGTTCGTTTATCAAACCAAATTACATCACTATAAACTCATTCAAGTTATAACAACTCATAAAGTATCTATGAGGTATGTTAGTTGGTCTCACCCTCACCTAATGATACCCAAATATCATGATGACCTTGGATAATATTTTAGAACCTCTTATTAAACTATAGAGATCATTGATATGTGAAAGGGGATACTAGTTTTTTACTATCATATGATTCAGTATCTAATAATCCAATCATAAGCGCAATGTTCCATCAGCCTTCTTGGAAAAAATTAATGGGATAACCTAACAGATAATTTCATGGTCATATGAATCCTTTTTCTTATAGTTCATCCCATCAAAGTTTCAACTCAAAAAAGCTCTGGTGGTTCCATCATATGAGGAAGGATATAAACTGGCTCAAATATGACCATTAACTCAATCACAAACTTGATTCTCCCACTAAGGTGTTTAATTGGAGAACTATTTAGTAAATTATTCAAAAAAATAGTCTGCCATTGTATGAAAATTATCATTGAAATTACATTGTCATCCATAATATGGAATTCTATCTAGTCCATGAGAAAATCCAATCTACACAAAAATGTTCCAAAATGACTGACACCAATATCTCTATCACCCTGGTGATAAGAGATTCCACCTTTTATAGATATAAAGTTAACTCTCCTATGATAATTTTTTATATGATCCTATTATAGAACTAGAAAATCAATACCTATAATCAAATAAATACATTTCATTTCTAGCATAGACATCTCCTAAAAGAAATAGTATCATCAAATTTCAAGAGATCATCCCTTGTAGTATTTTATAGAATATAATACACATCTAATAGAGTGTTAATTATTATTATCCCATCCTAGAGAAACATATCAAAACCACACACTTTTTTAAATTAACTAGATGATAATTAATGTGATACCCCTATATCAAACAAATTACATTAAATAGTAAATGAAAAATAAAATGCAGTGCTAACGGTAAAAAGTTTTATATCCAAATTAGATATAATAGACTATATATAATGTAGCTAACTATCCCCTCTACCCTAAACTCTCATTTATCTCCACTTTGCAACTCCCATTTGTTGGTACTCATACTCATATTCTGGGGTTCCATATCCCCTACTTCAACCTAAATTTCTAGTATAGATATAGCTATATGTTTCTTGAGGGGTACTTGATTACTTCCCATACTATTTTATTTTCCAAGATCCTCTACCATTTCTTTGTATCTAGTAGTTCCTATAAAACCTATGGATATGTTCAATCCATCCACAATCATGACACTTCTAAGTGGGGGGAAGGAAACAGTGTCCAATTATGACCAAACCATCCACAAAAAATTCAATTGAGTCATCCATGGTTGTTGGATGGTTTCCCACAACCCTGGATACTCTAAACTCTACTATAATGGTGTTAACCATCGTATAAGTTCTTCTTTCTATGAAAAGAAAAATTCCATGATCTCCAAAATGAGATTATCAAGCCAATACTCGAGGCCTTTATCAAGATCCCCTTCACGATGAGTACTTAGTTTAGAATATCTCCGATGTTTCTCAATTAATAAATGTTCACCTAGGATATTAAATCTTATAAAATCACATACTATAAATGTTTCTCCAAATCAATCTTATTATCATCGATGGAAAATGAAAATAAATAGTCAAATGAAGCATCTCGCATAATCCATCATTGACATGTCACCCTACATCTTGTCTACTAACTTGAGAGATCTAACATCCTTCAATATCTTTTAATAGAAGTATCTTAGTAACATTAACTAGAATTCCTTCCAGGTTATCTTCTCTTTCTACAAGCTTTCTCTATAGTGTCCCGCCAATTCATGGCTTGTACTCCTAAAATCTAATCAACAAGATTCACCCTATTATCATTGGGTTTCTTGAGGTGATTAAATATTATCTAGGTTGACTTTATCTATAAGTTATCTATCTAGATTAAACCCTCCCCTATCAACATTGGAGGATACTATATCTAGAACTCTTTGTTCAGATCATACATCAAATGAATAGTCTCCCTCTCTATGGATCGCATGACCCTAAGAAAACTATCAAGAATCTTATCATTCATCTAATCCTATAGATCTATAAGATTTTTTTGCTCAGATATGTTGTGAGTGTGTTGATTACCGCTCTCATAATTCATAGCCTAAAGATGATGTTGATGCATTTTTTTCAAAATAGTCAATACACTTCTAAAAAGTGGTTAATCAATACGATCATCCTCAAAAGGTGATAAAAATACAAGAGCATTAACTAAATGTTATTATTATCCTATATTAAAATTTTAATTGGATTGACATAATAGTCATTTTACATATTTTTTCTTAAATAAAAAAGGGATATGTTTTCATATGATAGGTATGCAATTACTCTATATATAATATATATGTTTATAACATGAAAAATTAATGTCAAAAATATATTCTTATATTCCTATAATGATGCATGAAAAACCGTATTGTTCCATATATGAACATGTTTAAAATTTAAACAAATACAAACAACACATAAGAAACAAAACACCCGAGACGAAAAAATATCCAAAATGTTATAAGAAAAACACAGAAACCACAATCCCACCCCTGTATACTTGGTTTTTATCCCATACATGGTTTGACTACTCAAATTTAAAATATCATTACTAATCCCATACACATAATACTCTCATGTATATCTTTCACAAATAGTAAAGGAATATAACATAACCACTTATGATACCAATTTGTAACATCCCAAGACTCAGTACTACCTCACACAGTCGAACTGGGTTGGCTTCATGAACACAGGAATTCCCCCTAGCCCACCCCCAGATATAAGAGGCTACAGAATGAAAGTGGTGATATCATGAATATACTATGTAGACTATACCCTATGTTATATAGTTTCTATAGTAGTGAAAATGATATAAATAATCAAACATGAAACCAATCAGAAATAATGTAAAAAAACAAAGAAATATAATAACAAAAAAAAGCATATAATCTTGAGAGGAATGTAACCCAAAGACATTATAGTAGTCATAAATATATAAGGATATTCATGAATAATAATATAAACCCAAAACCCCCATCTCTAACCCCTTTTTACTTTCATCACAAAGCTTCAACCCATCCATCAAGAAATCAATCTATACATGGACCTTTTTCTTTTCCTAGTCCTAGATCCATGAAATCATCCTCGGTACCTAACAGTGGGCTAAAAAGGGTGAGAGTTCAATTATTTATGTCAACACCTAGGGTGTCTAAAAAATAATTTCTAAATATACTATTCACAAAATAGTATGATAAGTAGGCATATTGAATCATAATATAATATGGAACAAAAAACAATGTCGACCCTCAAGCTCTGAGTTAGCACCCTGGTTAGCCAAACCTAATTTAGAATGATTATGAATATCTCTTTCAAGTATTTTATCCTCATTCATCTAGAAAAAACATTTATTTCTCGGTGTATTATTCTATCTAGGATGAAGCTCCGATAATCTATCTCAAAAAACCATGTATAACTAGAATCCATGAAAATATCCCATGTTGGAGTTGCTTATATATTCCTATGGAACAAAACTATAACTGGGGTAATGTAACCACCATATATTATACTTTAAACCATGATAATTCCATATACTTGTTCTAAAATCAAACTTCCAAACCAAGGGAAAAGCAAATTTCATAACATAGCATACTATAATCAAAACCATGCTAGAACCACTTACATGTTCCCATCGAACATTTCCAAGACACGGGAATAATTAATGTATCTAGTAACCAAATATAATTCCAAATAAGAAAATATATTTCCAATCATAAACATATCAAATAATAATTGTATATCATAATACTCAAATTCACTAATTACTATTTATCAATCCATTTATTATCGATGGGTGGAGTCTCCTGTCTAGTATGAATCAATGTAGTCATATCAAGACCAGTTGTCTATTATTATAGTTCACATATTATACAAAGATCAAAAATATAACAACCCACATGTTATTCCAATATCACATTGTTATAATTCCCATGTTTAGAAAAAAAACATTTCCAAGACTCAATGTTCATCAAAAATTAAAGTGTAGGATCACCTATCGAGTAGCCACAAGTTATGTCTCAACACCAATAAACATTAAAAGATCCATGGGAGGTCTGTGAATGTCAAATTAATTATATAATGGGTTAAGAAATTAATTAGTTCACATTAATTCCATTATAGTGTGATCATAATCATTAAACATGCTATAAAACATTAAATATATATTAGATATTTTCTAAAACCACCAACCTAAAAATTAAAAAAGGTGTTGAAGATTACTAAATATCCAAAATATATATGGTTTCTTCCTTTCATCCCTTTATTGAAGACCTAATATTTTATTAACATAACACATGGTATTTTAATACTGTAAGGTCAACTTGATCTAGGGTTCCCAAAGGAAAGTCCAATTGGTCATGGAGGAATATAAGAATGAGAACCCAATTCTTACCTTCAAACTCTCATTCTAGAAATCCAAGATCCAATAGGGAATTTATTCCTAATTTAATAGAACTACTTGAAGTTATAAAATGTAGGTTATCATAATGAGAGAGTAGGTAATGATATCTGAGAATGTAGGGCACTAAAAATTTAAAAGGATCATTGGCATGAAACTTTCAATACATGATTAGGGGAGTCACATTGTGAATGGATAGATCCTCCTTTTATAATGAAAAAACCATCTAATTTTCATAATAATGAAAAAATTCACTTTCTCATCCTAAATAAACGTTCAATGTGAGTTTCTAATTCATAAACTCTGCATTTCCATTCAGGATGTGAATGAGTTTCATGGGTTCTATCAACACCCATCCATTAGTATTATGGATTTCATTATCGATTCCTAGATTAATTCATTTCATGAATTAAAAAATCTATGTTGAGAATTAATTATTTAGATAGACATCATTTTCTCTACTTTTAACTCCCTTAATAGACTCATCCATCTCACATACATGATTATCAAGTTCCAGACCTAAACTGACATAAGAAGGTTCAACCAAATCTCGAATAGGTATTTAACTAGGAAAGATGGGATCTTAAATATGTTTTAATGTTTCCAATGTAATATAGAAAAAAATTATATATATTTTACTCTAATAATGATAAACAATGTGATCATTTATGATGTGATCCCTTGTATCTTGTGCCAATGTCATGTACTAACCACCATATCCAAGTTACTAGGGTTAGGGGAATTATAGTTGGTATAAATGCGGATTTAGTAAAAACCATGGGAACATGATTACGGAATATATATAATAAATATAATAACCCAATGATAAACTATAGGTAAATTTTTATGTATAGAAAAAATATTAAAATTTTGGTAAACTAGATATTTTGTTGCTCTATGGAAGTGAAATATCTCTCTTGATACAAAAAAATGGATGTAGGATTTGTTATATAACCTAAAATTTATTGTTTTTTATAGAATTATTATTTGTTATTCAAGGAATTGGAAGATTATTTATGGGTGGAAGAAGAGGGAATAATAAAACTATTGTTTGAAAAAAAATAAAGTGTTTGGTGGAAATGGTAGAGGGAAATAATATATATCCAAGGTACCACTAATTTTTCAATGTCATAAATGTGGTGAACTTGGGAATTATCTGAGTAAATAGCCTAATATAAGAGAAAATAAGGATGAAGAGCATCAGTAATATTTGATTCGAATGGAATGGGGAATGGAATATGTGATGAAAATCAATGAAGTAAATTTTGATAAATAAGTTACACTTATTATCTACTATGGAGTTTTGGATATCTTATTGGAGTTTCATTCCGGGTACTATATTATGACTTTGAGTTTTTATAAGAGCTTATAATCATGGACCCCAATGATTTGGTATTGAATTATAATGGAATACTTATAGTTTTATGAGAATTATATCACAATTTAAAGTTTATGGGAAGGTGCATCATGAAAATATTATTATTCCTCCATTAAATGAATTTAATGTTATTTTTGGAAATGGATCATTCTCTTTAAATATATTTAAAAACATTTGGAATAGGTAATTAAAATTTAATATCAACATATGATAGTCTATCAAGACAATAATAATTATGATCTCCCTTTGGAAGAAAATATATAATATGGGTATCAATACCAAAATATTTAGGACTCTTGTCTCAAATGGTTTGAAAGATACTAAATAATTGATATATACCTATTATGTAGGATTGTATGTGTTTACTAGTATTATATATCTTAGTGACAATGATATCTCATTATATATTGTAACTTTATTCTTGTATATCTTTTTGAAACCCATGGAAATTTTCATCATTAATTAAAAATTGAAATTGTGAGGACATAATTTGTTTAATATGGGAGAATATATAACCTTCAAATTTCAACATGAAATTATACACTAAATAAATATTATATTTAATATATTGTTTCACACTCAAAATTTAGCTAAAATAAAACTGTGATAATTTATATGTATAATATTATAATTATTAAATTTATTCATTATAAAATAGTCGCTAAATTAGAGATTATAAATTGAAGTAACCTCATTTTCAAATCTACATATAAATAAAACAAAATTCCATTTTTAATAATAATTATTAATAATGTTCAATTAGTGTAGCTAAATAAATTATATGATCATATTATACTAAAAATAAATTTTCCTAAAAATTTCATTTTTAGGAAATATGCATTTTTATTTTATGAAAATAAATATATTATAGTTAAATAATCATAAAATCTATTCCTGGTATTAATAATATATTAAAACTAATTTAATTAAAAACTAATATAAAATAATAATAAGAACAGTTAATATTTAAAATGTCATTTTCTGATAAAAATAGTTTTTAATTTTATTTTATATTTCCATTTAAAAGTTAAATTAATAAATTTAAGAGTTCTAATTTGTAAAATTGTACTTCATTTTTTTATTAGTCATATCAATATTATATTAAGATAAATGTTTGGGGTTTTTCTAGGAAGATTTGATTTTAGTTGAATAATACAAAATATCATTTTCAAAAATACTGTGAATTTTATGGAATCATATTGATATAATTATGAATAAAAAATTTATGAATCATTTTTCATTAATGAATATATGTTTAGTACGTAAAAAATTTAATTTAAATATTATTTTTTATTTAAAGCCCCATTATTAACATTTTTTAAATTTACTTATATTTTTCAAAAACATTATTTAATGTTTTATACATTTATTATTTAAAAATTGAATTTCATCTCTTTGAGACATAAAATTTTGTCAAATTGTTTTCATATTTGGATCAGAATTGATAACAAATATATAAATGGTAATTTTAATTCTAGTAATAAAAATACATTGCCGAGGGTAAAAAAGGTAACTATGGTAATATTAAATTTTGATGAATGTAATAAACTATGGAGAAAATGAATAAAATTCCTAAAATATTATCTCTATGATTGTGGTGAAAGGTGTTATTGACCCAAACACCTCCCATAAATATTATTTCCAACTTTAATAGCCATAATCCTTGATTAGTACACCTCTTATTACTTAAATGTCACTCACCTAATGTAAAAAAAATAGTCTTTCACTACCCCACTTTTACTCAAACCTCTAGCTACTTAGTTTTATATAATTTTCCAAAAATTCTTCCCAAATACTCCTAAAAATTTACTAATGATTATTCAATCCAAAAAAGATCATCCATCAAGGTATTAATCCAATTTTTTGATTTATTATAAGGATTATAGTAAAATATCTCAAATCATAACTTTTCATTTCTATTTATATAATCCTTATTCATTAAATATAAAAGTATATTATAATCTACTAAGATAATATAATCAGTATCATTAATATAATAATTTATTATTATATTGATGCATCATTCATTATCTATGATCCTCCATTTCTCTTATAAAATTGAAAATGTTTTCCATGCATGTGTTTGGATAGTCGTGTCCGTAAACAAAAAAACATCATTTTTCAGTACCAAAATTCATCCCAATTTATAATATTATAATTGATAAATAAATATGATAGTTTTTACATTATTAACATTATAAAAAAGATAAATAAATTTTTAATTTCATTTTATTCTATGTGAAATGGAAACATTTCATGTGTATACATGGAGACTACCACCTCCATGGAAGACATGTTTCTATTTTCATCATCTTCTTACATGGATGATTAGAGAAACAAATATGGTGAATTTATATGATATTAAGGTTTAATATATTTCATGAATATTATTTTTAAAGGATAAAATAAAAATTTGTTTTGATTATAAATTAATATTTTCATATCTGAGTATTACTCAAAATAAGCTCGTCAATGATTTCAACTCCATGACTTATGACTAAAAATCTCATGGAATAAAATTAAAACATTATAAGTAATTATAAATAATGTTTTATGATATCTTAAATAGTGTTTTAATCAGAACATTTTATAAAATAATGAACATCTACATAAATATTTTAGACCACGTGTGGAACAATCAAATTATAAACATTTGATGATTAAAATAAACCATAACCGAGAAATAAAAGTCTGATAAATGATTATAAATCAAGATAAAAAATTAAATTGATATGATCAAGGTTATAAAATAATTTATTAATGTATTAATCTTTATTTTTAAAGATGTAAAAGTGAATTCATTAAATTCAGAACTTAATGGTAAGGGTTTCTCATCTCACTTTTATTTATTTGAAACATATGTCACATTCACCTATTATTTTATATTGTCTTTTATATATTTTAACCTATATATTTTTTATCATATTTTAATAAAATTATAGGTATTTAAAAATATATATCATATTCTATATTTCTTTTTTAATTAAATAGAAACCGGTTTTTTAAGGGTTACTCATATAACTTTTGTTTCTATGATACATATGTCATAATAACCACCCATTTTTTATTTTTTTGTTTACATAATTCCCTATGGATGTACATTTAAAATATTTTTTAAATTAATTGGATTTAAATATCCAATAAAAGTAATAATTTTCAAGGTATTTTGACCCAAGTGTAACTAAATTTATAAGTATTTTGAAACTGAAATATGTATTATCTAATGTGTGATTCTTATGTATATTTACTTATTTTCAACAGAATTTTTTCCCAACGTTTTTATGATGTTTGTTTCAATAAAGGTATTGTAAATATATTTTAAAAGTATTTTTTATTTCATAATTATATATCTTATCTTCCACTCCACATTTCCTCTTAGTAATCAATTTTTTTTCTTAAATTCCCAATTATTGAATATTTTTTTAAAGAGTAAGTTTTTTCAAAAAAATTCACTATACCTTTTTTAAAATTAATTTTGATTATGACTTACAACTTTTTTAGTTATTATTGTGGAAAAATCATTCAATAAAAAAACTTTTTCATTTTATTCACCATTATGAGAATTATTCTTTACAAAAACATGATTTACAGGTTATAGAATTGTTTTTAAAATTAATTTAATTTACAAAGATTTCCAGAATAAAAAAAAAAATTTAAATCATAAAATGTAAATGATTAATTTTAAGAAGAAATTGTTGATTTTAAATGGATTTTAATGTATTATATTTTTATGAATGTGGTATTTCATGTTTCTATATATTCATAATGAATTTTTTTTAATGAATCTTTATCTAATTTTTTTTCTAGAAACACTTTTTTGGGATTTAATGGGTAATTACGAAATAGTTTTATCTATATTAAATTATTTCATTTTAAAGATAACCCCTTTAAGGAAATTTCATGAATTTCCAAAAAAGGATATTAATTATTATTTTTCAAAAGTGATTTCTCTAAAAATATTAATAGAGAGTTTTCTATCTATGCCAACATTATTTTACATTCCATTTGTTACAATTTTGATATGTTCTTGTGATACCATTCACCTTATTTATATAGATGGATTATGATGATGATCTTTTAAAAATGTTTTCATGAGACCCATTTCTTTTCCACATGGGATATAATTTAAAAATAGTTTTCACCATTGTTATTTTTTATTTAGATGAATCGTGATTATTTTTATTGACTAGAGAAAGTATGGGAATCCCATATGTTGATATTAAAATATTGATGTTGGTGGATGATTATGTAAAGTTAATTATATATTGAATTTTTATCCATATATTTCATACAGTGAATGTATTAGACTTAATTAAGTTATGGGTGCAACTTAACATTTTATAGCCCCTTGATACATCATTTAGTATCATTAGAAAAATTTGTTGGGTATTTGATGTATGACTACTAAATCAAAAAATAGTCTCTTGGATATAACTATGATGTAAAGTTTGATTTCATGGCTATGAGCTTGATGGTAAGAATGATGTATTGGAATAAGGCCTCTACAGTATGAGAATTTTGTTTATAATTATACATTATATCGTTAATAATTAAGTTAGTTATATCCATGGATGTATTTAATTGTTAAGTTATAGATTCTTCTATATATTTATTGATCATTCACTTTGATATAATATATATTCCATTTTTATCCATGATATTTTCCACTATAGTCTTCCCATTGCTGAACACCTTAAAATATCCATTTACATTTTTTACTTCCTAAGTGTACTAAGAATGGATCTTTGAGTTAATTCAAGGATGTACTAAAATAAATTAAAAAAAATAAGTTATTTATTCTTATATGCTTAAACATTCCCAATGTAATATGACAAACATGTATGTATCTAGTCACTCAATACTGCTAAACTATATGGTCATTTTTCATATGTCCACTTGAATATTATGAAATTGTAAAGTAGTAACCACTAGATATCGGTAAATAGAGTTGGGGTTTTAAATAGGATGTATATCATAAGGACCTTGAAATCCAGTATCTTTTCTTTTTTGTTTACATGTACAATTGGGTTATATATATAAAGTTTGATAGTATCTCTTTTCCATACACAATGATTTGTATATTTTAGATTATATATATTGATAAAATTATTATTTACTTTAGTTATTCCCTATTTGGTATTTTTATATTTGAGACTATTTATTTTAATTTTTCATAGAAATTATAATCTACTGATTCGTAATACCAAAAATCTAATAAAAATATATGTTTTCACTTTGTTTTTGTGAATGAGGGATAGTCATTCTAAATATGAATGTTTGATTCACATTTCACTTTTTCCCAATATTTGCTGTTGAACAATTAATTTTAGGCATTATCGTAGATCGTTTTAGGTATTGAGTTGGGATAGTTTGGGTTGATTCATTATAAAATTTTATCATATCTAATAATATATTGTTTTTATTTAGAGGGTTATGGTAAATAATAGATATTATCATTGAGAACTCAAGGTGTAGGTTACAGTGAAGTGTATAGTCAACAATTTTAGTAATTATCCTAGAGTTTCCGTAGGATGTTGGGAAAATATATTTTTATTAGATCTAATTTAATCCATTATTTTTTTATAATTTAATAAAAATTAGCACTGTTATGATTTATATTAAATAACCATGAATAATTTTGATAAGCATAAATTTTTTATAGTGAAAATTAGAAAAAAAAAAACAACTCAAGTTGTATAAATATTGAGCATAGGATATAAAATATGAATAAACTTTGTAACACATTCTTGAAATTCATAGTAAATTATGCATGATTAGAGAAGGTCCATTAAACTCTGAATTCCAAATCATACATTTTCAAAAAAAAAATTGATTTTTTTTCTAATTTCCCATTCTTTGGTTATGTCCCATTTTAATTGATATATTATTAAAAATCACAAATAACCTAGGTTTTTACCATTATAGACATTCAATATGGTCGTAGGTGTCCAACCACATTATTCAAAGTTAGTCATGGTTATATGGTGAATATGGCCACCATATGACCATGTTTGGTTATGATCATGGTTATAAAGTGTCTTTGCGAAAAAAGTTGGATTTGAATATGTCCTTAGTGCAGAACTATAACCAGAGTCATAGCCAACTGTGGCTATATGACCCTTCAGGACATGGTTAATGATGATCATTGTTGTAGGACTCCATATTTTTTACTTGAACATTTAATAATAATAATAATATTATTACTTTATTAAATAACTAGTTGTAATTACTTTATTTATAAAATATCAATTAATTATTAGTTATTCACTGTATATTATTAATTAATATTCATTAGAAGGACTTTTTTATTATTAGTTATTTCATAATTTTAATTTTTAATTAATTACATTTTTTTATTTTTTATTTTTTATTTTTTATTTTTTATTTAGTGTTAGTTATTTATAGGTTTTTTGTTAATAATTATTAACTATTACTTTGAAATAGTAATTGTTATGTATTGAGTATTTTTTATATATTATGCAATAAATATTAATTAAAATTTTTTATTAATTAATAAAAATAATTTATAACTAATTTATAATTATTAATCATATTTATTACCAATTAAAAATAAATTAGTACTATTCAATTATAAATTAATGTATATGAACTATTTTTTATTCATTATTCATTATTAATTTTCATTTGTGGATAGTTAATTATTAGTAATTAGTTTTTATTAATTTATTATTAATTATTAAATTTTTATATATTGGGTTATTATTTAACTATTAACTATTATATATTATATATTATTTTTTTAATTATTTATTGGGACATCTTATTTATTAGCTATTAATTATTAGTTATTATTTATTACTTAACTATTCTATATTATTAATTAGTAATTAATAATTATCAGTTATGAATTATTCACAGTTAAATACATTATATTAGTTATTAGTTATTAATTATTAATTATTTTTGGTTAATTATTAATTATTAATAATTTCTAATTAATTATTAATTATTGTTTATTATTTAAATATTATTAATAATTAACAATTAATTATTATTTATTAATTACTAAAGAATTAATAGATTATTACTTATTATCTATTAAGAATTAATTATTAGTTATAACTTATAAACTATTGGTTTTATTCACTAACAAGTAATTATTAATTATAATTTAAATATTGTTAATTATTAAATTTTAATCATTAATTTTTAACTATTAATCATTACATGTTATTTTGGTTCCAACAATAAAAAATATATGAATAAGTTTTAATTATTGTATTTCAATTTATAGAAACTATTACTTTTTAATTATTATATATTAATTATTAATTATTAATATTTTTTAATAAATAATTTATAAATACTAACAATTATTTATTATTTATGAATTTCTTTATTTATTTTTAATAGAATAATATATTCTGTTTCAAAAAATGTTAAATAACATTTATAAAATTTTAATATTAACTTAATTACGTTACAGTAGTTAGGTACCACTTGTGGAGTTAAGCGTACTTCGACAATAGTTGCAAAAAGAAGGTTGGCCTCTTCGGAATTATTCAAATCATATTGATAAGTCTAAATGATTTATATATATTCTTGTCACCTTTCCTTTATTTTTCATTCATATACTTTATAATGCACATGGTGGATGTCCAATTTTATAGGAAATATAGTTTTACAAGATTACAAGGAAGAATGGAAAAGATGCAAGAATGGCCAAGTACAAACCGTGATGGCTAAATTCACATCGTGTACTTGATAATCACAGCCTGCATCAATCTGTGAGCCAAGCAATGAACAACTACAATGATTGAATAAATTTCATGTTCATGTTGTGACTCCCTCCTACATGTCGTGACAACAGTCAAACTAGACATCGAGAAAGTTGTGAGGAATCAATGTGAAAAGCTTGATGCCCATGGGGTACACATCGTGAACCACCTATACACGATGTGACCATGGTCAAAAATAATTAATCCATGATATATCTACATGCCATGCTAGAGATCCTCATCCAAATAACATGGATTTAGGGTTGACGATGTGACGATCAAGTACATGCCATGACCAATTTCACCTATATAAGGAACTGCCCAGAGGCACATTTGAAACATGCTTAAATTAGCCCTCTCTGCCTTTTAGACTCCTTTAGAGATTTTATTCTCTTTTCCTTCTCTAAAAACTATGGTTCTTTGTAATTATTTTACATTTCCAATCTGTGAGTAGTGGATTCCTTTTCTTCAACGCCTTCAATTCCCGCATCACATCAATTTCTTCTCATTCCTTTCAAGTAAGGTTTTATTTAATGTTTTCATGCATGTACGTCACATATTTATTCAATTCCATTAGTATTGTTATGATTTCATTTACCCCTTTTATTTCTTTAATTACAATCATGAGTAGATAAACACATCGGGGTAGGGATAATGATCCTGTATATCTAGACGCTTAATTAAATCTCTAGTTCTATAATTGGAAAACCTAAATGGATTAGCAATTACGATATTCACCAATGGTCAAACCACATTTGTATGACTATACCATGACCATTGGACTGTCAAGAAAACAACCATATCCTAATTTAAGTAAACTATGACTATGACCATTAACTTAGGGAACTTTATGCAATAGACGTTGTACGTAATTCATCTAGGACTATAGCTAGCCTCTTGACCATGGAATAGTTAAATCATATGTAGAACTAGAAGATCGGACCAAGGTTGACAAGAACCTACCGGTTACTTCATAGACAAAGCACTTATGACCTTTCCATGATTAGAACTAGGATTACCTTTATCCAGATACTCGAACATTATCCCCACCCCTATTTAATAAATTCACGTAAAACCCAAGAAAAGTTAGAAAAATGTCAAACATTAGTCAGCTAGTAAGGACTCTTGCAAAGGATTAAAGACCAGATTCCTTGTCCTTACAAAAATGAATCCTCCTCATGGGATCGATCCTGGACTCCTACTATACTACACCATAGTAGTTAGTAAATTTTGGAATGTTTATAAATTTCAAATTTGACTCACGCCCTAAGGAATTAACGATGCATTTGGATGGTCAATCAAATTTTGGTGTCATAGCTGGGGAGCAATGCTATTTATTCATGATAAGGGATTTGGTCTTAATCAAGGATTACCTTTATCTCGCCCCATTTCCTTTGTTTCTAGACACCCGTGCGTCTTTATTTTTTCTTTTCATTCACCTTATGAATTTACCAAGGTCCTTTGATTCGTTCAAGGACTCTTGATGTGCAATCTATTTTTTCCTTTGATCCTGAGATCGAAAGGCGTCTCTCTTATCTTCGCTGGTCTGCAATGGCTGAGCAATTCCACCCTGCAGAACCTAACCAACCAAACCCCATCCATCAAATTATTCCAGTAGAGCACCCATTAATGAACTAGGAGATAACTATCCTGTACAATATCTTTCCATTAATCCATGCCACAACTCCTAGTATTTTTTATCCCCCAATCCAAGCCTACACATTTGAGATAAAACTTGGACTCATTCATATGATCCACAATATGGGGAAATTTAGTGGTCTTCAAAGCAAAGATCTACCTTAACATTTTTCCAACATCCTGGAGGTTTGTGAGGCCTTTCACAACCAGGGAGTTTTATATCATGCAATAACACTATACGTCTTCCCCTTCTACATACAAGACCGATCCAAAGACTGGCTAAAAGTTCAATCTCCTGAGTCAATTATGACTTGGGAAGAACATTCCAAGAAGTTTTTGGACAAGTACTACCCACCCATCTAGAACTAGAAGCCCAGGATGTACATTCAAAATTTCAACTAAATTAATGGTGAATATTCTTGGGAAAGCATGAGACTACTTTAAATAATTAATGATTAAGTGTCCACATCATGGAAATGATATGTGGATGCAACTCCAAACTTTCTATCAAGGACTCCAGTCAATGGTATGTAATGATGTCAATGAAGCCGCTAATGGATTTCTCATGTTCATGACTCTTGAATCCATAAGAACCACTTTAGATGAAGTCTCTCAAAATGCCAGTTTGTGGTAGAGTGATCATAGACCACCACAGCGTGGAATCCATCAAATTGATGAGACCACAAGGCTAGCAGCATAACTTGAAGCACTTATAAAAATGTTATAATCATTTAAAATACCAACTGTTAAACCCCCCTACCCCTGTAATGGAATTACAATCATGTGAGATGTGTGGTGGCCCGCATCTATATCACGAATAAAAATATGGATATGATGAACCAAAACATAATTGTAATTTCTCTATTTAAAATCAAACAAACCCACCATTTCAGCGGCAACAATAATATCCGCAGAGGCCTGCTAGGTAGAAACATCAGAACAATCAGGGTTATTTTCAACTAAGAGGAGGATAGAACCAATTCAGTGCTCAAGGACCACAAGGATACTCTATGATGAATCATGAACGAAGACCACAAGATCAACAGCAACCATTACATCTAATAGAGAAACCATTTTAGACACTTCAGCTAAAACCTCAGCACGAACCTATGCCAAGCAATCTGGAAAACCTCCTAGATTCATTTGTGAAAAAGTATCATCAAATAATGATGGCCCATGAGATGGATATGTAAAACCAGAGAGTTGTGCTAACAATCTTAGAAGTACAATGGGGTCAAATATAAAAGGCCTTATCTGAGAGATTACCAGGTACACTACCTGGTAACCCTGAGACATACCCATAAAAAGAAGTTAAGGCAGTGGTGATGAGGAGTGGAAATATTTTGGACATCCAACAACCCAATGATGAAAGGCTGCAAGAAGAAGTGTCGAGAAAGTAACTAGTACCTGATGAAAAAGATGATGAAGTCAATCACACCTTACATCATGAAGAAGTACCAAATGATTATATATCTGAGGAGAAGAAGGAACATGTGTATGTTTTTCCACCTCCATACCATACACCTCATCCCTATCCAAAGAGAGTGAGACATCTTAGGTAGGAGACACAATACATGATGTTCCTTCATATGTTCAAGAAAATACAAAACAATATCCCTTTTGCCGAAGTGATTTCCCAGATTCCCATTTATGCAATGTTCTATAAATACCTTTTATCAAACAAAAGAATAATATAATACATAGGATTTATCTCTTTAAATTAATAATTCATAGTTATTGTATAGCAGAAAAATACCTCTAAAGATGAGAGACCCAGGTAGCTTCTCAATCCCTTGTGAGATAGGCACATTAAAATTTGGAAGAGCACTCTCTGATCTTGGAGAATGCATTAACCTTATGCCAATGAGTATTTTTCAAAAATAGGGACTCATGAAACTAAAAGATACAAGAGTGTCAATGGAATTAATTGACCGGTCGGTCAGGTATCCTCGATGAATTTTGGAAGATGTGCTAGTAAAATTCAAAAAGGTCATTTTCCTAACTGATTTCCTAGTATTTCATATGGAAGATGATGGTGATGTTACCATTATACTTGGAAACTCATTCTTAAAAATAGGAAATACACTGATTGATTTGAATGAATAACATATCATATTCAGTGTATTAGAAGAACATGTTGTGTTCAACCAAATTATAGTTTTCCAGCACGTCGTGGACACTATGGACTATCATGCCATTTCTCTCACTGGGAATGGAGAAGAATATATGGCCATTGAGGAAGAAAGTAGTGACTATCTAACAAAATAAGAAGAAGTATATGAATTCAATAAATTCAACTATATTGAACCACTCACTAGAGATGATGTGACTTCATTTACCCCGTCCATTATCCAGACTCCTCAATTAGACCTGAAACCACTACCTATTACTTTAAATTACTCATTTCTATGTGAATCTTCTTCCTTTCCAGTTATAGTCAACTCGGAACTATCCCAAGATCCATAAGAAAAATTTGTTGCTTTCCTCAAATGACATAAGAAGTCTATCACTGGGGAGTGACAAAAATTAAAGGGATCAATCCCACTGAATTAACTCCCTAAATCTTACTCGAAAAGGATGAAAAACAAAAACAACAACCTCATAGATGTATCACACCACCCATGAAAGATGTTGTCAAGAAAGTGGTGTTGAAACTCAAAGATGCGGGAATAATATTTCATATCTCAAATATTTAATGGGTGAGTCCCCTCTAGGTCTCTCCAAAGAAAGGATAACATACAGTAACAAGAACCTATTAAAATTAACATATTTCAATACACACCCTCACTGGATGGAGAGTTTGTGTGGATTACAGGTTTCTAAACCATTCCACAAGAAATTATCATTCTCTCTTAACTTTTATGAACCTAATGCTATAAATACGATCATGGAATGATATTTAAATTTTCTTGGATGGTTATTCAGGATATAATCAAATTTTAGTCAACCTTACTGATAGGCCAAAAACCACCTTCACCTATCCTTTTGGTACTTTTGCGTACAAAAGCATATCCTTTGGTATGTGTAATGCTCCAGAAAATTTCCAAAGATGTATGACACACATCATTTGGGATATCTATGAAAAAAAATTTAAAAAATTTATGGAAAATTTATAAGTTTGTGGAAGATCATTTGATATCTATCTCAGCAATCTAGAACATGTTCTTCACCGATGTGAAGAAAAATGTTTTCTGCTAAATTGAAAAACATTCACTTCAGGGTGAAATGTGTAATTGTACAAGGCCACAGAATATCAAATGAAGGCATCAAAGTATATCTTAAAATGATAAATTTTATCAAATATCTACCCAAGCCATCTATTGTTAACGGTATTAAATGTTTCTTTGGCCATGATGAATTCTACATATGCTTCGTAAAATATTTTAATAAAGTAACACATCCTTTAACACACTTATTATAAAAATATGTTCCTTTAAAAATAAATAAAGAATGTTGAAAATCATTGAATACTTTAAAACATAGCCTAATGACATCTCTTATCCTCATTGAACCAAACAAGGAAAAATATTTTGAACTTATTTGTGATGCCAACGAGCCTGCAATAAGAGATGTTCTGGGACAACGTAAAAATAAAATTTTCTACCCAATTTATTATACAAGTCACACCTTAAATGAATCTCATATTAATTACATGACCACAGAGAAGGACCTTCTATCCGTCGTTTATTCCTTTAAAAATTATGTTCTTACCTTATCCTATCAAAAGTTATTGTTCATACAGATCATGTTTTCATTCGGTAATTAATGACGAAGAAAGATGCAAAACCAAGGTTGATATTACAGATTCTCTTGCTATAATAATTCAAAGTAATAATCATAGATATGAAGGGAACAAGAAATATAATTGCAGATCACTTCTCAAGGATACCTATTACCATCATCAAAGACAAAAATGATGATATTTAGGCAGATGTTCCTATTTTGACCTTATTTAATATCTAGACCCATCATTGGTTCTCCAACATGGCCAATTTTCTTTCAATGGGATTCCTCCCTCAAGATTTATCTTATCAATAATGGAAAAAGCTTATTTCAAATTCTAATCACTACTTTTGGGATGAACCTATACTTTTCAAGCATTATGAGTGTGACCTTTTAAGATGTTACCTTCCAGAAGAAGAGGTGAAAATGTAATCAGAATGTGCCACATTTTCCAACTACTGGACATAATGGGCCTTAGCGCACAGTGTATATGATCCTACAAAGTGGATTTTTCTGGACCTCATTACATCAAGACAAAAGGATATTCTGCCACCACTATGATAGATTCCAAAGGAAAGGGAATTTCAGTAAAAGAAATGAAATTCCACAGAACCCCATTATATAAGATGATGTTTTCAATGTCTAGGGCATCAACTTTATAGGACCATTCCCCACATAACATGGAAAGAAATACATTATGGTTGCAATGGACTGTGTTCCTAAATGGGTTGAATCCAAATAAACAACTCATGACACATCCTACATGGTAATAAAATTCCTTTGGAAAAATGTATTTTAGCATTTATGATTTCCAAGAATTCTCATTAGAGATCACGGAACATATTTCTCAAAACATCTAGTGAGAAACATTCATCAACGATATGGGATCTACTACAATAATGCAACCCCCTATCACCCACGAATGAGTGGGAAAGTTGAACTATCAAATATTTATGTATAATAGATCCTAGAAAAAATAGTCAATACAAGAAGAAATGATTGGAGTCCAAAACTATACAATGCATTATGGGAGTATAGAATGGGTTATAAAACACCCATCGACACCACCCCATTTCGACTGGTTTATGGAAAACCATGCCATCTTCTGGTATAGCTTGAGCACTGATCATTTTGATCCATAAAAACAAAATTTATATTTAGACAAGGCTGGAGAGAATCGGTTACTACAATTAACCATATTGGAGGAATTAAGGAAAGATTAATATGGGAACACATTAATTTATAAGTAAAAAACAAAAGAATGGCATGAAAGAAATATGTCAATACACACCGTTATCCCAGGGAATAGTGTTCTGCTATTCAAATCAAGATTGCAACTTTTCCAAGGAATGTTGAAATTAAGATGGATTGGTCCTTATGATGTAATATATGTTTTTTCATATGGATCAATTGAAATTTAAAGAGATGGAGATCCTCTATTCAATGTAAATGGTCAATGGATGAATATTTTTCAAGAACCATTCCATAAGGGATATCTCCTCAACCTTACATTCTACTAAACTATAATTAATTATTGATGATGATGATAATTTAGTGCTTTATGGGAGGAAACCCATAGTTGTTTTTGAGTTTTGTTGAGTCTTGTAATTTTCATTGTTTCATTGTAGTACTCAGAACAAATGTTCATTCAATAAATAAAATGGTTACTATTATTCTTCTTTTTACACCAGCCTCTTTCTTAGTTATTCAAACATTTAACCCTATGGATTAATGTTTGTTCTATAGTGTAGGATTTTTTTACTAACATATTTTTCAGGTGCATCAAAACATCAATGTTAAGACAGATCAAACACACTCATGTCATACCACTTCATCTCAAGATACTCTCGGTTTATTTTTTAAAAAAATTTTTATCACTTCCATGTCAATTGAATTCCCTATATTCAATGCCACACCACTCCCACCCATTGTTTTATAGGCAATGGGGACACTATCTCCTTTTATGTGTGGGGGTTCTTTCTCATATTTTCACCAAAATACACTTGAATTTTTGTTTGTTCTCACTGTTCTAGGATAAATTTTTCAAATTTATAAGCATGATGCAAATTTAAAAACCATTATGACCATGTAAATAAAAAATAAAGTTAAAAAGAAAAATGATATGAACCATGTTTCACCCATGCATAAAATTCTAGAATAATTGTTGAGCATAGAAGTATAATTTAAATTCAAAATCTTTGAAATTATGATTAACTAACTCATTACATAGGATTTATGCCCCTTGTGATTTCCAATTTTTTTATTTTCCTTACCCTATAGGATTATTAGCCTTGAATCTAATATTATTTTCTAAGCATGTTTCTTGGGAGATACCAAGGACATGAAAACCGACTAGAACTTGTAGTAAGATCTTATAAAAACCATAACTGAACAAATGTAATTTTATAATGATTGAGGCAGCCTTTGATAGCCATTTTACCTAAGACCCACCTAAAATCTGTCCTTTATTTAGCCCAACATTTCCATGAAATACTTGTTAGAATAAAATATATTTCAATCCATTTTACCTTACCACCCTTCTCTTTGTACAATGCATAAATATCATTTTTGAACAAATGTGGGAGAGGTATTCAGACAGCATGTGATTTTTTCACATTCACAGATGTGTAGTGTGATCACCTAGCTACTAGGATGTGATCCATATATATTGTTTTTGTATCTCATTTCTTTTCTTTTCCATTGTAAAATTTTAATGAAAAGAAAAAAAAATTGATATGGGTTGTGTCTAGGAGGGTCAAAATCACCATTTTCCAAACTGATGAATCCTTTAAAAGATTATATGTGGTTAGGTGGTAGATGTGAGATCTATCCTAGGCATAACATTCAAAAAATAAAAAAGAAAAAGAAAAAGGAAACAAACAGAATCAATTCTTTAGCTACTTACTTGTTATACACATGGATCAACACTAAGCTGAGGGAGTATGGACCTGACTCGCTAGGTGGAGAAATTTTGTCACACTCATCTTGTTAAATCTACATTGTACTTTAGGGCTTACCCTCCTTTTGAGCCTGATTTTCACATTTTTACACACCTACCTACAACCTTAGAGTAATCAGAACCTTGTTGATAACAGTTCTTAAGATTATTTTTATACTTGTATTTACATAGTGGAGATGATAGAACCAGTGCAAGCCTATGGTTAGGAACGTGGACTTAGGGTACGAGTATACCTTACTTATATTTTACCCATAGTGGTGATAGAAAATAATGGTGAAGTAAATTGCAATTGGCATATAGCTTAAAGAACATTTAAAATATTATGACTAAATAAATAGAATTGTTTTTTGAAAATAGAAACTAAGAGGCACGACTAATCTACTAGGAAGTATTAAAATAGGAACTTTACTAATTTTCTACTTACACATAATTTAATTGGATGGACATAGCCCACATTTCTTACTTTTCAAATTGTCTGTCCTTTTGAAATATTTGTTGAGATATTCCTCTTGAGGACAATAAATCATTAAAGTGTGGTGGGATTTTCTAATTATAATTTATATATATGTTCTTATTTCAATTTTCCATTTTTTTCATTCAGATACTAGATAATGCACATGGTAGATACCCAATTTTGTAGGAAATAGAGCTTCAAAAATTCCAAGGATGAAGGGTAGAAAAGCTAAAAAAATGGCCAAGTAGACGTTGTGATGGCCAAATTCATGTCATGTACTTAATGATCACAACATGCATCAAGCTGTGAGCCAACCCCTGACCAAACATGATGATTGGAGAAATTGTGAGTTCACGTCGTGACTCCCTACTGCACATCATGACAAAAGTCAAATCAGACGTCAAGAAATCCATGAGGAATCAATGCGAAAAGGCATCTTTCCATGGGTTACACATTGTGAACAACTTTTAGAAGACATGACCATGGTCAAACAGTATTAATTATTAAAAGATCTGCATTCCATGCTGGAGATCCTAGTGGAAATAACATGGATTTAGGGTTCTCAACGTGAAGATCAAGTACATGTTGTGACCAATTTCTCATATATAAGGAACAATCAAACAAATCATTTGAACATGCTTGGATTGTATCTCTCTCTTTTTTAGACTCCTTCCATGATTTTCTTCTCTTTTTTCCTCTCTAAACATTTTAGTTCTTTGTGATTCTTTTGCAATTCCAATCGGAGAGATGATGATTCCTTTTTTTCAATGCCTTCAATTCCCACATCACCTCAATTTTATATCATTCCTTTCAAGTAAGGTTTTATTTAATTATTTATTTCATGTTTTTCACATATTTATTCAATTATATTAGCATAGTTATGATTTCTTTTACCCCTCTTATTTCTTTAATTACTATAATGAGTATCTAAATGCATTGGGGTAGAGATCAAGATTCAATATGTCTAGACAATTAATTAAATATCTAGTTCTATGCTTGTAAAACCTAAATGTATTAGTAATTATGGTACACACTAATGATCAAACCCCATTTGTATGACTGTGCTGTAAACATCAGATAATCAAGAAAAAAACCTTATCCTAATAGAATTAAACTATGACTATAACCATTAGCTTAGGGAAAATTCTCCAATAGAATCTCAAAATTATGCATCTTGGACTATATCTAGCCTCTTTACCATGGAATAGTTACATCCAAGGTAAAACTATATGACCAAACCAATGTTAAATATCACCTACCGCTAGCTTCACAGACTAAGCACATAGGATCTTTCCAAAATTAGAACTAGGTTAAACTTTTTCTAGATAGTAGGGCTTGGTCCTTACCCCTATTTGAGAGACCCAATATTGACGTACATAGACATTACATTAATTTTTTGGAATAATTGATGCATAAAAAATCAAATGCCCAAGGACCGTTTTAGTTTAACGTCTTTCAAAACTTGGACCATAATCTTCTAATCATGGTGAAAGATAATCAACGTCTCCCATTAAGATATTCCCATTTTTTTCTTAACAAAAACATTTCATTAAATAATAGGGAAAATAAAACATCAAAATGGTTAGCTCAAACTCTTATTAAGGGTAAACAATGGAAATTTCAATCAGATCATGTTCTTAAGATCATAATGTTTGAAATTTTATCCTACATAAGATATCATAATATCATGTCATAGAATAAATCATAGAACTAAAATATAATACCAATCAACAAAAAATAAGACATGAAACATTTTGGAATACACACATAATCATAGAAAATCATTTCATATTAGTCATGGCTCATTTTGAAGACCATCGTAGCAGACAATGTCCATTACTAAACTGAGTTCACTCCCCGTTCTAGTCCTGTATAACTAAATCATATGAAATTTTTGTTCCATCCATTTCTATCTAATGATATATAAATCTTTAATTAATGAATTGGAGGGAGATATAGGTACCATCCATCTCATAATTAAACCATTCTTTTGTATTCCACAAAATCATAAATCATCCATCATAACAAAACCTATGTAACAAAATGGTATTCTTAAACATCATGCTATCATAATATAAACCATATAAGATAAAAGGACTTCATAAAAATAATTAAATCATAAAATAATCTAATAAAATTAATAATAGGGATAGAAACATAACCATATATCATCATATATGGAAAATAATTTTGATAAAACACTGAAACAAAGTTCTTTAAGAAAATATCCTTTCTTCTTCAAAAAAATTTCATTTATCAATATGTCATAAAATATTAAAATAAAATAAGTTAATTGAAAATAAACTTGAAAAAATATAAAGGATGATTTATGGAAATAATGCTCTATTAATGTAAAAAAAAATTCATTCTGTATAAGTTAAAAAACATTCTTCGTACTTTTACCGGAAAATTCAAAAAGTTACTCATATGGTAAACAAATCAAATATTCCTTCCATACTAAATAGTAAAATTCAAAAGGGAGTAAACATGAATTTAAACATACATGGAAGAATAGAAAACAATTTATGAAAACGTTTTTATAAAACATCGGCATGGATGATAAATATAACACCAGTAAATACTTAAGTATATGCAATCTCGGATAAAAATGAGATTGCAAAATTATCCCTTACCTTAGGTATGATACGCTTTGTATGTATCTGAGCCTCCTGTATAGTGATTTAAATAACGTCATTTAATTATTCTAGAGACATAGTAATTTTTATGATATCATATATGGTCATATTCTTATCTATTTATTACTAACATTTCATTGTTACTCATTATTTAGGTGTTAACTGCTTTATGTTCTTATGCATGTTTTGTCGAATAAATTATTATTTCTCTTTTTAGGTTATAGTTATATAATTTACAGAATAGTATTATTATCATATATAACATATTTATTCATTAAATTCATTTATATAATCATTCTTCAATTAAGATCATGTAGAACAAATCGCATCACATCGTAGAGACGGTAGGTCGTACATACGCATGAGTGACTAAATCATTCCCATGATTGTTGAACTGTATTGAAGTGTATGGTGTATAACATTTCAGAATCAATATCACTTTTAAATAATCACATATAGTTATTTCTTCCATAATTATACCCATCCAAGTATGTTGGTTATGAAAAAAGGATTACACCACGGTGCAGAGATAGTAGGTCATACGTACGCATGCGTGGTTATTTTATTTTTTTTATAGGATGGATAAAAGATGGAATATGGTTGTTTAATATTCATAATAACATATTATTATACATGTGATACTATAGTTATTACTTAATAATTATAAAACTCATATAGAGGAAGTAGAAGAAGAAATAAGTTTGAAAGAATCGGTAAATGATATTACCTCTTCTTCAACATGCCTCTTCTAAACCTCCTCTTAGGGAACTAATGTTGGTCTTTGGATAATACCAATACCTCTAGTATGTTGGTATGGATGTGTATAAGGTAAAAGTACAGGGTTTAGTTGTGTTTTAAGGCTCAAAATGGATATAAGAGAAGAGGGAGGATCTGCCCTTTTATAAGAGGGGAGAGGGGCACTTTTGGAAACTTCCAAAAATATTAATTTATAATAAACGCAAACCCCACTTAAAAATCTCCAAAAATGACTCAAATTCAAATATGATATGAGATAAAGTTGTGATCTTATTAACCAATAAAATTTAGGAATGTTTGGAATTTATTTTAAACCTTGTCATTTTGATCTATCCTTATTTAATCGATTTAATTTTATTTGTGCT
Organism: Viscum album; assembly: GCA_963277665.1. NCBI lineage: Eukaryota > Viridiplantae > Streptophyta > Magnoliopsida > Santalales > Viscaceae > Viscum > Viscum album. The sequence continues at coordinate 1,759,375,290 of OY728138.1, forward strand.
AATAATATTCTAAATTTTAAATTGTTATAAATACTTACTTATGTGTTATGAATTTTTCATAGTTATATATATTATGACATTTCAGACCATATAATTTTCAATTTGTAATTTTTACATATTTTTGTGATTTTTGGGCAATTTAATAATATGCTATTTTTATAAAATACCAATAGTATTAATTTTGACACTATTCATTATTTGAATTTAAATAACATCCCAACGTAATATAGATTCGAAAAAAAATATCTAATAAATTCCAAAAATGTCTTATTCATCTTAAAAAATAGTGTAGAACATTAATTTGTTTATATAACATTTATTTTAAAAATTTTAAAACCATTTATTTGATATTTCTCTTAATAAAATAATTATGACAACATTTTTGTATAATTATTTAATATAAAAATTTGTTTCATGATAATTAAAACTAAGATACTATGATTAATATAAATCTAACATATTTCATTATAATACCTTTAGTCGAATTTATCTTCCAAAACAACCAATTTTTAAAATGTTATCTTTATTAAATTATGATTGTGACAAATTTGACATTATTTAAAATAAAATAATATAAATTTAATTATCTATTTAATAAGGATCCAAATGGTCCCCATGATGACCCTTGGATTCTTATGGTATAGATATACTCGACCAATAAGATTTGGTAAACTGTTTGGCCCTTTTATGGGTATTACTATTTTAATAAAAACTATATTATTTATTTGTCACTAAATAAATATTTTTTGCATCATTAATGTATAAGCTATTAAGGTAATTTTATTTTTTAAAATTAAAAATAAATTACCATGATAAAGAAAAACATTTTAGCTTTTAAATAAGTATTTATAATCGAATTTATATTCTGAATAACCTTATATTAAAAAATACTTTAATTATTAAAGTTGGAGTGAGACATATTTCACTTTCCTTTAAATAAATTAAATTAAATGACTCAATCTCATACAAGTGGGTTTAAATAGATACCATTTCAACCCAAGAATATTTTAGGACGAAATATAATCATCCAATTATATTAAGACAAGTGTTGGGATAATTTTATAACATTATGTTTACCTTTAATTGCCCAATTTACCTTTAACTGTGGTAAATAAAATTTACCGTAATTACTATTCATAATTCCCAAAAATAAAAGTAGAATATTAACATAATTTGGACCTAATTATTCCAAATATGGAATTCATTTTTCCAAATTCAAAACACAGAAGGTGCAATAATTAATTTAAAATTAATCCTGTTGTCAAAAAAACTGATTTTTGTTTAAAACATTGGAATAGATTGAAATGCTTTTACCTATGAATTCAATGTAAAATTAATGATAATGACATATGTTATATTTAATGGTAAAAATATATTATATTTATACTTTAATCCCATTAAATATTATAATCTAATCATATAAATTATATCAATGAAAAAAGTTATTTTTAAATAAAACTTTGCGTATTTTTATTATTCATCAAAATATGAAAGTTATCAGAAAAATATAAAAAATTTATCCAACATAAATTTTTATATCCTGATTCAAAAGAAGATGTTTATTTTTTCAAATTGGACTTATAAATTTGTCAAAAATTAGATTTAAAATGTGTGTTCCATTAAAAGGCTGCAAAATTGCATTTTTTGAAATATACTTCTTTTATCCGAAAAAATTGATTTTATTCTCACACAATGTTCAAAAAAATGTTTAATATGAATGATAATGTTATTAAATTCAAAATTTGGTTAATAATATTCAAAATTTCTAGTTCCCAATAATATTATAAAAATATATCATTGTTTAGTGAAACTCAGTATTGAGGAACACACAAGCTATTGAAGAAGGTCGTTCATGCGTGTAACGCAAGCCATGTCAGTTTTGTGTGTATTAAAAGTTTCCTTTTGTGTTTCATATAACATAATCTTAACTTATTTCATTTATACATTGAACAAAATATATACTCATTGTTGTGTGAGATTAATTCTATTAAAATAACTTGAAATTGTGTGCAACACAAGCCAAGTATATTGTTGTGTATTTTGCAAGCTAATACAGTGTTGTGTATAGTGAAAGATAATCTTGGTGTAGCGTACAATAGAAGTCATCAAATAAATTAAAAACAATATGTCTTATAAAATATTAGGGTATTACATTCTACCACCTTTAAAATTAATTTCTCCCTCAAAATTTAACAAAGTTATAAATGGTTTACTACTTGAAAGTTTCTATCATAGAAACCCACATCGTAAAAAGGAATACTAAAAATTATTGTTAAAATGTAAAGTAAGAAACATAACAGTTACCAAATTATCTCATCACTGGATTTCTACATAAGAGAGAATAGGTGAAAACATGGATATGGAAGAGAAATCTAACCATTAAGTTCTCATGGATAATGATAGAGAATAAGTTTTGGAGAAGTTAACTACCAGAAAGCAATAAATCTTCAATGATTTAAAGGACCATATGATTCATCGGATAATAATGTATTAGGATATCATTTTGGTTTTCATGATATGTTCCCTATAGTTTAATAATTTTTCATGAGAATAAATAATTACTTGATTTCAGTGTAACATAATCATTGGTCATTCCATGAACAATTTCCTCTTTAACTCTTATTTAAAGAAATGAAGTTTAATTTGTCATTCTAAAAGCGTTAGCAGATCTTGTGATAGAATGGTAGGTCATCCTATCTGTCTCTACCACAAAAAGGTTAGCACAAGTTATTAAATTTACATAACTCCATATGTGGTGACATTAATCATATATGGTTCCAAAAATAGACTTATACATCGTCTATCATATTTTTTAAATAAAATAAAACTAATTTCTACAAACCAGGGACTTCTTGTAGTCTAGTGGTAGGTGATAAAGGCTTGTCGCACTTCGGTTTTGGGTTCAATTCCCACATCTGTGTCTGACGCGATGGGTTGTTGCTCAACCTAAAGGTTGTCCTTTTTCTAAAATTATTCTATTATAACATTAATGAGATAATAATAATAATAATAACAATAATAAAAAGTTCTAGACTTAAACAATACTATCTGATGTCCAACTTAATCCATTCCATACTTTAGGCTTATCCAAAATAATTCTCTCCAATCTCACAGTACAAAGAAAAAAATTACTAGAAAGGTCATATACCGTCATTTATCCCCCATATATCATAAGATATATCTTGTTGGTCACATTCCAAACATTTGAAGGACTTCATCATGCATCTTCTTGAAATATGATAATAATATGAATTACCATAGAACCTTAGTGATTTCATGAATTCCATCAAAATTAACTCTTTTCATACACCAAATACACCAAAAATTCTTTATGCTCAAACCATGATATCACTTTATCCATTTATCAGTCATGATCTCATTAATACTATCAACCATATTATTTTCTCTTTATACCTTCATTATGCACATATAATCTACTTTCCAAAATTATTTCAATCACCTTTTATAGTTACTGGTACCATTCAATATATACATTCAAATAATAATGGAAAAGCAATAGTGTAACAATTCATAGATGTTTTTTATTCAAAAGTAACATGAAATTACTTATACAACATTACTCTTGATAAACATGTATTCATTCCACTACCTTCTTAAACCATTGACTGAGCTTCATCATTTTATTCCTCAGCACTTCTTTCATCTCATATATCATTTGTAGTCTCTTCATCATCACGAACATAAATACTACCCATACGACCATGCTGATTCTCTTCATGAGATTTTCCCTTAGTGAATTGGTTTGAATAATTCTAGTACATTCCACATTTAAAACATTTAACTATTGTTGATGTCTTAGGAATACCATTATCCTTGTCCATTGTGTAAACTAAACCTTTTACATTGTAATTATTTGCTTTGTGTCCTTCTTTTCCACACCCAAATCATCTTCCAGTTCCTTTCAAACATTCTCCTTGATGTATCTTCCCACATTATTTACAAGAAAAAAAATTGATCTTTCTTTCCTCTATGATCGTCATGAAACTCCATCTTTCTCTTATTAGATGAGTCAGGAACTTACCAAAGTTATGATTATTGATAATATTATGAGATTTCTGATCAGGCATAATAACGATGTTTTGTCCTTCAATATCCCAATTTATTTGGTTTCTTGTGAAGAATATCATTACATTGTCCATAATATTCTCCATTAACATGAATCTTCACGTTTCCATCCATTTTCTAAAACTAAAAACGAATAGTGTGAGAGGAAAAAATCACACTAGGAAAACAACATAATCAGGGGGAGTACTTTCAATCTTCAGCATCTTTGGTTTAATCCTAGGTTATTCAAGATTATTACTTTAATTCTATCACTGTAACCTATAATTTCACTTAACCTTAGGGACATCCCTAGACATTCATGAGAAATATCTCCAAGGATTTCACTAAATTTTCAAAATCCTAGTTTCCAAAGTCTGAAAAAATCTTCCCTATGATACTAACTATAGAGACCCAAGCAGGAAATATATGGAAATTACATTACCTTTGGGGAAAACTTAATACATAACAAAATCAAATGCCTAAGGACCATATTAGTTTAGTTTCATTGGAAACTAAGTACATAATCTTACAATCATAGTGAAAGATCTTCAACATATCCCATAAAGATCGTCCAATTTTGTTTTCTTACCTAAAAATTTTCTTTAAATCCTAGGGAAAATAAAACATAAAAAGGGTGAGCATAAATTCTTAGTAAAGGTAAACACAGGAAATTTCAATCATATCATGTTCTTAAGATCATAATGTTTGAAAATATTATCCTGCATAAGAGATCATAATATCATGTCAGTGGATAAATCATAGAACTGAAATGTAATCCCAATAAACATAAAATAATTCAAGAAACTTTGTTTCATACACACATAATCATAGAAAATAATTTTATATCAGTCATATCTCACTGCCAAGACCATCGTAGCAGACAAAGTCGATTACTGAACTAAGTTCACTCCTCATTCTAGTCCTCTATCCCCAAACCATATTAACTTTCCATTCCTACCATGTCTATCTCATGAGATAAAAATCTTTACCCAATTAATTTGAGGGAGATATTTTACCCACCCATCTCATAATGAATCCATTGTTTTGTGTGCGACCAAATCATAAATCATACATCATAGCATAACCCATGTAATAAAATGGGATTCTTAAACATCATGCCATCATAACATAATCTATATAAGATAAAAGGACATCATAAAAAATAATTCTATAATAACATAATCAAATAAAAGTAATAATAGGGATAAAAATGTAATCTTATATCATCTTAGTTGGAAAATAATATTGATAAAACAATTGAACTTAGTTCTTGAGGAAAATATCCTTTCTTCTTCAAAAACATTTTCCTTTCTCAATATGTCCTGAAATTTTAAAATAAAATATTTTAATTAAAAATAAACCTGAAAACATGTAAAGGATGGTTCAGGTAAATAATTATCTATTAAATCATAAAAATCCATTCATTCCATATAAGTTTATTAAACATTCTTTATACTTTTTCCAGAAAAGTCAAAAAGTACCTCGTATGGTAAACAAAAAAAAGATTCCTTCCATACTACATAGTAAAAGTCAAAAAAGGGTAAACATGAATTTAAACATACATGGAATAATTGTAAAAACTTTATGAAAATTTTTGTATCAACTATGGACATGGATGATAAATATAACCCCAGTAAATACTTACTTATAAGCAATCTCAGATAAAAAAAGATTGCAAAATAATCTATTACCTTGGGTCTGATATGCTTTTTATGTATCCAAAACTCCTATATAATGATTTAAATAATGTCATTGACTTATCCTGGAGTCATATTCATTGTTATGATATCATATATGGTCATATTTCTATCTTTTTATTACTAACATTTCACTATTACTCATTATTCAGGTGTTAACTGCTTTATGTTCTTATGCATCTTTTGTCGAATAAATTATTGTTCCTCTTTTTAGGTTATAGTTATATCATTTAATAAAATTATTATTATAATATATATCATATTTTTTAATTCAATTATTTTATATAATCATTCTTCAATGAATATCATGTAGAACAAATCGCATCACATCGTGGACACGGTAGGTCATACATACGCACGAGCGACGATATCATTCCCATGATTGTGGGATTGTATTAAAATATATGGTGTATAATATTTATGAATAAATATCACTTTATAATTATAATATATATTTATTTCTTCCATCATTATACCCATCCAAGTATGTTGGTGATGAAAAAAAAGATTACACCACGGCGTAGAGACGGTAGGTCGTATGTATGCACGCGTGGTGATTTTTTTTAATTATATGATGTATAGAAGATGGAATATGGTTGTTTAATATTCATAATAACATATTTTTATACAATTGATTCTGTATTTATTACTTAATAATTAAACAACTCGTTTACATGAAGTATAAGAATAAATAAGTTTGAAAGAATCGGTAAAGGATATTACCTCTTCTTCGACGTGCCTCTTCTAAACCTCTTCTTAGAGCACTAATGTTGGTCTTTTAAGAAAACCATAACCTCAAGTATGTTGTTAGGGAAGTGGAGAAGGTAAATGTATAGGGTTTGGAAGAGTTTTAAGGCTCAAAATTGAGAGAAGAGAAGAGGGATGAGGTGACCTTTTAAAAGAGGGGAGAGGGGCAATTTTGGAAAAGTCAAAAAATATTAATGTATAATAAAAGAAAAACCTAATTAAAAACCTCCAAAAATAACTAAAATTATAATATTAGATGATATAAGGTTGTAATCTCATCAACCAGTAAAATTTATACATGTTTGGAATTTATTTTAAAGCTTATCATTTTGATTTATCCTCATTTATTCTATTTAATTTTATTTGTGGTAATAATATTCTAAATATTAAATTGTTATAAAATCTTACTTATGTGTTGTGAGTTTTCCATAATTAGATATATAATGAAACTTCAGACTATATAAATTTTAATTTATAATTTTTAAATATTTTTTTGATTTTTGAACAATTTAATAATATGTTATTTTTAAAAAATGTCAATAGTGTCAATTTTGACACTATTCATTTATTTGAATTTAAATAACATCCAAATAGAAGATAGATTTGAAAAAAAAAATTAATAGATTTTAAACATGTCTTATTCATCTTGAAAATTACAGAATCACATTAATTTTTTAATATAATATTTAATTTAAAAAATTTAATCCATTTATTTGATATTTATCTTAATAAAATAATTACTACAACATTTTTGTATAATTATTTAATATACTTATTTGTTTAATAAAAATTAAAAATAAAATAATATGATGAACATAAATCTATGATCTTTCATAATAATACTTTTAATAAAATTTATCTTACAAAACACCCAACTTTTAAAATTTTATCTTTATTAAATTATGAAGGTGACAACTTTGACATCATTTGAAATAAAATAATATAAATGTCATAATCTCTTTTATAAGGCTCCAAATTCTCTCCAAGTAAACCCATGGATTCTTAGGGTATAGATATACTCGACTAATTGGGATTGGGAAAATTTTTGGTCCTATTTTTGGGTATTATTATTTTAATAAAAACTATATTAATGATTTTTCACTAAATAAATAATTTCTACATCATTAATGTATAGGCTATTAAATTAATTATATATTTCTTAAAAATTACAAATAAATTACCATGAAAAATAATAAAATTTATCTTTCAAATAGTTATTTATAATCAAATTTATATTCTGTATAACCTTATATTAAAAAATACTTTAATTATTAATGTTTGAGTGAGACATATTTCACTTTCCCTTAATTAAAATAAATTATATGTCTCAATCTCATACAAGGGTGTTCCAATAGATACCATTTCAACCCCAGTATATTTTAGGATAATATATAATCATCCAATTACATTAAAATAGGTTTCAGGAAAATTTTATAATATTATTTTTACCCTTAATTACCTGATTTATCTTTAACTATGGTAAATAAAATTTACAATAGTTACTATTCGTAATGCCAAAAAATAAAAGAAAACTAATAACATAATTTGGACCTACTAATTCCAAATATGGAATCCATTTTTCCAAATTCAAAACAAATAAGTTGCAGTAATTAATTTAAATTAATCCCATTGTTGAAAAAATGGGTTTTTGTTTAAAATATTGCAAAAGATTGAAATGTTATTACCTATGAATTCATTATAAAATTAGTGATAATGACATAAATTATATTAAATGGTAAAAATATATTCTATTTATACTTTAAAACCATTCAATATTTTAATTTAACCATATAAACTATATTGATAAAAAAATTGTTTTTAAATAAAATTTAGCATATTTTTACTATTCATCAAAATATGAAATTTATCAGAAAAATATCCAAAATTTATCTAAAGTAAATTTTTATATACTGATTCAAAATAAGATGTTAATTTGGTCAAATTGGACTTATAAACTTGTTAAAAACTATATTTAGAATTAGTGTGCCATCAATAGGCGGCAAACCTGCATTTTTTGAAAAATACTTCTTTTATCCGAAAAAAATTGACTTTTTTCTGAAACCATGTTCTAAAAAATTTGTAAGATGAATAATAATGTTATTAAATTAGAAAGTTTGTTAATATTATTCATAACGGCTAGTTCATAATAATATTATAATAATATATCGTTGTTTAGTGAAACTTAGTATTGTGTACCACGCAAGCTATCGAGGAAGGTCGTTAATGTATGTAATGCATGTCATGTCAGTTTTTCATATAGTGAAAGATTCCTTCAGTGTTTTATATAACATAATCCTAACTTATTTCATTTATACACTGAACAAAATATATACTCATTGTGGTGTGAGATGAATTCTATCAAAAGAACTTGAAATTGTGTGAAACACTAGACAAGTATATTGTTGTGTATACTGCAAGCTAATATGGTGTTGGTTATATCACAAGATAATCTTGGTGTAGTGTATAATAGAAGGTTTCAAATAAATTAAAAACAATATATCTCATAAATTATCAGGGTATTACACCACTTTTATCAACTGAAGTAAAACCCATGAAGAGTTAAATAACACTAAAACATTTGTCAACAATTAAGAACTCTTGCAAAGGATTCAAGACAAGATTCCTTCTCCCTACAGAACATAATCATCCTCATGTGATCAACCCCAGACTCCAACTATACTACTCCCTAGTAGTTAGTAATTATTGGGACACTTATAAATTTCTAATTTGACACACACCCTAAGGAATTAACGACGCCTTTGGGCATCCAATCACATATATATATGTATAAAGAGATAATAAGTTATAGGTAAATAATTGAATATTTTTTATTATTAATAATTAATATAAAAGTAATTAAAATAATTTATTTATTTTGTTAAAATATTATAGAAACCTATCCACTATCATTGATCCTAGTCGTTACACTACTTATTGTTTATGACATGTCGTAGTATGGACACAACTATAGTTATTGACCATTTTCATATGTGTTTATAGCTGCAACTAGGGGAGACCCTATTGTATTCCTACAATCACAGAATACATTCTATGGGTTCCCTAATCATGATCTTATCCTTTAATTACTATTAAAGAGACTATTTTTATAGTTTTCACTCATGCCAATATGCAATATGTATGGTATTGGTATTTATTAATTATTTTTTATGAATTTAAAATCATTTTATGATTCTTTTCTTGTTATTTTTTCGATGTCAGGATGAGTTCAATGTGAGATAATGTATTTTTTATTTAGTTACATGTTTTGATTGGGTTGTATTTATATATCAAATAAAGGTATTGCATCCAAAATGGAATCAAAAAAATCATTGAGAGGATGAAATTTGTATTATTCCATTGGATAATGCATCTACTAACTCTATAATGATTGTTTTAGTTATCTATTCTACTCAGACACTGAATAAACTAGAAGAATGGGACCTTGATTTATCTATGGATCATGCTAATAATGTTTTGATCTAGTACCCACTTCTTTTCTAATATAATCATGATCCTTTAGATGTAGTGTAATTAGAGGAATATCGATGGATTTTTTTAATTATTTGGAAAATTCATAGACCTATAAATTAAAATTCACCACTATTATGCTTGAAAGAGAAAATAAAGAATGGTCAGAGTCCACTATTCCAACACAATTGAATAATGAATTTTCCGAAGGATATATCAAGACCATGTCCATTCAACAGTATTACTCTAAGTATGTGAATTTAGTGAAGGTGGTTGAATTTTTTTTCCTCTATTGGGGTGATCAAATAATGGTATAGTATGAAACTATTTTCACTATGTGAGTGTCTTTTTCGCTTGAGCTAGCTAATAGTGACTCTAAAAGATTGTTTCTACTGAGGATTTCTCTACCTATATCATATATATTTAGCATTCATTTCCATCCTATGTTATTATTAGGTTGTCTTAAATAAAGTTGTGATTGTAGATAAATTATTGAAAAATTAATCTAGATTATGGGATATTTCCCATATGGTTTATTGAAATCATGGTGGTATATGTATAAAATATGGAAGGTGATGTGTTACGATTTAGATTTTATGCTGCTGTAAACATACTATCTCGTTCAATAGTCATGACTTTCATGGATAATCGGTCTCTAATTTTCTATCAATGTGGAATTCCTAGTAAATATAAAGCCTTTATGCCACCAAAAAACACATTATATTTCATTTTTTAGTCATCTAGTTCATCTTGAAAAATTATAAACACGAAACTCTTGATGGAAGTGTTGATTAATCCCTACTCCCATGAATGTTTCTTAGTTACAGTCTTTCTTGTTTAGGGAAATGAAGACTCGCACTTATAAATGTATAAAGTCAATTATTATATAGAATAAGGTAAGACCCCATTCTCCCATAGAGCGCTCCCTCGAGCACACCCTACTTCTGCCTAGGGTTTCCTCGCGACAGTGCGACCCTTCTGGCCCATTTTTTTCTTCTTCGATCTTTTGGTCTTTATATCTTTCTCTCGTCTCCTTCCATCTGAGATCTCGTTCTGATTATTTTATATTTTATGGTGTTGTTGTCTAAGGTGGTTCGTTGTGCAAGACTCAAGCCGCTTCATCTTTCTCTGATCTCGTGTTCCACTGCACCTCTCCATGTCGGATCTGGAGCAATGGTTCATCTTGGTATTGGGTTTTTTGGTTCAGCAGTCGATGGTTTTTAGGCTCCCTCCGTAGTCGGCTCTTTCTCTTATTTTCTCTATTTTTAGCATCATCGGGATGTCATTTTTTGGATCCATCAGCTATTCAAACCTCTACCCTTACTTCACGTCCCTCGGCTCTTATCCTATTCAGATATAGAGCAGTGGCTTCTCATATGTTTTGGGAGGTGAGTTTTGATGGATGACGGTGCCCCTCGTACGATCTTCTCTGGTTTTCTTCGCCCTTGATGTTCAGGTTTAGGCATCCTTCATTTTACATCTTGGTCTTTTTGGTTTTATATATTTGTGAAGGTTTGGTGCTTCTAAGGTGTGATGTTTGTTCGGTGTTAAACCTGTTTATTGTTTCTGGAGTGGTTTCTCTCATGTTTTGTTTTGTTAGTCAACATAACTGTATTCAGTACTGGTGTTTTGGTGTTTTTTTCTGGATTGATGGGGGGCGATCTGACTGACTTCGGCGTTCTGGTGTACATTTAGACAACATGGATGATGGACAGTGTTGTGTTAGGTTACCGACACTTCTCGTCTTGACTACGTTGAAGACATTACCAGTTTTTGTGATTGAAGTTTGTTCGCATGGCGTTATTTTTGAAGGAGGTGATCTTGGTTTGATGCTTCGTTAGGACGCTTGTAGGAAGGAGTTCGATGACTGGAGTTATCTACGGAGAATTTGGTTACAATGGTTGATGAAAGTGAAGTGGACGACATTGATAGGACGGTGATAACAGTGTAGTATGATGGCGAGGGTGGTAATCGTGAATTATATTCTCAATATAGGTGATATTGTAGAATGTGTGGTGGTCCAGTTTTCAAATTTGAATGTTCTTCTGTTGGTTTTAGTTTTGAAATTCTAATTTTGAATTTAGTAATGTTGTTGTTGTATTTGAGGTCTGAAAGTGTTCGGTTCCCACTAACCCATGATGTGGATTTAGAAAATTTCAAAAAAAAAGTGATTTGGATGGATATAGAATAAGGCTCAGTTTTTTTATGTGTCCTAGGAACATCCTATGGATGAATAGTTTTTAAAAATGTATAAAATCATGTTGATTATAAATTTTTAGCAACAAAAATATAAGGAAATATTCTTAGTGTATTAAATTTTATTATTACTTTATGTTACAAAAGTACCACTTTGATTATTCTTTTGTAATTACATACATTTTATAAAATTTATATTTTTTCTGTCATAAGTGTTCAAAATGTTTATTTTTCTAAAAGATTAAGAGAGGGTAAAAGTATTATCATACGGTTATGTCGTGGTATATTCAATAATTTAATTTCATGAATGATGATTTTCAATTTAGTATGTTGGATACATGGATTAAACTAAATATTTTAATTAGTTCATCCTTTTTTTAATTCTATATCTCTGTTGACTACTAAAAAATTGGATTTAAGAGAGAATAAAACATCAATAATATTTTTTTATTAGGAATATATTTAAATCTCATAGCATAAAAATGCCTAATGTATATATTAATTCAGATTAAATTTTTAATAGATATAATTTCAAATCTTTGAATATATATTGGTGGTTCTTTAGTAATGGTGTCATTGACCCACCCTTCTAGAATGATGCTCTGGTGAAGATATTATAGGAACTTATTTTATTGTTTGTGTACATGTTTTATTTTCATTGAATCATTTGATTAATATAAAATAGGTGAATGATTTTTAATATCAACGAGTAAATTAAAATCTAAATTGTGGGGAGGTTTATAGTATTCAATCTCAATCTTGTGATGGGTAATAAGGAAGTGTATTCATAACTCTAGTTTAAATATAACTCAGGTGTATTTGTGATGTTATACTTTATCAAGAATTAGTATTAGTACCCAAGGATTATGTATAGAGTTTTAGGATATAAGACTCGTTACCTAACTTATAAATAGTTGAAGGATGAGAATTAAATTTTTTTATTTAGAAACAACCACTCATTATTCCTTTTCAAATGTAAGATGATAAATACATGACTAGGTTTTTGAATGAAGTGAACTATAAAAATTCATAACACAAGGATCTCAGCATATATTATTTTATTTAGGGTTTGATTATTTTCATTCTACAGAGGTATAATTTTTTATGAAAAACGTTATTATTTTTCAATTATAAACGAATTGTTATAAGTTCTTTATGATTTTTCATGCTCATTCCTTTTATAATTGGATGAGTTGGTTGGAGGTCCATCATTGTAACTAAACTTTTTCTACAAGATAAAAGATGAGATTCGATTAATTTGTAAAAAACTATTTATGGTTTAAAAATTAATAAATCATGTGCTAAAAAATTAAATCATTCTATAATTTTTTTATGAGAATATCTGAAGTGTGATCCCTTAAAAATGGGAATGGGTTCTATATCTCTTTTTTAAGGTATTCCAATAATTTTATATGTGAATAATGTTTTATTTTGGGGAGAGTTATGAAAATCATGATTTCATTGAAATGTATTTATTCCTATTAATATTAATTTATTTTTAATTTTTGAATATAAGGATAAATTTTTAAAAAATAATAATAATTTTACAGAGTATACATTTTGTGTATAAGTTTGTAAACCTTATTGTCTAACTGCAATGATGGTGGAAATCTTACTGAGTGTAAAATGCATATTTTCGATACAATTTTGTAAACCATAAATCTAAAACCATTATTTGTTGGATTTTTTATATTTTTTAATTTTTTATAGACTTTCAATAATTTTCTCCTTCTATAATTATCTGATGTTTGGGGCTTATTTGAGGATTCCTCCAACCAATCTCCCCTCTAACCTCTTGTGTCTTTCACCATCAATTATATGGTGAATCTATCTTTGAATCAATGGTTAGGTATTCTCCCCTATATTATATTCTCCTTTCTCTCATATAGATTAACAATTTTTTCTTCATGTAAACCTAATTGGACATTGGAAACAATTCATGAGTTACGGTATCTAGAACATGGGATTTTTGTTTATTTAGGTTTTATGGTCCCTTCCTAAATTCTAGTATCCTCCATATTAGTAATGGCACATTGTTCAAAATTATATAATGTAAGTACTTATATAATATTCCTTTTATTTGATTATTTTTTGAGTTTTGGATCTTTAAATGTTTTTTTCTATTCAAATATTTTTAGTATATGATATCTATAATTGAAATAATAAATTTTTGTGTGAAGATAAATGTTTTGATTATGATATAAAAGTATGATTTTTTAAAATAACTCTAATTTAATTATAACCATGTTTCCTTCAATCTATTATCTTGATAAAAGTTATATCATGTTTTATTATAATATATGTGAACTATAATTTATGTCTTAATTTATAACTATCTTATAAATTTGGAGTTTCATGATTTTGATTTTTGTTATTAAATATAATGACATGTTTGTTTTTAATCGATGTGATTTATAATAATTATGCTCTGTTGATTTATTCCTGATTTTCAAAGGATCCATGGTTTTGAGATATCTGTTATGCCAAAAAAATTGGTTATAGTTTAATTACAATATTTATTAGTTTACTCTTTCATATTCTCCTTGATTATTGACGATAATATTATTAAGTTTTGAGATATGGTTTAATATGGTTTAGATGAGATAAGGGATGTTTATATAGAGGGTATAAGGGATTGAGATGTGAGTTTTGTTAAAACATTTAGTTTATTTTATCATTTTTTATGATGGTGAGTTTATATTATACTACATAACTGGATTTTGATTTAGTAAACCTCATGGGAAGCCTTATGTAGCTAAGTTGTAATTCAAGGGATGATTCCTTTACTAGTTATGATTTTGCATTGGATAGTCAATATTATGTACAAGGTAGTATTAAACTGTATTTAGGGGTTGTGTATTGATAATACTTATGGGGGAAAATATGGCTCGGTATTATAAGATCTCACCATTGGAATATAGATGGTTCTACCCAAGTCATTCCAAGATTTTATCCTTAGTACCAGAGTGTCATCCCATATTCATCTTAATATATTTTTTATTTATCCCTGATAACAATAATGACTTTATTATACCTTAAAATTATGATGTTTTCTTATGATTATTAATTATTTTCATAATTCTTGTGTTATAAGGGTTAGTTATTTTCTTATTACTTTGATTGTCTTATATTTTTTTATCAAGTATTTCTCATGATAAAAATATCTCATTTTCTTACCTTTGATCACATATTCATAATATAAATGTTTTTTAAATAATGGTGGCATTTACCGTTCATTATCCCTTTGCAATAAAATTATTTTCAACAATTGTATCTAAAAGTTTTAAAAAATATTATTATAAACCTCACATTATGGTTTTAATATGTCATAACTATTTCAAAAAGTTGTACTAATACTATTTGTTTTTATGATATATTTTAATAAGGTAAAAAAATGTATTTAAAATTATATATTTTTAAATTATCATTTTTGTTTGTCTTATAAGATGAATTTTATGTAATATTGCTATTATCCTATAGAGATTTATCTCACACCATGTATACACACTTTTGGGTTTATGTAATATTATTTTCTTTGATATATATAATTGGGGGTAGTGGATCCATGTTGTATGATATTCAATAGTCATTTTCAAGCATGAATACATTAAAATATAGAGGTTAATAAGTGTCGCGTAAATATTTTTTTTATGGTTGTACATATCTTTATATTTCAATAAGGTTATGAATCATAATCTCTTTATCAGCCATTTCATTCCATTTTGGATTATTTTTATATTTGGGTTACATGTATAAAGTTAGATTGTATTACTCTATTACTATGCCAATTTTGAGATATTTACATTATATATCATTATATGAATTGATAATTTACTTTTTTTATGACTTATCTTGTTGTGGTGTATAAAAAAGTGTATTTTTTATTTTTAATTGAAAATAAAATTTATGGACCACTCATATCGGGCATCCAGTAGATATATAAGTGTTTTGTATATTAATGTAAATAATATTAAAACAACTACCAATTTTTATGTTTAATGATCTTAGAAATAGATTTGAGCCTATAATAGTTTGGTAACATGCTTAAAGCCTTATGGTATATTGACATGGGTATCATGTTAGGATGGATTTGGAAGATTTATTACAGGAAAGAAGTTACCCAATCTATATCAATGAATGGTTTTAATTGATTCTCCTTTAAATAGATTATTTTTATTACATTATATAAAATAATATTTACATTTCCTTAAATTAACACTTTCTTTACTAATATCAATCATATATAAAAATTTTTAGTAATTCTTGAAAAATGGAACATTAATTTATGAACTAACCTAAAATTTTGAACTTATTTTATCTTGTTATTGAAAAATGTATTTTTATATTTTTTATCTTCTCAATAAGATGTCTTCTGTTATTATTTTCCTCTATTTATCCCTTTTATTTCGTATTTTCAAAGCCTTATTACTTTCATTAATATATATGATAATCATGTTAAATTTTTAATTTTTTATCACAATAATTCTCATTTACTTCATTGATATTTTACATTTATCTATAAATGTGTAATTAATCTCATACATGATAGAATTATATTAATAGCTTCAATATTTTAACATCAATTAAGGTTCTTCTCATTATTAAAAATATTCTACAAATAAAAGCAGTTTTTTCCCATAATTCATCTATTTCACAAGAAAAGTAATCATAAATTATAATTTATTCACTTTAACTAAATCATATTCAATAATTCCTCATGTAAATCCCACCGATGTATCTATGAATTTTCGGTATACTTTTATATTCTTTATCTTTATCAAACCTATGATTTTGGATATTGATTAAGACATGATATTCATAATCACATATAAATTAAAAAATATTTTACAAATTGATAATATTAAATATTAATAGGAATAAAAAATAAACACCAATTTTATTTCTTTACTATTGAATTATCAACACCATATCTGGGAATTCCCCCTGATAGTGATTATACTCATCTCCACGGTTTTGTTCTTTTTTTATACCAATCATTCATAAAAAATTTATGTATAGAATTTTTTTTTCTAAATTTTTAGGACTAAACTACACATCACTAGAAAGTGTACTAGGTTACTATAATATAATATCAGTATAGTACCAGGTTATTTCACTCTAAAATGAGAGTTCAAGATCACATGTGTAATTGGTTTATTTTTTAAAAACATTAATATAGTGTGATAAGAAAAATGTAATTATAATAGATGATAAGGTAGGATTGGGATTCACCTACCCTAGATTTGATACTCATAGAATCTCTTCTTCATTACATGGTTTTCATATGTAGGGGAAAGATAAATAATTAAGAGATATATAATTCTCCATACCATTTATTCTATTGTTAATGAATAGCCACCACTACCTACCTAGATATTCTCTCTCTCAAGCAACTATTTGGAATTTCCAATGATGATTTAGTTCTTTTTAAGGTACCATAATTTTCTTTAATGGAATCACTTATTCTTCAATTCAATTCACTAATACATAAATTGGATTTATTTGTTTGTTTTATGGGTTTTAACATCATTTTTCTAAGAGATGGTATTATAAGTGAAATAGTTTATATATTTTTAATATTGGTTTATAAAAACTGAATAAAAATAATTATTTCATAAAACTAAATCCTTTTTATTTTAGTTTTCTCTTAACTAATGTTGAAATACACTTTAAATAATGGGTTTTTAATAACTGACATTGAAATGCATTTTTGGAATCAATTATAAAATAATCGAAGTCAAAATTTTCAGTAAACATTGGTTATAAAAAATGACACTGAATGTATTTTTTTTAATATATTGACGTTGATTACTACAATATATTAAAATCAAACCATGAAATTAAAAAAAATCAAAAAACAAAATTAATAAAGAAAAAAACATAGATCATGGACTTAATTTTTATCTTTATTGGGTTTTCGTTTGATATATTTTTAATCATAGGAAATATTTCATGAGACATCAGGAGATATGTTATGTGAACCATTTTAAAATCATTATATGGAATCTAATGCATAGGATTTATATTTCTCACATACTCTAAACAACTATTCATTCCCATTAAAAAATAATCATTAACAATCATATCTATTGGGAAAACTTATAATAAATAGATGATAAAATTGGATAATAACTTATAAATACCATGGTGAAATATTTATTAAATAACGTATGTAATGAATATCTAAATTTAAAAAGTATTAAATCAAAAATGAGAAAAGATGTAGTTTTATAAAGTATATATAACCCTTGGAAAATTTTCCAAAAAATTATCAATTTTAGGTGTAATTTGAAATTTAAAATCTACACTATGAAAAAACTGAAACATTATTTTTTTTATTCTGATATTATAAATTTATTGTCAATTATTATAATAACTAACCTTAAAAATATAAATAACATTAGTTTTAACATGATTTATGTAATAACGTAATATAAAATATTATTTCTATTGTTATTTGTTAAATAACTAAAGTTAAAATCAATTGGTAAATTTTTTGCATGTTAGTTACAAATATAAATGACCTAAACACTTTTTAACCATAGTTATTAAAGAACCAACTTTGAAAATATTTGGTGAAGGACCTTTTTTCTACTAGCGATGGTGTTATTTATATCATTACAACAATATTTTCAGTTCTCAATATAATATTTTCAAGTCTACAGAGGTATTTTTTCAATCACACAGGGGTAGAGTATCACATCTCTACACTATCTTCATCATGTTCAACAATGTTCTACCTCATGTATTTAGTGTAGGTCCACCATGTTTATTTACCCAAAACTCATAGATGCACTGCCCCATGGTAGTGTTTTGATACTTAGTGGGTTGTAAGAGATTCCATTTTTCTCCATCGCCCACACACCCAAAATGATTATCTACTAAATAGAAAATTTATATTAAGATTAACAAAAAAATCTTGAAAAAAACACCAAAAATAGTTAAACAATATAAAATTATATGAAAATATATTCCTATGAATAGAACTAAAATTCATCTTGATTGCCATCATAATAAAATATAGAAATTAAAATAATATAGAACATGTCTCATATATTTTAGGATAACATTGTCTCACTCTACCAGATCGTCAATTTGTTACTTCAGTGTTAGATCTAACACCAAAAGAACCACTTATTTTTTATTAACTCCCTTGTCAAAATCATATACATATGTTCTTGTTGACTATGTAACATATCTCTCTCTCTTTTATGTCTACCTCTACAAACATTTTAATTTTATTTAGATAATATTATGTGATAAATCCATGTTATTATAGAATATTGGATCACATTCTTACGGCACACTCAATTACTTCCTTATTAATCCTTGATTTCAGAACGTAATACTACGATATCTAAATACACTTCACGCAAAAAAATTCAACATGTGAATTGATCATTTAATTATGTATTGATTTTATTAGGTAGTTTAGTATATGGTAATATTTATTATACTATTGGATTGAATTTGTTTCACATGGATATGACATGAAAAAACTATTAGGTTTGGAGGATTATATTTAGTATTTTAGAAGTAAATATTATGAATTAATATTTTTTTAGAAAGTGGTTTTCCAGTACGGATTTTAAATACTAGGATTTATGAAAGTAGTTTATTCTATGTATGTTATTTCAATGATATGTTGAATATATTAGAATGATAGTTTGATACTTTATAAGAATGCATATTTATAAATTTAAAATGGTCAATATCAAGGGGTAATAGTGTATCAGATTTTTCCATCGTCAATAGAATTATAGGCGTGAATATAAATGGATGGTGGAACTAGATTACTAGTTTAATAACTCTATAAATATAATGTGGGACTAGATTTTGGGATATATAATAATATAATCATCAATACATAATCAAAATTTAATGAAAGGAGACTTTAGTTTAGTGGGAGTAGTGATAGCGGTATATTTTTTGTAATCTCTTATACTTTTATTTTTTATGGTGATTATAGTGTTCTCGCATGGAAATTAGAATTGCATATAAACAAAAATAAATTGTTCTATTACTATATTTCTATTTTTAATTATGTATGTATAGTTGAATTTATGTGGTAATTCGGTTATGTAATTCCTAGTTTGGGATCAATGAGTCAAGGGAGCTATGAATAATGAAGGAATTTGGAAGGAAATTATTCTGAATCATTTTTGTGATCATTATACCGAATTTATTTCCCTATAAGTTATATAAGTTGGTGGGTTCATCTAAACACACCTAAAATTAGGGAATATGGAATTTGTAAAATGAAATATCATGATTGAAATGTTTGATTGTGCATACTACGGATTTAGGTAGAAACTGTTGGAAAATTTTAAGAAATAGAAATATATGTTTTTTTTTATTTGGAGAATTTATTGAGAGGGTAGATAAATAATAATGGGAGAGTTAATATAGGGATGATATATCCTTAGTAAAAATGTTTCTTCTATAGAATGTGGAATCCAATATTTAGTATAAGAAAAGAACTACATGATTTGTTAAATTTTTGGATGACATGTATGAGAAGTGAAAAAAATAAAATAAATACATTGTGATTCAATGATTATTAATCTAGAGACTATTGAAAGGAAGATCAATAGTGAATCATGTTAATGATTTCAACATGATACACATATATCTAAAATCAATAGATGTTACATTAATGTATGTTCTTTATGCATTAAAAATTCATTCTTTGCTTTTGGAATTCTAGGATGCTATGGTGAAATTAATAACATATTCAAGTGGAAATATGAAACATGTATTTTATGACATTTAGAATCTAGTATTTAATGATGATTTGATCTATAAATAAGTCTAATTACCCTCCAAAAGTGATCTTAAGGATTTTATATGGGGAGGATCACTTCAATTGAAGGACCATCAGAAGAATTCATCAACTTTTAAGTCCCAATGAAGAATTCAAAGTGGATTATGAGGTCAAGGATCATTTTATTTTTCTTTTGTAAATTTGGGATATATGAAGAAGGGATGTGGAAATTAGGTGGAATCTAATTAAAAGGGATTCAAATTTTAGTATCACATATTTAGTTTGTGAAAAAGAATGTTGTAATATTTTATTGTTGAGTGTGAATATTCCATATAAATCATGAATTATTGAATCAGGTTCATCATCCCATTCAAATGGTGAAAAGGGGTACATGGTGGACTAGGTATATAGAATATTGGTCAGAATACATCTTAATAATGATCAATATCTAGAAATTTTTGGAAAAATAAATGTTAACATTTTGTTGAAGAATCAAAGTTTCTTGAAGATGAAAGATTCTAGACACATTCCAAGTCTCTAAAATTTCATATCAGTTCAATAAAATTATGAAGTAGGTTTCAGAACCGATTTTTCAAATTGAGTGTGGAATATATGTAGGGGATCCATAATAATATTACCATATACTTTATTGAAATCAAATATGAAGTTGTAATGATCAGATGAACTACATCAAAAGATTTGGAATTATGGAATTGTATATATATCCACCTTAGTGGGAATAATTTGGATGTTATAATATTAAATGGAATACATAAACATGATCACATGTATTTTGAAATATATGAGAGCTTTATGTTGGGGAAACAGAAGAAGGTGTCCCTTCAATTTGGTTTAACAAAAACCTTGTAATCATAAAATTTATCTCGTCTATTTTGATGTTTAGGGACCCAACCATATCAATTTTAATTGTGGATCTTATTAATTTTGGACTTTTATTGATGATTGCACTCATAATTTCTGAGTTAACTTTATAAAAAACCAATATCTTGTTTTGTAAGTAATTATTTAGTGCAAAAATTTTGATGAAGGTAAGTGATATTGGAAGATGGAGTTACTTAGAATTATCATTACTGGACAATACACTATCCAAAGTGACCATCCCATATAGAATTGTAAATTTTTCATGTTCATTAATCATATTAGTAATTTATAATTCCCAAAAAAATAGCTATAAAGGAAGTTCATTGCGGTAGTGTAGGGTAAAACTCATAACTAAAAGTAATAAAATCTAGTAACCCAATGATTAGAACCCAGTATATGGATTCCTTATTTATCTATTTTGGGTTGTTTTCAAAGTATTACATAGTTTGGTTTTACTTCAGGATAAATAGTGGGATCGAGGTAGATTTTATGGTTTAGGACAATTGTATTCTTATATTTGGCTAGATATAGTCCTAAGGCTAAGGCTCTAAGGAAGTGAAAAATTCGCCAATTGGTTTTGGTCAAATTTATTGGATCTACCCAAGCTCAAAACTACTCTTTGGTCTAGAGGTAGTCGATGACCTGGGTTTATAATTCAATGATTCAAAGGAAGAATGTATCAAATTCTATTAGTACGATCCTTCTCAACTCTAAATAGGTCAGGGTCCTTCTATTTTAATTACTTGGATTAGATTTGTGCATTATAATGTGATTAAGATGAATTATAAACCTAATTACTAGAAAAAGGGTTAGTAAATATTTTATTTAAGGATTCTATAGGTTTAAAAAACCTTACTATTGACCCCTAACCCTAGTAGATTAGTCATGTATGATAATAATGGTATTTTATTAAAGAGAATCTAACAACGTGATTGAAATAATAGATAAACAATTTATATTAGATAAATTAATTTTAAAATGAATTTAATATCGATAAAATAATTACATCAATAAATTATCAAGAAAGGAAAGTAAATAATTCAGTTTTGTATTAGAAATTTGAATTGAATAATAGTTCAAAAGAAGAGTAATCCAAAACCATTGGAATGATGTGAATTACCAAAGGAATTCCAAGTTAACAAAAGAAATCAAAGCAAAATTTTCCCATAAACTGTAAGGAAGTGAGAAGATGTTAAAATAAATAATGTGTGGTCTACCTCTTTCTGTCAGCAGTAGATAAATATTTATAATTCTACAAGATATATGATTTGTAATGGTTTCACAACATAAATTTTATTTAAATGATTTCTCCTTTGAAAACATCAAAACATGTAATATAATTCATGTCTTGTACTAAGATCCACAAAAATCGTTGAAAATATTGCTTCTCCCCATATTTCATAGCTTTCATCTTTGATAGGATCAGAATTTATAATATTTCATATTGTGTAAATATTTCATTCCATGTATTGAATTGGATTTGGATTTTTTATGGCTTATATAAGTTTCATATGATATACTTTTTATTTTAGGGGACTTTTTCCTAAGGAATTCACATCGTGAATAGGTTTGATGATGTGTGATGTATGAATATTTTGAATTTACAGTAGCTACTCATTTGAGAATTAATTATATATTTTAGAAATAAAATGACCAAAACCCAATGAGTTATAAAATATAGCAGGAATAGTTCATAAATAAATGTATTGAAGATATATATATATATAGCTTATCAAATTCCCCCACACATGATGAATTTTTAGTCCTCAATAAAAAATAATCTCAATTAGGATTCTAAATAAAAAAAATTTAAACACAAAATGTGTATTACAAATAAGAAAATAAAACTAAGTGATAGTAGAAAAATAAAGTACTTAATCACTCTTGTAGAGAGAATTAGGCATGCCTCATTATTAAGTTCTTCATTAAGATACTTTCTTCCTTTAATTACAATTTCTCAAGTGTTCCTTAGAATATATATTGATATTTTATTTTAATTCACACTGAATATTCTCTCATCAATCAACGTAAAATTAAATTTAAGTTATTCTCATTCTATTAATGCATGTTCCTGACCATAGTCTTTCATTGGTTGTAACCCCTCCACTCTGTAAATATTACCACACAGTTAATCATGAGGTCTTCAACAATAAAGTTTAAATGACTCTATGGCTGAGGGTAGGTGAGTAGATGATAAAAATAAAGCTAAAAAATGAGGGTCAACTATCAAGTAAAATACAGGATCATGAGGAATAATTTGATAAAAATATCCCCCGGAAATTGGAATCTCTAAATTCCAAAAATATTAGGCTAGGTCCATAGTTGTTTTATACAAGAGAAATAAAAGTATTATGTTTCTTATTTTTCTTTTTTTAGAAGTAATTTCTAGTCTACATATCCCATCCATCACCATACCACATATAAACCATCATGAGATTCAATAATATATTAATAGTAATTTTTTCCCTTCTTAATACACACCCCTTATTCAAAATCATTGTTTATAGGGTAATACGGAAATGTATATCAAAAGAACCATTGACATATTCGTGTGGATCATATGAAAAATTAATTGTACATATCCTCAGTATTAAGCAATATATTTTTATTAGTAATTTTTATATCCCCCACACTTATTCAATTTAAATTCATGAAATTAAATCAATAGTAGTTTAGGATGGTATAAAATGGGATTATAACACGGCTCAATCCTAAAAAAGTAATTAAAGAATTCTATGGGATTAAGAAGAATAAATTTACATTTCAGTTTTTGGAAAAATGGAAAAATAAAATCTACATCAGTAATTTTAATAGGTTATTTATTTATTCACAGTCTTGATAATATTCAAATAAATTTTACGATAGGTTTACATTCCCTAAGAATCTCTCAAGAAATATGCTGCAAAAATAATATCACATTTTAGGTCTAGTATCCTCTCTAGAATGGAAACATAAAACAATAGGCTAGTCAATTAGGGGGAAAAATAGAAATAATTGAATCAAAATAAATTTCAAGATACAATATTCAAAATTAAATTAATTAACACAAAAATAATTTTAATATTCTAAGATGGAATAGATATTGATTTGATATTTTCCCAAAAAAAAATATTTTATTTAAATTTTTTTTATTTTATTTTATATTAATGGATGCTTCTAATGGTAAATCTTTCCTCGACTAGTGAAAAACATAATATTGGTGTAAAAATAGTTAATCTTAATAATTCTTCTTCTAAACATTAAAATGAAATAGTTTTTTCACTCTTTTTGAAAGAAACATGAGAGAGATAAAAATAGTGGTATAGATATATTGGAGAAGAAATTAAGAATTTAAAATAAGGAATTGAGGTCCCTTTGTAATTAAGTTCATTCCATGGGGAAAATAAAGGATATATATGGAAGACTTAGATTCCTATAAAAAAATTAGAAAAAAACATACATGCACTAGAGAGTCAGTCCAAACTGAGGATATGACCAAATGAATGTAGTAAGGCATAATGTGCACACTATTGAAAGAAATGAGGATCAGTGTATATCATAATGAGAAGATCATATTATGATAGAAAAATAAAATATATATGAAAAAAAGTATAAAAAAATAAATGAAGATTATTGATTATTCATAAAAGAAAAAAATATTGGTTGCCTCCCAGATATCGCTAACAGGTCATCATTATCCAGACAGATGGAAAAGTATCAAGAAGATGGTTCCATCATATTATAATTTATCTAACTCATTAAGGTACTAGATTTTTTATCCTCGAGCTCATGGGATCTTGGTGTAGTTTACCACATAATGGATGGGCCAAAAAAATATATCATGTGGAAGTTAGAGCATATTTATACGTTGTGGAGGTATTCCTATACAGTATAGAGATGGATCTATGGTATTCATCCATGTATGTGTGGCACTAGAATAAATTCCTAATGTGGGAGGTCATATAATTTTATGAAAACCTCATTGACAACCATGGTATATGTAGTATATAGATATAGAGATAAATGAATGAAAAAAGTAAGAATGAGAATAAGAAATCTATGCAGTCAAAAATCATATCTCATACATTAGATATAATAAATAATAAAACTT
This sequence comes from Viscum album, assembly GCA_963277665.1. Taxonomy (NCBI): domain Eukaryota; kingdom Viridiplantae; phylum Streptophyta; class Magnoliopsida; order Santalales; family Viscaceae; genus Viscum; species Viscum album. Next base: position 1,759,401,199 of record OY728138.1, read on the forward strand.
AGAACATGGAATATTGTGAGTCCAAAAAAATAAGCCCAATATAGTGTACATAGGGTGAAGGATATTCATGGACATAACTAAATAGTGGGAGTAGAATCACTTATATCACCATAAGATGTCCCCTCCTGAATAGTCGGTGTTTTAATCTACCATTCCATGTCTATGGTAGCTATAGAAGTAGAGGTAGGTGGATTGACCTCTATAAGAAAGTTCATTGGTGTGGAAATTGGGAACATTCATAATAAATGTATTGGACGTGATGATCTGTACTTGGGATAAATTCCTGGAAGCTGGATTAATGAAGGTCACCTGAGAGAAAGAAAGTAATTTGGGTCCCTTGAACCATCAATCCTACTACGTTGAAAATCCTTGCTGGAAAGTAAGGATTATGAGATCTAGGGTAAAGGATGATCAGTTTTAACAGTGTGTTGGGAATTTTATGATTTGGTATTGTTGTAGGAGGTGGTCAGTGGATAGATGCAGTGGTGAGTAGAGGGTCTATTGTAGTAAACTTGTGGGGCTCAGCAAAGGTAATTCTGAATTGAATGAAAATATGTCTTTGGTTCTCTAGAATACACTAGAAAAAAATTTATATGTTTAATTTAAATGGTGTGATAAGTTCATAATGGACAGGTGATGATGTAGTGGTGGATGTTGTAGTGGTGAAGGATGTAGGGGATTGGGAAGAGGTACATGTTCCTCATGAGTGGGAACTGGTGGGGCTAGACCATGATGATCTATGGCCTCAGAATATCCTCTATATACTCTAGGTCCCATGTGTAGCACCCACTATCTTCACTAGAATACCCATATTCTAGATTAATATGAGATAAATGGTCTCTATATTCACAAGATATTAAATGTGAATATCAACATCTAAAACTATGAGATGATATGCTAGATTAAAACTTGAGTTGTCCCCAAATCAAGGTACAATTATCCATCCTCACCTCGGCCTTGTAATGGAGTGTAAACTGGATATCCATTTTTAAGTAAGGGCCTCCTATGGAAGAATATAAGATGAAAACCTCTATCTAGATGATTCTTTCATGAGGATATCCCTTAACCATCCAGGAATGGGCTAGAGGCTGATGTACGATTAGCAAGGGGGCACCATAAAACTAGATTCTCTTCATTGTACATGGATCACAAATTCACTGAGGATCATGGGATATAAATTACTAACTACAAATTTTATGTTATTTTCTTGGGATTATATATATGGTTAGAGGAAATAGAGAGTAAATGAAGTCTAAAGAATAGATTCCCATTGTAACTATAAATTCACTCAACATGATCTCCCAGGACCAGCCTCCAAGTTTGAATGTAACATGTCTGATATACATATTAAAAGTGTCTATAAAATCAAGGAAGAGATATCAGTATGTCTCATCATGTTCCTCAGTAATATCAATCATTTTAATAAAACCAATTAGGTCAATGACTTCCTCATTCATAAGGATATTCTCATGAATATCCATCTAAAGTGTCTTGTTAGTCTTTATAGTCTTGGCCTGAAGATAGAGCTAGTAAACCTGATGGTTGGGAGTGTAAAATTCATGATGGGATGTAGGTAAGAGAATTGGGTAGTTCACTATGACTAGATAGAGTAATATTGTGAATATTGAGAGTCTATGATAGTATAATAACCTAACATGGAAAATGAAGTGGAAGGATCTATGGGTGGCAGTAGAGGATCCAAGGTCCAGAATTTTGGTAGAGGAGGATCTTCACCTTGCTCTTTACTTTTGGGGGATGAGGCATCTATGGTCCTTGTGTGGTCCACAATGAAAATGGGAATAATAGGGTAAGGAATATATATGAATAGGATAGTGGATCGACTGGTAAAAGGATGAAAAGAGAAGAAGAGAGTGTGAAATCACTGATAGAGGGTGAGGCGGGCAGTTAGATCATGTGGGAAGGGGAGGGTTATCATGTGACCCTTAGACTCATTACTTATAAATACTTATTGATATTTTTAAATCATGTAAATAATTCATGATTTTTAAAACACTGAAGTAAAATATTACTTGGCCCCAACATATTGAAAACATTTAAATTTTACATGACATGAATTATGTTATTTGTGCATCCTTTGTCCAAGAACCTATGATCTATTTTTATTATAACAAAATCTTTATAACTATCAGAAAATCAATTCTAATATATGGAAACTATCATTTTTTTTCCTATAAGTTAGTGATTTTTTTTATGATTAGTGCTAGACATAGACTTTTAGTCAACTTGATTTTAACGAAATAGCACACCCTTCATGAAATGATTCTTGACAAATTTTTAATCCCATAAAATTAAATATAATGGGTGTTATTTTTTTTCTTGGGATTTTAATCATCCAATAAGTGAAAAATGAAACATCAAAAGAGCCAACAATCAGGATTTTGGTTTCCCAAGGAATAGCTTTTTATGGTAATTAAAGAGAGAAACCTTGTCCATTAGTGTGAACACTCCTCATAAAATACATTGGTTGGGAAATTTAATTGTTTTTTCTTTATAAATTCAGTAATTTTCTTAATCTTCAATAATAATTTCTTCTTAAAAAAATTATAGTAATATTTTTTCCATTATTTTGAGTATCCAATTTTAATTTTTTTATTTCCCAATAAGAATGATACTCGAATTCCACTAGTGGGCGAAAGGGATTCCAATAAACGAGTCATAATTGAGTTGAATTAATGGGTGTATTATATGATTTACAATATTACAAAAGTCTTTCATACAATTTAAGACTCAAATAATTCCTACTTTTGTTCACTAACTTTTTGAGAGTTTGTTTTATCTCCCAATTGGACAATTGATGTTTCCCACTAGTCTACGAGTGCTATAGATTTCCATTATTGTAATGAATTCTATATTTTTCAAGAAAGATTTTAATGGAAATATTTTTATTTTGTGTACCCCAATCAATAATGAGAAACGAAGAAATCCAAATCTAGAGAAACTTTTTTCCTTATAAAATTCATGCCCACCATGGTTGGGTCATTGATTGTGGCTTGGTCTTCTACCCACATTGAAAAACCATCAACAATAAAAAGGATGTAATAATTTCTATAAGAATTATAGAATGGCCCCATGAAAATTGTTCTCCATACATTAAATATTTTATACTCCATGGATAGTATTATGGGGAATTTCGTTACATCTTCCAGTGGTTCCCATCTATTAGAATTGATCACAACTATGTACAAAGGTTATTGCATCGTGAAAGAGTGTGGGCCCAAATAGTTCACTCTGTAGTAGCTTATCCACAGTTCATTTAGTCCCATGATTTTCTCTAGCTAGTTATGTGTGAAAAATTTCGAGAACCATTTTAATGTCATCTAGTGAGATGAAATTTTACATCAATCCATCAGTAGATCACTTAAATAATAGTAGCTCATCCCTATAAAACTATGATGCAGAGACCAAAAACATCATACTCTATTGATATGAGAAGTTATGGCAATGTGATATCCTGTAAAGATATTTCGTGATATCATAAAAACATATTCATTACTAAATATTTATATTTAAATGTTTTTCATCAATACAACCATCCTCAATACTTATATTTTCATCATCCTCAAAACTAGGTAGTGGAAGTCTTGAAAAATGATCAGTAATGAAATTTTAAATTCCATTTGTGTCTTTTATAAATATGTAAAATTATTATAACAACAAGATCCTCCATATTATCTATAGACCGACATCCTTTTTCTAAAAGGTATTTCAGTGCTTCATGATCTGTATACGCAAACACATTAGAAATCACATGTTATGAGTCAAATTTTTTAAAAGAAATGACCACTACCTACAGCTCATTTTTCGTAGTCCTATAATTGATCTATGCTTCATTTAGGGTATTAATTGAATAATATATAGGTTCGATGATGTTTCTGACACAATATCAAAAAATAGAACCCATGAAAAATCAATGGTGTGGAACATCAGTTCAATGTTATTATCCTAGTCAAATTAAACGATAACAGGAGCGACCACTATGCACTTATTTAATGTGTTTAATTTCCATAAAAACTCTTCATTATAATTTAATGGGGTGTCCTTAGACAATTGGTGTGCAATGGGTGGGATACTATTTCAAAATCATGGAAGAATCAATGATAAAATCCCACATGGTCCATAAAACCCTTTATACATTTTATTGATATGGGTTTAGGTGAATATATATTCTCCTTAATTTTTTTATGAATCAATTTCCATTCCATGATTTGAAATTTTATGTTCAATTAATATGCATCCAATGACCAAAAATGGAATTTTTTCTATTTTAATACAAGGAAATTCTATTCACATCACTACAGATTTAAATTCCTATTCCTTAAGAATACATTCAAAGATCATCCATAAAAAGATAAATCATCCAAGTAAATATCTAGAAACTCCACCAACATATAATAGAAAATGTAATTCACGCACCATTGAAATAAATTTTTTTTCACATTCTAAATGAAATTATTCTATAGAAAAAGGTTCTTAAAGGAAATGTGAATTTGGTTATTGAAAAATCTACTAGGTTGACTAAAATTTTATTATATCTATAATATCAATCCAAAATAACAATACAATTCATGTATATCTAGTCTCTCTATCATATGATCCATTAATAATAGTGTAAAATTTTCTTATTGAGTCCCCATGTTGAGATTTTAATAGTCAACACGTATTTTCCACCCGGTAATTGATTGAGTTGAGATTAAATAATCTTCACTGTTTTTTATAATATCTATGCCATATTTATTTGAGATAACATAAATAAGACTCTACCACCCACTATTATTGATATAAAATATTATAAAAGCATTAAGAAGCTTTAGTAAATTCTTATTGACTAATTATTTAATCATTGTAATAAGTTTCCTCAGAGGTTGATGTTTTTGTATATCACCTTTCTATAAAATAATTTTATCTACGAAAATTATGGTACTGATCCCGTTAACATCCTCTATAACTTAGGAAATTTTGTTTTTATTCCTTTTTAGGAATTAATTTAGTTTATCTTCTAGTAATTTATTCATATCTAAACTAATAAAAATTGTAAGTATAACATTATTTTCTTAGAAATAGTATTTAATGTGTTTGTTAGAGGATTCAATTCTAATGATCTTGTTTTGATGAATTAGGGTATGAAGGGTTGAATGTTATGCCTCATCGTAAGTTCACAATAATTCACATCCTTATAATCACTATATTGGTCTTCCTTAGGGTATATTTTCTCTATGTCATCAAAATTTGTAATGTAATCATCTTTCACAATGGTCCAAAATATTTCTTGATGATCAAAGGAACCACCACATAGTCTGGAAAAATTCACTAATCCAAACACTACTTGTTCATAACCTAAAATAGAAATAATCCTTCATTGTTTAAAATAAATTAGTGCCTCTAAAATGCTGTTTAACGATCCCCTGTAGGACATATCCTTCCTCCTCCATATACAATTTGAGGAAATTATAAGGAGAACTAAATTTACCAACATTAACTAAAATATCCATAAGAATTCTTGGAGGGTACTCGACTAGTAAGGAATCCAATAGAAGTGAAAACATTTTTGGTTTCAAATATATGAGCCCTAAATTTTTTAATACACTCATAATCATGATATTGATTCTTTCACCAAGGTCACACAATTCTTTTTCGAATTCGCATGTTCTGATATTGTTGGAAATTGATAAGATTTGAGGGTCTCTAATATTTTGTGGGAGAATCCATTGAATGAAAATAGATAACTTGTAAATCATATATATGAATCCTTGGTCTTTAATTTTTCTTTTATTAGAGAAAAAAATGTTTACTAATTTTACACAATAATTCATCCGAAAGATGTCCTTTACAAAGGATATTTTAATGTGTAACTGCTTAAACATATCTAAAATATTTTTCTATTTTACCTATATCTTTTCTTGTATCATTATATATTAAATGGAATGTGGGGTTTTTATGGTGGTATGACCACATAAACATGTTCCTTTTCTGGAAGATCTTGTATATGATCGTTTTCAGTTGGTTCTGATTCTATATTTTTTTCTTAAACAACTTTTTGAGTGTTTTCATCATTATCTATTCTAAATATTGTTGAACATATGTTAGGTTCTTTTTCTTATTTTATGATAATATTTATGGATGATGGAAATTCATTTTTTTCAAATCCTAGTGTCCACGTCATTAGGTTCATCTCCCACATATGTCTCTGTATTACTTCTAAATGCACCTGGTAATCATTCAAATCGATTCATGGACATTTATCCCACTTAGTTCTCAATATTTTAAAGGGTAACCCTTTGCTTCTAAGTATTATTTTCATGGGTGGAAACCCTCTGATATTCTTTCAAAAAAATGGGTTGAGATTATTTTTGTGATTTCATTATTAAGGTGGGGCTGGTTGTGGATGCCATGGTAGATCATTCTAAAACTATTGTTGGATGGAATTTTCTAGTCTCTAGAGGGAAAATTTTATTGATGAATTTTTTTAAGGATTAGGTACTAGATTATTAGCTGGGTACCTACATCTTCCATGATTTCAGGGTGGTGATTGAACACTCCTTTTTTGGTAGTAACCATGATTTGTTTATTGCGGCATTTGATATGGTCTCTATTGATAATATGGAAACTGGTATTGTTTGGGTCATTAATGGTGTTTGTTTGATTTCTGTAATTTTCCTAATTATCGTACTGATTTTAAAAATCTTTTATTCCTTCTCAACAGTCCCGGTATGGATGCAGTCCACCACAAATTTCATAGACATTGATTTCCATAATAGGGGTAGGAGGTGGATGTGGTGGAGAATGTAACATATAAGTTCAAATATTCTTTATAAGGGCTTCAACATTGGCTGAAAGGAAGGTATTCTCTTCCTCTTAATTAATTGTATATCTAGGTGATCCTCAGTCTCTTAGCCACATATTTGAATTGTTGGATTTTTCATGTAAAATTAGTTTTCTCACTTTTGGAATCATGAGAATGATTCCTCCATTAACAGTGGTGTCCACTACAATACATGGAGTTAATTGGAGTCCTTTTTAAATTGATTAATTTTATATACACACAAAAAATATAGGATGTTGTAATTTATGATTCTGTTACTTATGTAGATACCAATATTTTTAGGCTGACTCTCTCCCCAATAGGTGATGTTTTTTATCTCACTTCTATGCTTCTAGGTTTATATAGGTGGAAAATATGTATCAAAAAACTTTTTGAAAAAACCATCGCAAGTAAAAAATGGACTCATAATAATAGATTTTGATTCAATCCTAGTATCTCTCATTCAAGGATAAAGGGAAAACATTGAATCTGATAGCATCATATGTCACACCTTGATTTCAGAAGTTGTAAAAAAATAATAGAAACATAAAATTTAATCTTATGGATCATCACCCTGAATTCTATTGAATTTTACCTGATTCTAGATCATGTGAATGATTTCATGTATAATTTCAAAATTATTCTCTTGGATAATAGGGGGAACAATTTTTGGTGTAGCACCATAAATTGATGGAATGTCATAGTCTACTAGTGTGCTCATGAAGTACTGCTCACTCTCATGAATGGTCATGTGACTCTCGCAGGTTTGGTTTAATATATCTTATGTAATTTTGATTTAATTTAGAAGAAATAGAGGGTTAGAGGTAAATTTTAGGGCTTAAAAAATGTATTATAAGATCTACTTTATGATATCCCTATGTATTAGGTTAAAAAGTATTTTGGAATTATCCAACTGGTTTTCATCATACCAATTGGATAAAACAAATATGGAAACTACTCCTCTTTCTGTTGGTAGTCAACAACCCAGGTTCATGAGGCTTCAATTCAAATGCAGTATGGGTCACATGTTATTTTTCTTAGCCTTCTCAACTTCAACTAGGTTAGGGTCCTTCTATTTCAATTCCCCAAATGTGGGTATTGTAACTGAATGTGATTAGAAAACTTTATTATCCAAGTTACAACATAAATTTTTAACCATGTTTTTCTTTTAGGATTAATTAGGTTTAATTACCCCTACCATCAACCCCTCACCCAAGAATATTATTCATGCCTACTAATAATGGTGTTAGATAGAAGATAAAATAAATACATACTTTAAATGATAATTAAATAATTGAGAATAGATAAATCCATTAGTAAATTAATTTAGAACAAATCAAGTGCTTACCAGAATAAAGGAATAAGAAAAAAACACTGCAATTGGGGTTGAAATATACAATTGGAATTGAATAGTAGTAAAAATAAAAAACCAGCAATCCACAAGCCTTGCAATAATGAACATCAACAAAAGAATAACAACCCAAAAAAATAAATAAATGCAATGTTGTCCTAGAAAGTGTGGATAAGATATAAAATCATGAAATAAATAAATTGTGGCATCCCTCTTTCTTTCATTTAGTCTTGTATATTTATAGACAAATAAGACTCATGATTTTTAAGGTTTCATGTCATTAAATCCATTTAAAGGTTTTATCCATTGAGATCTCTCTGATGTGTAACTAAATTCATATCATGTAATCATATCCACAAAATATACTAAAATCATATATCTTTGTGATTTTCATGGCATGAATCTTTGGTCAATTTATAATTATGATTCATTTACGTCGTATAATTATTTCATAGGGTGTAATGAATTGTATTTTGATTATTCGCAGCTTATGTCGATTTCATGGACCGACATTTGACTTGTAGGGGTTATGTCCTTAAGGAATTAAAATCATGAATTTGTTTCCCAATCTGTAATGTACAAATAATATAAATTTATAACAAATCCTATTTTGGGAATTGATTTCTTATTTCCAAAAAAACAACCAAAACCTACTTCTTTATCGAAAAAATAATGAATATATCTAAAATATACGTAACCATAATATATTTTTTTTCTTATCGCACATCTTCTGCAAATTTTGTTAGAATAATGAAGTTAATAATTATTTGGAAGTTCCACAAACACCGAAATAGAATAGAGAATCTATATAAATGAATAGTAATCTACCATATATAGCCTGAAGTTTGAGGATTCATTCCAAAATGCCTAATGGGATATGGGTAAAATATATAATCATGGTATCATACATAGTCAATAGAATTTTATCTTCTATTGTTGGATAAAAAAATAGAAAATAACAGTATACTTGTTCAATAATAGAAGTAAACAATATCATAAAATTTAAAAGAATGGAATATTTTCTCAATGATTCTTTGTATATAAGAAAATTGGAGGGTAAATCTAAATTATGCTTTATTAATTGATATAATGATGAGAACATGGTATTTCTATAATGGGATAATAAAAAGAAGAAATTCATTCAGATAAAATAAGTTTCCTTCAACAAGAATCATTTTTTTGTAAAATTATAAAATTATAATGGTTTGGAGAACTATGAGAGATCACCCAATGTAATTGTTCTGGAATAAATATTGGAACTATGTAGTATAAAACAACCAATTCAATTGAGGAGATCAATTAGAATTAGGAAATGAGGTTAGTAGTTTAACATTGATATGAACGTTCTCCTTCTAGCAGATGAAGATGAACAGAAAATTTCAAAATAAGTAGTTACCCTTAGTGACTTGGAATAGTGGGAGTTGTGCATGAAGGAAGAAATGAATTCCTTAAACCTCAAAAAACATGGTATTTTTCTTGACTTATAGAAGGAAATAAATATTTATAAAAAAAATGTGTTTTATATATAAAGAAACAAGCTACTGGAAGTAGGGGTACACTGAATGAATATTGGTTAAAGGATTATAATAAATAGAATGAATGTTGTTTTCAAATATATTTTTATTGGTTGTAAATTACACTACTATACTTATGCTGTTGAGCATCATTTACTCTTATAATTTTCACTAAGACTGGATGGATTTCAAGACATCAATTATTCATGGTGATGAGGAGGATATATACACCATTAGGCTAAAGGATTATTAATGTAATCAGAAGAATAAAATGTTTTGTAAGTTGGAAATATGTCTCAGTGGTTCAATAAATCCCCTTGTCAAAGGAATTTGATGTTTTATACTTTCATGCTAGATGAAAGTTCCACTCAGTGTGATTCTAATCACAATTACTATTATAAGTGATTGAATGATGGGAAATTCATTATACTTCTCTACTATATGTATTATATGTTTCTTGTGGGATTATAAATTTATTGAATTTAGAATTTAAAGATAAACGTTTATTGAAGTCCTGAGATAAAGGATATTGGAAATACCAAGAAAATATTTGGGATGAAAATTAAGAGGAATTGAAATTCCAAAACCTTGGTATTATCTGAGAAGGAATGAATTAGGAAGTTCATTAAAATATTCAGAATGACTAAATTTCAACCTATATCAACTCTCCATTGTATAAACTTTAAACATTAAAAGGCAAAAGAAGCATATTTGAAATAAGAATTATGGAACCAGAAAATTCCCCCTATGCTTCAACTTCCATAACCTTTTGAAATATAAAAACGTTTTGAGAAGCTTAAGAAAGTGCATATAAGTTTCAAGGTGTGCGCACAAGTGATAAATCCATATACAAGGCTCCTATGTGCCCATTGTGATGTAAAATAGGTCCTTTAGAACTGAAATTTGTTTAGTTAGAGTTATGGGTTGTTTCATGTAAAATTATTGAAGGATGAATTTAGAGGTTTTGAAATGGAACATTAGATATCTAAAAGTTTCTAAATATGTGTCATTATAGTTCAATGATTTTGTTCCATTAAATGCTTTATAGATTTATATTTTAATAGATACTTGGATTCACAAAAGTGTAAGACAAGTTTTGTGTTTAAATTTGGAAGGAAAAATATCACATATGAGTCTAAACTACATGATTTGGTTACCCTATCAATAATGAAATCATAATAATATTTTTTGTGGTTGCATGAAAGGATTTTGTTTAATTTTATTTTTTACTAAAGGAGATTTTGAATGAATCATTAGGAGATATTTCTATGTGGCAGTCATAGTGTCATTCAACTTCTTAAGAATACAATTTTTTATATAATTAAAAAAATATCAACATGAAACTACATTTCTTATAAAATATCCTATAACATAGAGTGTTGAAATTATAAATGTTCGTTAGAAAGAAAAACATTGTAAATGGGTTCACAAAGGTGTGGGCTCAAGAAAGAGAAGGGTTGCACTTTACCTCAGTTGGAAATGGTTGATTGAGAAGAGATGGATAACATTGCATGAACTAGAATTATTTGACCTCTAACAAATATGGGAGAAGAATTTAATACCAAAATTAGTTTTTATGTGGGTTTGTATTGTGATTTTTGAATCCTATTCCATTTTTAGGATGAGGATTTTATGGAAAGAGATTTTTTATTGATGTTTTTTGTTAGAAGTTGGGGAGCCCAACATTTTTTTAAGGAATCTAGCTCAATAATTTTGTTTCAATTATATTTTAAAAGAATCAAAAGAAATATTTTGATAATTAAATAGCACACATATTCACCAGTTTTTAGCAATCAATCTAAAGTGGTAATAATGAATTGTAGGTTTCCTCGGTCAATGGAAAGGAAATTGTAAATCTAGAATGGTGGTAGAACCAATTTACTAGTTAACGAATTCTATAGATATTTTTTTGGACTATATAGTGATATATATCATAATATAATTGATAGAAAATTATTATAATCCATCGAATTGAGCTATTGGTTGAATGGGATTAGTGAGAGTGAATGTGTTTTTGTAATCTCTTGTAACTTCTTCTTTAATAGTTATTTTAGTATTCTCCTATGAATATTGAATTTTTATCAGAACTATCTTATTATTAAAAATTCTTCCATTACTATTTTTTCTTCTTAAATTGTTGGTATATGGTTGGTTTTGTGAGGTTATTAAGTTGTATAATTTCTTGTTCCAAAATAGATAGTAAATGAATCTATGAATACTTATAGAATGATGGTATTTCAATGGATGTTCTTCCAAATTAATATTATAAAAAAAATCTTGATCATATCTATAACATGTATGAGTCTCTTACCTCATCTCAGTCCTTTCCTAATTTTATATGCATTTGATGTTGATTTTGATGATGTCCATCGGATCCCAAATTAATGAATCTTATTTTTAATCAATAAATGTTACGATGATAGATGATTGTAGTCTCAAAGCTAATTTTGATACTCTATTGGGGCACATAAAATGTGGGATTCTAGAATGAGAATGATTTATCTTGAGAATGGTCAATACATTGATGTGTGAGGGTCTATTGACATTAGAAAAATAAAGAGAGTGAACATGGGATTATATAGGTGATTCCTTAGACTACATTGCGGTTTCATTTTGAGTTCCCAAAATATATTTATTTATAATATGAAGTACATTGAATCAGGTTCTAATCTATCATTGTCCCCTCAGCCAACATTGAAGAACAAATGATATTTTTTTGGATTTACAGTGTTAAAATGGTACACAACATAATGTGAATCCTCTTATAGGACAGCATTATCATTTTTTTATAATTTTAGTGGAATATATGAAGCTATGTTGGAGGGGAAATGACTTATTAGGATATTATTCTAGTGAACAATGAGGTTTGGAACATTCTCAAGGGTTAATAAAGCTATCATTCCCATTAAAAAGTTTTTAATTGATGATACATTAGCTAGAAGATGCCTTCTTGAGACTAAATACACATAATATTTTCTCCTTAACATATTCATAGTTCAAATTTTTTAATTTTAAGCACTTATCAATTTATTTATTTCTTTTTATATATCTATATCATTTGTATTGTTAGACATAAAAAATAAATTTCTTTAATATAATCATTTTCACACATAATAAAATAATTTTAATGGAATTCAATATCTACCACCATGTCTAAAAATTAATCTCAATATTTCAAAATAAATAGAAAATTATTATACTCTTACAATATCTAAAATAAGAACATAAAAAATACTATTGAAATAATCCCAAAAAATAAAACATTTTTTCTATTCACATCCCCCACATCTAAAAATTACTTTTCCCTAGGAAATTACTATCAACAAAAAATTTTACTCATAAATCTATTTTGAATTCAGTCTGTTGTAAATAAATTTTAAATTTAAATAAATTAGTAAAAATATATATTAATAATAAATATGTTCAAAAATATCTTTCTCTTTAGTTCCTCATATGATTCTCTACTTTAATCTTCCTTGAGTAAACTTTTACAACAAAATTATAGTGTACATTTCACTTGTTAAAATGAGTTTTATGTCTCACTTATATACTATATCCCTTAATAACATTTCATGAACTATTATTGTTGTTTCTAATCTATAATATGTGAATTTACACATATTTAGTGAAAATGGACCGCATATAACAAAAGAATACCTCAGAAATGTTATCTTCCAAGAATAATTTTAATAGTCAATGTCTGGAATAAGGGTACAGCTGGATGAATCTAAGATAGTTAGTTTTCTATTTTTTATGTCTTTTGATTTTTTATCACACACATAGAGTTGTGTTATCTGTTGAAAATTTCTATAGGGTTTTAAATACTCAATTTAATCCTTTTTTTATGAATTATAAAACTCTTGTTTAGGTTTGATCCCTAAGGTTTTACATTTTCATAGTAATAAAGTTATGAAAGTTTAAGTTCAAAAATCTAATGAAAATTAGATCAAATTAAATTCACTTAAATTCTATTACTTTACACTCAATTGCATTAGTTCTTTTAATGAGTTGAATATTTCCAAGGAAATATTTTCTTCTATATCATGATATATAAACTTTATTAAGTAGAGTTACTCACACACAACACCTATGTGAACCCATTTCCCCCCCATTATTAGTTTTTATACTATGAAAATATATTTAGAGATAGGGAAATTTCATGAATATAAATTAATAAAATTAAAATTAGAAAAATTGAATATTATAATTCAATCATCCAATGAATATCTTATCAATACATGTATATTCCCTTCTATATTTTTATGTTTTCTTTAAATTCTTCCATTCAAAAAAATACAGCAATAACTAAATGTATTGAAATGGTATTTATTGAAACACAAATGAAATATAATTAAAAAAGAAAAACTCCCTAATTGTTTTCGGATTTCCACCCTACCAGTTATTATATCCGAATACTTTAATCCATATTCTCCTTGAGAAACTATCTCATTCCATTAGGTTGGATTCCTTAGTTGGAAACACTATATATTATCTGTTTCTCTACTCCTTGGTAACATTACTCTTCTTATGGATTGAAATGAACTCTATTAACATCTAAATCCTTCCAAAATTACATGTTACCCTCATAACTTCTCATTTACAGATAATTATATCAATTTTTTCACATAATTATATATGAATTTAAATAAGTTAAAGTAAAAGGTTGGTGGTGTATTGTTGAGGATATATTCTTTGGGTTAATCATTTTCTTCATAGCTACTGGCCACCATGAATGTGCCATCCTCTTCATTCCCTTATTTTTCTTCTTCTGTACTAACTCAATCTTCAAGATATATAATACATACTCCTAGCTTAGTTGTCTCTTATTTATTTTACTCCTACATCTACTGTGATTCAAGATAGACTTTTTTATGTAATTCGTGGTTGCCTTGATGTTTTTCCACATAAATTGGGTTCTTTTATTCAATCTCGGCATGTATGATGGGATCTATTTCCTTTAATTGTGATTTACCCTTCTCTATTTCCTGTTTTATTTCCATTATTTTTGGAAATATAAATTTTTGAGTATAATAACAAGAATCAATAGGGCTCATTCTCCACTTGTTGGGGTTTCCTCTGCCTCAATACATTGCATTTCTAGAATGGATTTCTAGTTCCTACACTTATGATATAAGGTATGTCCTACTAATCACTCAACATGAACCTGTTCAAGATCAATTTAGTTGTAGATATTAACAATAAATTACAAAATGAGTGATTTTCAAACTAATAAATATATTTATAATAAATAATACTAATATGAGTGCTTTAAAATATGTGGAAATGATATTATGTGTTTTACTTATTTTAATTCTATAATTATTATAGTTGTAATAATTTATTAATTTTTTCTCCTAAAAGCACAATTAAATTCACAATTTATCCATATAATTTTTTTTATTTCATGGTTTAAATTTTTATTATTTAACTACACATCCCCAAAAAAATTAAAAGGTCATTAAATCCTAACATCAAGAGGGTATTAGGGAGTTTCCTTCTATGTGGATTTGATGATATCACAATTCTAATCGGTTGATTTAAAGAAAAATGAATTAAAATGAAGGGGATTACGTAATTGTAATTATAATATATATGAATGTATAATAGAGATTAATCAAACCATAATTTTATAAGCATTGGGTATTTTCTACTTGTAGTGTCTTACACTTATAAGGGAATGAAAAATCTACCAAAATACACAAGTCTTCCTACTATTCCTGTAAATGTTAATGAGAAACCACCTATGTCTACCTAGAGATAGTCTCTCTTACTATCCATTTTAATTTACAATGAACATTAAATTCCTTTTAAGGTTCCCTTACTCTTATTAATTGAAACACTCATTTCTATTTCTTATAGAGTTTGTGTTACCCCTACCGTTCTTCTTTAAGTCTTCAATTTCTATTTTTCATGTCCAAAAAGGTATGGTTGTCAATCACACATGTGCATCATGTCTCTCTTAAACATTAACCTCTCCAAGTTCATGTTTTCTCTACCTAATTTTATTTTTTTATGTTAAACATTAATAATCACTTGAGACTCACATACCTACTAACCTGTAATATTTTTTATATACTCAATGAGTTATGTGTGGTTCCACTTTCACTCCATCATGAAAGAATATAAAACATCCATCCACTAGCCATAAATAAAAAATTATATTGGAGAGGAAAAATAATAACATAAAACTATCACAATAGTTAAATAAAATAAAATTCAATAAAAATATATTACCTTGTTCAACATTTAATGTTATCTTGGGACCCATCATTATCAAATGTAGAAATGCAAACAATGGTAAACCAAGCTCATTCATCTCATTAAAAGCTCAGGATCACTCCACCCAATCATTGATGTACTCCTCTATTGTTAGATATATCCCCTGAATATATTATTGACTATGATTATCTCTTTTTTCAAACCCTTATGCATTTTTTATCTTTAAATATTTGAAATATCTCTCTATTTTCTTGTATTATCCTTTTATTTTTCAATTTCATTTAACATCATTTATGTTTTAAATCCATGTGGAAATGGAATTACATCTATGTGGGTGATAAAATAATTCCTTATTAATACTTTATTTTAGCACCCTATCTAAATATGTCTATATTCCCCTCACTCATAGATTTCCCAACACATGTCTTGTGCACTGTTATGTTTCTCAATTTTGTTTGGTATTTAGTAAAGTGGAAAAAAATTTGTCCTCCTGAGTTGAATGTACTTTACATGGACATGAGATAGAAATAATAGATATAATACCTTTTCTTGACCCTTTTATAATATCGTGTTAATGTGATGTTTATTTGGATGGTGTTTGTTAGCACATGAGATAATAAATATTATTCTAATGAATTTAGTCTACATTGATAGAAAAATATAATCTGATGTTTGGCCAAAAGACTATGTCAAGGTACAAATGGAATTTGAGGTTAAAACGAGTGACATTGTTGTCTTTATAATGAATATTTCATTAAATAACGAGGCTCTATTGGCACTGGTGTAATTTAAAGGGTGATTTTGGGATTATGTTGACACATACTAATACTTTTTATTTATGGAATTTTTAATTCCTTAAAAATAGAGTGTCATAATTATGATTATATTACCTCAATATCTTATCTTGTGGTGTCCCATGAAGATTTATTAGAGAGTATAGGGGATACATTTTCTTTTCATTATTATATTAGTGAGTGATGTAGAGTGGTTCACTTATTTTTAAAAACTACAACATTCTCGAATAGTTTAAGAAGTATCCTTGAGGAAATATTTGTGTGGAAATGCATTCTTAGAATATCCCATTAAGATATGTTGAGTTTGTACATATTCTCCTAGGATATTGCATCTATCATTAGTGTATAAATTCTATCTTGAGTTTCATCTATGAGAAAATACTGGATTGTTGACACCTTATCAAGGCCTAATGCATGTTATGTTATTTTACCAATATAGAATTTAGCTACCATTATAAATTTGTATTACCTACTATTTCATTCATTTCTTCTTACAAATATATCTCCTATAAATTATTAAAAATAAATACAAAATAATTTCATTAAAAAAATATTGCTTCATATCTGTGATATTTTTAATGGAATTCATTATTTGAGAATGTGTTCCTCAATTAAGACCAAAACATCCTAAATGTTGGAAAAACATTATACACCCATAATATTAACAATTAAAACACACCCAACACACCTGAAAAGTAAAACAAAAATAATGAAAAATTAATAATAACTACATCCCAAAACAAAAGAAATTTATTTTTCCCATGTAAATACCCTCAAAAAATTTACCACCCCTTTCAAAATTACATTTAAATTTTCTCATTTCAATGAAGTTAAACTAGAAAGAAACTATTTGAATAAATATCATAATAGTAAACTCCATAAAAATTCATTATCATTCATGTTTATAATCCATTAATCCATTTTAAACTTACTTGAATCAACATAAACAACATCTCATATTATTGAATAGGTTGTAAATTCCACCATACTATCTATCTCTATTAATAACGAGACTCGCATTATTTTTTATTTTTGTGAGAAATAGTGAATGAATTTTCAATTATTAAGTGAGTATACCACACCTAAAACTAAACTACCTCTTATAGTAGGAATCTCCCATGATTATCTATAATATTAAATATATTGAAGATGATTATGGGTATCCAACTCACCCACTCATATAATCATGTTACTCTTATTTATGGATTTTGTTTCACTCACATACCCATTTCAATATTGTATTAGGAAAATTCTATTCATATTCCAACAACTATTTTTACAAAAGTTAAAATGAGTTATAGAATTATATTTTATTTTGACCCCTTGTGGTTCACAATAAAAAAAATTATCCAAATTTAAGTTTAAAATTCGATGAAAACAAGTCTCAATATTTATTCACCTAAATTTTATCCTTACTTAGTCTACTTCACAATTTCTATCAATGTATGAATTGTTATTTAGGTAATTTTATCTCTTAGATCATTATGGATATACTTTATCAAGTGTAATTACTCAAAAAACATGTATTTTACCTCATTACTACACCCACTAATGGTTTTTATACTATGAAAAAAATTCATATATGTAGTTAAATATAATGAATGATAATCCTTGAAATTGATATTGATAATATGGAATAATAAAATCATCCCCTCCCATGGATATCTTTTTATGCATTCTGCTTTACCTTCCTTGTTTTTATTATTTTCTTGTTATAATTCTATCATACCATTTCAATAATTCACTCATTGAGTGAAAATATGAATTATTGAAACAAAAATAAAGGCAAGATAAAAAATGATAAACGTTTTTTTATATTAGGTTGGCTCCAAATAAATACTTGAGTTTTAATCCCCTCATCTAGGATCTCCATAATGAATTATCCCTATAATATTTGGTAGTGTATCTTCCTCAGTTCAAACCACCACATGTTGGTTATCCTTCTAACCCTTGATAAGAAAAATATTATTTTGGATGAAAAGTCACTCTGGTAGTATTCAAAACCTATATCTATTTCAAGGTACCCTCATATTTCCTATTTTCTAGAGAAGTATAGTAATTTTCTAGCTCACTCTGTATTCAAGTAATTTGGTTCAAGTCCAGGTTAGGTAGTGTAATATTTGCAGTGTCTTACATAAGTTGATCATTTTCATCACAACCATTGGGAACATTGATTGTAGATTTCTCATACTTCTCTTCATATTTTTTATGGATTACCACTTCTAGATATAGAATATAGACTTTGAGTTTGGATATCTCTTATTTCTTTTTCATCTATATCTATTATGAGACAGTCCAAATTCACCCTTTATAATTACTGTATCCATTTTTATATTATGTAATTGAATCCATTTCCATAAATTATGGTCCAACCTTTATTTGGTCCTCTTTTATTTCCTTGATTTGTTCTAGAATCCACTATTTAGTTTGGGATGGGGTATAATTTGGATCATTGCACAGTAGTTTGTGAAACCATTACCTTAATCCATTGTAGATTCAAAATAGATGAAAAATTCCCCCAAGTTCTATCATAGTGAATCCCCATCTAATCACTCCACTCAAACTTCATCATTTTTAATTAAATTATAAATAATAATAATGAATTATAAAATGAGTGTGGTTAAAAAATCATGATATAAAAAAATAAACACTACCAAGATGAGTGTTTTAATAATTATTATAGTAAGTCTCTAATGTGTTTTCGAATTTTATTTTCTGATATTTTTTAGTTTTAATATTTTTGTTTTTATTGTTTATTTCTTTAAACTCAAGTAAAACCATAAAAAATCCCCAAGAATGGTAATAAAAGTGATCAGAGTAAATATTTAGTTATCAAATACATGTCCCTTATAAGTGTATAGTTTTATTAAAGTTAAATACTAAAATATTATCTAGTTATTTCACTATATCGAGAAAATTTTGGGTCGTTGGTATAATTGATTAATTTTATAAAAAAATAAGTAATTTTAAATTTTTGATATATGAGTTTTTTGATGCATACTCAGATTACGTATATCTCATAACCAAAGCCTCTATAACACTTTTAGTCGATTAAATATGGAGGGGAATGAATATTCAGCCAAAAATACTTAACTTTCACTACTATTAAATATAATGTTAATGAGAAACCACCTCTTCCTACCAATAGATACTTTTTTTAGATATACCTAGGACTTTCTAATGAATTTTCGTTTAATCATGTAAAATAATATAGGTAAACTACACTAGGAGTGAATTTTTGTTTAAAATAATAATTATAATTTTTGGAAACCTCTTATTTTATGTTGATCAAAAATATGATATTTTGGTAAAATCACAATTTATCAAAGTAGAAATTTAAATGAATTGGAAACTAAAACAATATAAAATAAACTATATCTGACAAGATTTGAATATAAAATAAAAAACGCACATGTTAGAAAAGCACAATATTTAAAAATGGTAAAAACTCGACAAAAATTGAATTCATAGAAAATTTTAAATTGATGCTTTGAGTATCTAATAAATAATTTAATGAATATAAAAATGATATCTTTATCAAAAAAATTAAAGTAACAGAAATATTCTCTTTTAAACTAATTGGTCGGTGGATTATAAATTTGATCTAGGTATCCTACTAATATCCTAGAATTTGCTCGACTATAAACTTGTTGGAAGGTATTATATCTTCTTAACACTTGAAACCCTTGACTATAAAATAATTGGAAGGTAGTTGTATCTTTTTACTTTAAAAATCCTTTAACTATAAAACTTTTAGCTGGTATATCTATATTTCAGTCCCCAAAATTCCTTGATTGTAAACCTATCATAAGGTATATCTATCACCTTATCCCTGGAATCCCTCAATCAAATAGATCATATTTTAACATTGTATTTCTATACCTAGAAACCCTAGACCACATAGAATCCAGAAAATAAATGTAATAGAAAACAATAGTAGATATATAATGAAATACATTCCAAAATTAGCTCTTTGAGAATCAATAAGAAATAAAATTACACTGATTTGAATCACTCATAGTAACAAGTTGTTTCAAAACATCAAAATTATCAATAGAAGCTCTTTCTGATCAGGTAAAATTCATTGTTCTTTTATTTATTTATGTTTCATTAAAATTTATCATATTCATTGTAACTAACTCCAATGTTAAAATTATTTATTATTTTGTATCAATTGAAATGGTATAATAATTTATATCTCCTTCATATGATGGATTCAACAATTGTTATCATCTTATGATGACATTAATTTATAATGTTATACTGCTTATTTAATTAGTGAAATGAATATTAAAGGAATGTTCAATTATATAGAATATTTTACTTTTTAGTTTAAATTAAGGATCTATAATTTAATTTACCTATAAATTAATTCTACATAACCAAAATAACTAAAAAAATAAATATATATCAATTTTTTATTTTTTTCATTGTAATTTTAAAATAAAATATGTGTAGGATACTTTGACTCAACATTATCTCCCTTTTTAAAAAAGAAACATAGTAATATTAATAAGTTTAATGAATTTTAAATAAATACTCAATATTAGTTTAGATTGATTAATTTTATTCATTTTTTCTCACAATATCTAAAATAAAACCATTATTTGTAAACAAGGTATATATAATAAGTCTCCCTATTTATTACATGAATAAAATCCAATCTAATTTAGAAATTTATGCGTATTTAAGTAGATAAATAAAAAAATTAAATATTTCTGAAAAAACTTATGCAAACTCTGCCATATTCATAAAAACATAATGTTTTCTTAAAATTAACCCTCATAGTAATTTAAATAAATAGAAAATGAATAATTCTCCCCATTACATTTAACAAAAAAAATTCCAACTTATTACATAAAAAATGAATAAAATCATAAAATAAATATTTTTTGAAAAGGTAATTCTATACCTGAAGTCCCCCTTAAATATAAAATGAATACATACAGATGAAATTTTCTTATCATGATAATTTCCATTCAATATAAAAAAAATATCATTTTTTATATAAAAAAAATAACTTTATTTTACTTTTAAAATTATTATACCTGGTGATAAGTAAAAATATATCCAATTATAAATAATATTTAAAAGGATTAATTTTATAGAATATATCTTCGGATACTTACAGATCACCTATTCTTTAAAAGTTATTTTTAGAGATTATTCAAATTGAAATTTCTTATATTCCATACACTTGATATTCAATTCATGTCAATGTGGTTAGTAGAGTTTCCCAATATTTAACAAGGTTAATAAAAAATGATAACATGTATAAGTGATATTTTTAAGTAAAAAATTGGATAAATCGGATAAATAATTCATATATTACAAATAGATCTATCAATTTTTTAGATGACATCTCATGTGACTATTTCATATGATAGATTATAACTTACTTTTGTTAATGCTAGTTAAGTTCAAAATAATGGGTAAATTATGTTACAAGTAGTTTTATTGAAGAAAAAAAAATAATTTTACAAGATCTCTAGAATCAAATAAAATACCTACATAAATAGTTAGAGTAATCTTAAAATAAGAAATTTTCCCCATTTTTTAAAGGATTTTTTCAATGATAGGGGATAGGTTAAATATTAATTGAATTAAATATCAATATAAGTTGATAATTATAATAAAAATGTATTCTAATATATCATATTGTAATGGTTTAGTGAAAATATTTGAAAAGTAATTTCTATTTTAAATAAAGTCATGGATAATATCTCCGTTTTCTATGTGATCTAATAGGTAAAAGTGTCTAAAAAATATTATTTTCATTTGAGTTATGTTATAGGATTATAGATAAAGAAATAGGAATATTTCCATCACAATGAACTAAAATTTGACTAAAACTCAAACCAAAATCCTTGATAGTGCATTGTATCAACAACAATTGAGCACATTAACTTCAAACTACAATATGCATCAATTTCTTAGTGAATAGTGCAATAGAGGATTTATTCTTCTTAGACCAAGAAACTAAATCCTCTCTTATAAAATTTAATTTTATATAAGTACACTTCATATCCATCCTTTAACTTCCAAAGTCAGTTTTTGAATATGTAACGTCCCAACATGAAAAACCATTAAACTGGTATTTGGATAGGTCGTCACATAACCTCAAGCGTGTATCCCAATACACTAGAGGCTTCTGAATCGAAGTGTGGGTATAATGGTGTTATGGTGTGGAGACCATACACTTGATATCATAGTGTAATAATAGTATAATAATAAATAATTAAATCCACTAACAGTAGAGTAATAATTATTAATAAAATACAAGTCATTGGAAGATAAGAATAATAACTGAATAAAGGTAGAAAAACCCCAATACATATTTTAATACATGAATTTCCAAATTATGTTTCAAATATATACAGAAATAAATATAGTAAGTAGTACAATGAAACAAAATAATAAAATCCTAACATATAGCTCCATGAGAATCATGATAACCAACTCATTCATGTGATCCAAAATCTTGGGTGCAAGGACTAAATCATAGGAAAATAACCATGGATCCTGATCCAGTAACCAATGAGGTATTTTCAACCCCCCCCCCCCCCCCCCCGTGGAAAGGTATCCCAAATATTTTGTGAGATATACTCAGTAGGCCACCAACAACAACATCTAAATCATTATCCATTTGATGCATATTAAAAACAAGGTTTCTATATACCAACTAAAATATAAGTAAAGATGCAGTGGGAAATAAATAAATACCCATGTCGGGCTAGGGTCCCTCCAGTAAAACGACATAGACATACCTACTTTGGCTTAATCTAGGAATTTCTGAACCAAATAAAACTTTTACAATTGAGATAATGGAAAAGTGAAAATGGAAACAACATAAATTGGTTAGATGAGATGAAATTCCCCAAGCATGTGGTTTGTCTTGGGTGTATACATACTTTGGATAGTCAAATAATATAATTATCCTTTTCTATAAAGGTAACTAAAAATTCAACAAGCCGCATCTTGGGCATGTTTGGGGAGAAAATTGACTACGAACCCATGTATCACACAAGGTGTTCCATAACTCTCACTTTCATTAGATTCCATCCAATGTGATCCTTTAATGTTCTCACAAATATCACTCTTAGCCTACTGTGAGAAAGCATCTATTGATCTTGAACTTGTATCTCATGTAGGGGACCAAGTCTCACTCATGTTTGGGTACAACCACCTTTTCTACGACCCCATCTAAGGTTTATCCCATAGGGAACCTGTTTTTCACATAATGGGGTAAGAATAACACATATTGATCTCATCCTGATGTGTTGGTATCACCCCTAGAGTGTACACAATTCATCAGTGAAGCAAAACACACACATGATGAGTCTGCCCTTGGTGTTCTGTGGAATGCAACCCCAGTATCACTCACGGAGTCCATCATTTATTAATTAGTTAACATAAAAAATATATCTATCCTTTTTAAATTTAAATGAATAAATAGTGAATGTATGTAATAATTCCCTATCAAAACCAAGGTGAAAAGTTAGAGGCTATGAATATAACCAAAACACTTCACAATCTATTACTTCTGAAGGATAATTCCAAGACCATTTTTCATTTCAATTAAAAACAATATGTCAGAGGAACTAGGAATTCCACCAATCTAAAAAACAACCAATAATCATAACACTTTTTTATTAAAGGGCATATCACCTAAAAATAGGGGTTTTATTAGAAAATATGACTTTTTTCATGAAATTAATTTATTTCAGTTTTGGATGTCCTATTCCAACACAAATCATAAACAACCCACCCCAATGTGTTTTTTATATTTCTTGGCATCATTATGTAATAAATAAAGAAAAAATTCATGCCAAAATGGGTTGATCAAATAAAGAATACATGATAAATATGCCAGACCATGATGATAATAATAGTGATTGTTTTTAGGTATTATCTTTTGTTGAAATGAATATTTTAAATAAAATGAAAATCAAGTCACATTATATTGGATGAAAATTATAATACCCATCATATTGTAAGAATTAGACATAAAATGATTGAAAAGTTCCATCATATTCAATACAAGTTAACTGGAATAAAAGTCTCATGAGATTCACAATGAATTCGGAATGATAGTATTGATCGTAATTAAAATGAATCAAAGTATATATAGATATGATAAAACAAATGTGATGATGATTTTCAAATATAGGAGTTCTAATAAATCATAATTATTCTATAAACTTATGATTAATTCTTAATTAATGAAAGGGGGAGTGAGAGAGATGCTACATATCGTATTTAGTACTATTATAATCATGTAAATCATATTTTAGCTGATCAATAAAAAAATATTTCATTAGAGGAATGGGAAGTTAAAATACATTTCACTGTAACTCAGATGATGCTGGATATGATCTCAAATGTATTCAATGTCATGAATAATGTCATTGTACAAGCATATGTTTTTTAATGAAGGATGTTTCTGAAGGTACAGTTGTTAAATATTGATCCATATTATTTGGAATACCATATTATTCATTATAGGCATAATTTCTCTAATCAATATAGATAGTGATGGAAATCAAGCATTGTTTAAATCGATTTAGAATGTAATTATAGATATGGATCAACAATTTATTCAACCATTAATCAGAAGAGAAATACATTTGTATTCATCGTAATGAGGTAGATTGTAATGTCATTAAAAATTTGAATTAAACTTGAGTACAGTAAGAATATGAATGAGATGGTTGTATGTGTTTTAAAGGGGGAGATTAAAATTTAAAGGTTTGGAAGATTTGTAGAAAATTTGAGAAATAGAAGGTATTAGATTTCAATCAAAAAAATCCAAAAGATATAATTATTCCTAGAATAAATATAATGGGTATCATATACGAAATGGAAAGAAATGATTTGATTTTTTTTAAATAATTTTATCAATTGGGACAAGATCCATCATATCGAAGTTGATACTAATTAATCTTATATACTGTAATGGAGAAGATTGTAATGAAAAAAATAATAATGACCTTTTTTACTTTCATTTGGTGTAAGGAAATCTGAATAAATAAATTTAATTAGACTGGGGATTATAAGGAAGATTGAAAATATCTATTACTTCTTGAAAAAAATTGTTATGGAGAATTTTATTCTAGGAATTTTATTCAAAAAATCATAATTGGTCATGTGTTTGTTAAGAAATTCAAAAGATACTTGAAGTGTTTATAAAATTTTACAACGATCTATATGAAACGAGAAGAGTTGATAAATGTTGACAAAGTCAAGATACACCTGAAATTCATATAGACATTAAAAATTAGATAATTTGGTTGAGTGGTAAATTTTTTATGAATTCTTCCCAAACCACATTAGGGGTGACTATAAAAGAAAAAATGTACACTTTACTTTTCTGAACAAAATTATTTTTCACAATAAGAAGACAGAAGGCAGATCTCTATAGAGAATAAAGGTTTATAGATTGTTTTTCTTGAATATGTCATGTCAGAAAAAAGAGAATTCATGAGATACCATATTGTGTTATATTTAGCTGATCATCGTATTAAACTGATTATTAAATTCCATCAGTTATTATATTCAGAAGGATTATTATATAGGTATTCCCAGACTGAGGAAGAAATTATACATAATTGGGTCAACCATATTATGAAATAGATATATTTTTTATATTGATCAATCAGGCTAGAAAAATTAGATTGGAAAATTGGACTGAGTTTTATATCCAAAGTCCTTCAAATTCTTACATGATTTTATTTAAGATATGGAATTATTTTTTTAAAAATAGTAAATTTTAAGAAGTCGAAAAAGAATCATTGGTAATAGGTTTTGTTACAAAAATAATTTATTACATTATTTTTCCTAGAAGGAGACTAGACACTATTTGATTGTTTACATAGTGCTACATGAGTGAAAGGACATATCATACTCATTATATTCCACACAAAAGGATTAATATCTAGTGTATTATAGGGTACTGGATTTTTTAAAAACCACACCAAGGATGTAGCTATTCTTATTAAATAATTATCCTTGTAAATACTTGTGTCCTATAGATGTGTTTTTTATTTGTTTTCAATTGGGAAATAAATCATTTACTAGATCTGAAAGTCATATAATTTGTAAGGAAACATAAAAAAAGGGTTCACTGATTCACCCCTCCCCCTGTCAGTGATATAATTATTTTTTTATGCATTTAAAATTGGTATCAGATTATAGGCTCACTTCTCTTATTCATTTATTATCTTTTGAAGATAAGTTGATAGAAAATCTGAATTATGTGAACAGTAATGGAATTCTTATTTTTTATGGAAATAATTTTCATATATGGAAAGATATAATTTTTTCTTATCATATTTATATTGGATATGATTTTCTTGAAGCTATAATAGATGGGTTACTTCCTATTGATGAAACTTTTCTTCTTATATATGTTTAAAAAAAGAATCATAAAAATTATGGGTGGGCCAAAATGATTTATTATCATCACTTTATAAATGTTAGTTTCAAAGGATGAATGATGTTTCCTTATCCAAAGGAATATGGGAATATCTAAAAAACAAATATGAAGTCAATGAAAATGTGAAGAAGGAAAAGTTAGAAATATGGAGGCTGATGTATGATAAATTGAAAATGGATAATTATGAATTAGTGGGGAATTCTTTAACATGGTAAATGATATTTTCAGCACTATCTGATGTATTGGTGAAAAGTTAGAGGATTATAAAATTGATGAGAAGTTCTTAAAAATCCATCTCGAAAATTTTGATGAAATTTTTTCTTCATTGGAAGACAGATATCCTGAATCTTTATCTCTAAATGATTTTCGTAGAACACTCATTATATATAAAATGATATGGGAGAAAACTATGAAAAGAAAAAAGAAGTTGATAATGAAATTCTATTCAAGTATTCCAAGAAAGAGAAGACAAAAAAGATTCTTAATGAAGAAGAAGAACATGATTCTAATTATAAAAATAAGGTATATAAAAATCATGATGGGATTTTATCCTTTGTTTTCTAAAAATGTGAAAAGATGTATGGGTAAATATAAAGGGAAAATTCCTTTTAAATTCTTTGAATGTGGAGATGTTGGGAACTTTGGGTCCAATTTTCCATGAATAAAGAATGTAGAGGATAGTTATGGAGAATAAATAAAGATACTAAGGTTATTGAAGAACAAGGTGACAAAGGAAAATTGTATCTGATAGGGAAGGATAAACAATTGCCCAAATATAAAATAATGAGTTTCTTGTATAAAGATAAATAAGATGATGATATTAAAGCCGAATCTGCAAATTCTACTATGCATATTGAAGAGAATACTTTTATTATAAAATTGAATGATAAAGAATTTTTAATTAACAGTTATGGTGAAGATGAAACTAAACTTCAAATTCCTTTTGAAGATGATTTGAAAGAATATCTATGATATATCATAAGGAATCAAAAAACAAAAATAATTAAGATGAATGTTCCTCCATAAAAACTCAAGAATATTTTTTAAAAGAGACGAACAAGATGCTAGAAGAAATTGATTATTACCATAAATTGATTGAGGAATAAAATAATCATAATGAGAATATATAGGTAAATCTAAAAAAAGAAGATATGGAAATTTTCCCAAAAAAACTATCAAAGTCTGAATTCAGGAATACAAGTTTAAAAACACTAACTTAGAATATGGTGAAATTTCTGAAAAGTGTAAACCAAAGATGGATAAAAAAAGTTAACATCAATGTTTTAGAAGATATATTTAATTTTATCTAGGAAAGTAAATATCGGAAAGGATATGTATGTGGAAAATATTAACAAGGTGGATAATTGAGGAGATTCAAAATTCCATGAGTCTCAAAATTTTTATTAAAATTTTGAATCTGAAAATTATTATAAAACCTATAATTCTGTTAAATCTAGAATGAAAATGAATCTAAAAAAGAACAATTTTATTGATAATATAATAGTTTGTGATTAATATTAAAAACAAAGAATATTTCTAAGAAACATTTTCACAACTTTGTAAAGTATGAATGTTTCAGAAGAATTTTTTTATTTCTACTACTCATATTATGTTGGATTCAGAGATATGAAAAATATGTGTTGGTTCAACCGAATACATTACTATTATTCAACATGTTATGTAAGGAATAGTTTGAGGTAGAGTCAGTCACCTCAAAGAATAAATTCTGTAAAGGTTGTTTTAAATAAACCATAAAATTATGGAGTAGATATTGAAATTAAGTCCCAATAATTGAAAACAATTTTTGAATTGTGTAAAAAACCTCGACGTCTTGCAAAATGATTTCTTGTTTTCTTAGCGAAAAAACAAATGGTTTTTAGCAATTCTCAGAAGGCAGAAATGATGAAAGAAAAATCTATTACTATTGAAACTAATTTTAAAGTAATAAAATGATAATGAACTTGGATTCATGATAGTAGGTGTTCTTCTCATAAGATAATATATTTGAGATTGTTTATGAAGGTAAAATTTTTAAAATAAGAAACTCTTATATTTGGGAATGATGAATCATTACGAATCAGTGGTGTTAAATTAGCTATCATTGGAAAAAAAAATCAAGAAACATGTATATGTTGACAGGATGAAACATAACATGTTGAGTGTTTCAAAATTGTACAATGAAGTTAACAATGTTTTTTTAGGAAAAATGGATTTTTTGTGAAAAGTGATAAGTATTCAAATATAGTTACAAATTTAAAACGTATAAAGGGAAATGTATTTCAAGTTGGTGAGATCCAAAACTCTTATTACATGGAAATTGTGGAAGAAAATCAATTATGGTGTAAAAGGATGGGAAACATATATTAGATAACCACGATCATATTATTTGAAAGAAACAATGTCCAAGGCATTTCTTATTTTCAATGGGAAATATACTTGTGTTGTACTATTTTTATGAAAGAAAAGATTAGAAATTCGGTGGATTAAAAAGTTCATATTTATTCAAAACAATCCATAAAACTTATCCATTATGATATCTCTGGGCCAATGATAAAACAATAAGTGAATAGAGATAAGTATTTCAACACTTTCATTGATTAATTTACTCAAATTACTTATTTCATGTATATGAAACTTAAATCGGATGATCTGAAAATGCTTAAAAGTTTTATGAACAAAATTGAGAAAGAAAATAATTATTCAGGGAAGAAGTTGAGAACTAACAATGGTGGTGAATACAAAAATTTATAATTTGAATGTTACATTGAAAATCATGGAATTATTAATGAGTAATGTTCCCTAAACACTCCTCAACATAATTTGGATTTTGAATGAAAGAATAGAAGTATGGTGGAAATGGGGAGAACTATGTTACTTGAAAAAGGTCTTTCTCATTACTATTAGAGGCAAACCCTGACTACTACTTTATACATTCATAACTGATTTTTTTATAGGAAAAGCTCTGATATGACTCCATAAAAAAAATTTATAGAAAAAAACCATGTTTGAAAATTTTAAGAGTTTTCATGAGTCCATGCATTATAACTATGATTGGTATAAGCTTTAGAAATTTTGAGCAGAAAGGTGAAGATAAAAATATCCTTCGATATTATCTAGAATTAGGAGGGTACAAATGTTTCAATAAAGAATCATGAATAATATTTTATTCTTATGATTTGAATGTTATTTAAAAAACTGAGGAATAAAAACTGCTCCATGTAGAAAAAGATGTTGATCACGATAGGGAATCTTTTCTTAACAATTTTGATAAGTATAAAAACAACTGTAATCTTACTCAAGAAGAAGAATATGACATGTTTATTTCAAGTGATGTGGACGATACACATAAAATATCCTCATTGGATGAAGAAGAAAGTGTATTATTGGGATATTATAGGTGACCAACATAAAAAGTTTCAAACAGGAAGAACATAAAATGCTATTAAACATACTTCATTGTATTCAAAATTCAATCTAAATGGTGTGGAAGAATATTTTGAGTATTAATAATGGGTTTAGTCTGTGAATAAATGGTTAGATTAGATAAAAAAAATAACACATTGGAAATCATACACAAGAGAGATAGAAACTATTATTCGTACACAATGGGTTTCCCATACAAGCCAAATAAATAAGGTGGAGTAATAAAATTCAAATTAACATTAGTGTGAAAATTTTACACATAGATTTAAGGTTTTTGTTTTTTATAAAAAAATTTCTATGGTGGAAAGTTTTGAAACAACCATAATTTTTCTTTCTATTAATTCATAATGAAGTTACGAAATAATTTATATGGGAGTAAAGTATGAATTTTTAAATGGGGATCAATATTATGATGTTTACATTTAACAAACATGTGGATTTTTTGTTTGTAAAGATTAAAAAAATATATGTAGATTGAATAATTCCTTGTTTTGGCTGAAACAAGCTCTGAAGTCATGGTATTAAAAATTGGATACATTCTTAAGGAAGATGAGTTTTAAGAAAGTAAGAGTTGATAGAAATATTTACATCAATGAAAGTAAAGATTATTTCCTTGTCATAATTGTTAATGTTGATGAAATTATCATTAGGGGAGTGGTTAATGAACTTGTAGAATATTATATAAATAAATGAAAAAGTTTATTTATATGTTCATGATGGAGGATATGTAATGAAATCTTGGGTTACAAATTTTACAAAAGAAGAAACACATTTTATATTCTCAAGAAACGTATTTTAAGGAACATCTTATGAAGGTTGTCATGGAAAAATAAAAAATTGTTTTCACCCTAATTTTAGAGGAATTTTTTTCCAGAAGATAGAGACGCTAAGGAAGTTGATTAGAAATAATTTCAAAAGATGATTGGAAGCTTTTTGTATTTGACTACATCAACACCTAACATTGTTTATGTTGTTACCTTATGTCCCAGATTTCAGACTACTGAAATAGAATCGCATTTACTTTCTGGAAAAATAATTCTATGATACATAAATGGCACAAAATATTTCATATTTGATTATGATATCTTTGAAAGTATTAATATATTTGGGTATTCAGATACTGATTGGGTTGGAAGTATTGATGATTGAAGATCCACATATGGTGGAGTATTTTTCCTTGGAAAAAGTTATGTTAGTTGGCATACAAAGGAATAGAATTAAGTATCTCTCATTACGATTGAAGCTGAGTATGTTGTTGCTGCTCTAGCTGCTGCCCAACTTATGTGGATAGAGAATGAGTTAAAATATTTACTTATTGAATTAATGTTACACTTTCTCTTGGGTTGTGATAATAAAAATGAAATCATTCTAACTAAGAATCTAGTTCAACATTCTCATTCAAAACATATTGATATTAAATATCATTTCATCAAAGAGAATGTGTAGAATAATGAATTGGAGCTGGAGTATGTTCCTATATGAGAAAAGGTTGTTGAAATTTTCAAATAACCTTTATCGAAGGACTCATTTTCTATATTGTGGTTTAACATGGGTGTCCAACCACTTTATCACCAAGGATGAGGTATGTGTTTTTCTTTACTATCTCATATTACCTTTGTTTATCATTTTCAGGGGAACAGTTGTTTCAAACATCCATCATTATAGAAGAATGAAAAACGAGGGGTTGTGGGTAAGCTGTGAATCTATCATTGTATGTATGTGAACTATTATAATTATTTTTTGGAGTGGTTATAGGGAAAAACTATATTATATAAATTTGAAGAGCATGTGAATGAAATATAAGGAAGAAAGATAAAGAATGTTTTCATAATCACGACTTCTGGAAATCATGGCTTCACTATCCAAAATTATTATTTCCTATAATGAGTTAGCTCACATAGGCATATAATTGTGGATTATTAACCCATTTATTTTGGATAAAATATTTAGTGATTCATGAATCTTGGTTAAAAACAAAATTGAAAGGGGGATATTGTTAGAACAAATATGATAAATAAGGAGATCATTTTCAATTATTTTGTTTTGTTGTCAAGAATTTTTTAAAAGGAAGAAAAATCACATCACATTTTATTTGAAGAAAATCATAATGAACATAGTATTCAGATAGACATACATACAATTCTTGAAAAGGTTCATCATATTAAAGAGAATTTGGCTGGAAGAAAAGGCTCATCGTATTCACACTGAATCTATAATGAAAATATTGATAGAAATGGGAATGAATATAAGTTTATATGGCTATGATAGAAAAAATTATGATGCTTTTCTGATCCTAGATTTCTTATAAATCCCATGTATTAGGTAAACTTGTTATACAATATTGATGAAATAAAGGGGGAGTGAAAAAGGTTTTTCCAATCTTTTTTAGCCTGATGGTAATCAGGTCAATTTTATTCAAGATGAGAATTGACAAAAGATGTTCTTAAAGGAATGGGAAGGT
The DNA here is from genome assembly GCA_963277665.1 of Viscum album. Classification (NCBI taxonomy): domain Eukaryota; kingdom Viridiplantae; phylum Streptophyta; class Magnoliopsida; order Santalales; family Viscaceae; genus Viscum; species Viscum album. The sequence continues at coordinate 1,759,434,216 of OY728138.1, forward strand.
ACAATACATTCTATTATAAGTTAGATTATGTGGAAGCTAACCTCAATTGTATTTAAAGTTATTAAGAAAGTCAAGATACAAGCACAAGTTTGTAAATGAAGGAATTTGTTGAAGTTGAATTTATTGAATACTAATCCATCATATTTAGCATACCAAATTATTAATCAATTTTATAATTTCTCTCATCAAGACTGATGGTAATGAAATCCTGAAACTATTTAAGACGATTAAAAATGTATTGATTTAAACTAATCAACAATGAAGTAAACCATTTAGTGTGGAAGAATTAAATTGTCCTTAATCAAAATGAGAAAGATTGTAATGTCAATCAAAACTAGAATCGAACTTAATTTTAGTAATAGTTTGAAGGATATGATTGAATGTGGTGTCAAATGGGGGTGTTGAAAGTTGAAGGTTGGGGAGATTAGTGAAAAATTTGAGAAATCGAAGTTACTGGTTTTTAGTCACCCTAAAAACGAAAAGATATAAATAGTCGATGAATAAATCTGGTGGGTATCGTATTCCAAATACAAAGAGAAGGTATAATTTTTTTTCAAAGTATTTCATCAATTGGGTCAAGAGAAATTGTATTCGAGTTGATACTGATTCTTCTTGTTGAATGTAATTGAGAATATAATAATGAAAAAATCAGAATGGGAAGATTTTATTTCATTTGGTGTAGGAAAATCAGAATAAATAAATTGAATCTGACTATGGGTTGTAAAGATTATTTAATCTATCTATTACTTCTTGTATAAAATTGGTATGTGGAATCATATTAAATGAATTTATTTGGGAAAATCAAAATTTGTCCAGTGTTTTTGAAGAATGTTAGAATAGAGATAAAGATTTTATAAGATTCGAAAAGGATTGAGAAGAAATTAGAATAGTTGAGAAACATTGATGAAGTCAAGATTCACTTGATATTGAAGGATACATGAATATTTGGGTAATTTCATTGAGCGATAAAGTTTTCAATAAACTCTCCCAAACCACATTTGGGGCAATTATAAAAGATAAATGGTACACTATAATTTTTTTACTAAATTATTTTTCACAAGAGGTATAAAGAAGGTGGATCTCTATAGAGAAGAAAGGTTTCTGGATATTTTTTTGAATAAGCCATGTTAGAGAGAAGAGAAAGGAGAAGATACAAGATTGCAACTTATTTAGCTAATAATTGTATTCATCTTATTAAAGTATATGGCTGGTTATCTTATTGAAAAATATTATCCTATTAGGATTTCTAGATTATGGAATAAATTATTTAGAATTATCTCAACTGTATTCTAATAAAGATATGTTTTTATTAATGAGAAATTGGACTAATAAAATTGGACAGGGGAATCGGAATGAGTTTTATATCAAAATTCCTCCAATTTCATACAATATTATGGTTAAGAAAGTGAAAAATTGTTTTCAATAGAATACATTTGGGTAATTTTATAGATAATCACATGTAACATGATTTTTTTACAAAAACATTGTATTACATCACTTGTTCAAGGATCACATGCACTATTATATTTTTTACATAGTGATACATGAGTGAAAGGGCATATCCTACTCATTGTATTTCATACAAAAGACTTATCTTCTTTTGCATTGTGTAGTATTGGATTTTTCCAAACCATACCAAGGACGTAGTTATTCTTATAGAATACTAAACTTATAAATACTTGTTTTCATATGGATGTGTGTTTAATTTCTTTAGAATTGAAATAAACATTTATTAGGATACAAAGGTTGTTTAATTTGTAAGGAACCATAAAAGAAGAAGGTATCACTAATTCACCCCTCGCCCTATTAGTGATACAATTATCCTGACTAGGAATTTATAAATTAGACATGAACAATTAAATAAACCCTCTTTGGGGTAGTTTGGTTCAAGGTTATTAACATCTATCCATATCAGGTGAAGCCTAAAGGATTCATAAGGCAGTCTAAGAAATTTAATTTTTTCCAATTTAGAATATAAAAGTGTCACTGTGCATGTATGGCATGTGTAATGTGGAAACAATCTATAAAAATGATGAAAGTTGAGGGAAAATCCTATACCTCCTAACTAATTCTTAGTAGTACCCACACATCCAATAAGGGGGCCAAATTCTGTCAAGTTTGAGAGAAATTGACAAAATTGACATCTACCCTAAATATAGGCCCAATGAGAACCCACCAAAATAGTGTAGTGAGAGAGATGATTGATTAATAAAAAACCATTATGAATGGGTATATTACCAATAAAAATCCATAGAGAATAGTGAAACTCATATACGATAATGGATAGAGAAGATAGAGAAAGGCTTAGGTTAGGCTTTAGAGAAGCCTCATGTTTGAAACATGAGAAGTATGTTGGAAAGAATAATGGGGGAAGGAGGAATTTAAAAATTAGGTTCCTTAAGGGTGAAAACATAATTTTACCCAACCAATAGGGGAACACAGTTTGGCTACATTATTGGCCAATGCATGCGCTAGCCGTGATTAGTGAACTTCCTGAGAAAGAACCCTCGATGGTTTAGGCACATGGTTTCTCTAACCATGTGTACACCATATTAAAACCAACTATAAAAAATATCCAGTTTCTCACACAGCGATGAGAATCCATTCACATGGTTAATATATACCTTACAGCACATCCTACTCCTATAGTTCAGGTCGCACGGTTTTTAATGGGGGTCGCACAGTTTCAGACAAACTATGCACCACTAACATCTCCCTAAAAATTTAGGTTTTTAGGGTCCAACAATCTCAAATCTTTTAAGAACACAAGAGGGTCCCCTCAGGCCCTAAACCATATCTAAAAACAACATATTTATGTGTTCCGCCACTCATAATTATGATCTTATACTATGTATACAAAAAGGACCATCCACAAAAAAAAATTAAAAAACCTTTGGAATTTAATCTAGTACAAAAACACCAGATGCTACAAACTCCCCAACATAGAAAATATCACACCTGAGATGACATAAGGAAACATAGAGGACATCATAGTACTTGGTTGGGTCTTGAAGTCTCATTAAAATGGTAGTGTTGTGTTTCCAACATCAATCGCACCTGCAAGATTCACCTTAACATATGGTTCAGAAGCTTTAGAACCTCAAGCCTCTATATGTATATCTGAAATGAATCGTTGACACTCATTATTTCCGAGCCTTTTTATCTAGATAGATTACCTCTAGTTTGTCTTTTTAACCACCCATCATATGGTTCTTTGACCATTTGGTATTGCATTTAAGGTCTAGTTTCAAACCACGTTATCTCTACCATCAAAATTTTCCTTAAAATGTTCTCATAGAGTTCCAACGACGCTTATAACATGAGAGACAATTAAATCAAAGGGTCGATTCAAAACTGACCTTATTTAGGGAAACTTGATTAAAATAGGTTATTCCACAAATGGTTAACCATTCCTAAAGGGATCAAGATAGATTTTCAGCATAAAACAAAAGCTAAACTTGAATCATTTAAAGGAATTAACTTAAGATTATATCAGAGCATAATAATTGAATCCAGTAAATATCTTACGGTGATATATATAGCCAATAAAACTTTGTAAGATATCATTCCTTAACAAGAATGTAGATGTAAATATGACCCATCGCACTTAGAATGTTTCAACTCAATATCGCATCCAAGATCGAATGAAGTATTGGGGTAACCCCATAGTCAAAATAGGGGTCTAAGGGCACCATACAAGGATATACATATCCCTAATCTTATAATTGAGATGTGGTTACTAGACTAAACATCCATGATTAGAGGTGACTAACAGGCCCCAAAAGATAATTATTCTGGGAAACCAGGTCAATAGAAAAAGATGGTGTCCATGATTCCATCTAGGGTGTTCCTACTCGGGTACTCAGGTGTCACTCAGGGCTAACCATGGTTCTGAGGACAACCACACTTATAGAGAGTACTCTGGTAGAAACCACCCAAATAATCCCAATCTCATTTTAAAACTTTATCATGGCATAATACTAATTCTCTCTCAATGTACCTCAATGATACCAAGATATGTGGCCTGGTCATATTTAAGCTGAAAGAAAAATAATAGGATTTAAACGATATCTAAAAAGGATCCAAATATTTTTCCCCATAAAGTGGTTAGATTTCACCATAAATTTCAAAACCAAGACTTATAAAAGAAAATAGAAGGACTATCAAACTATTACAAGTCAACTTTATTAGAATATCTTGGCAAGAAATATCGTTGTATCACCATAAATTTATCAAAAATCCCTTACTACACAAGGCATCACGTGATCACTCAATCACAACCATTGAGTTCCATCCCTAATGAATAGAATTTTCAGATCCATCTTACACATCTAACCAGGAAATCATTGTGATCTCACATAAGCATTAACTTAAAGGGGATAGATCACTTTCCACTAGGACATTTCAAGAAAGAATGACCATTTTTAAATGGACTTTTGACAATTGTGATCCATATACATAGGGGGACATATTTGACTATAATTGAAAAGATGATCCCCACCTTTAGAGTGTCCTTAGTCATCGGATAAACTGATGAAGGGGACTCATCCCATGGAAAACTCTCCATTTACAACTATCTTTAGATCTTGGATGTGGATAACATGGTTTTTCCAAGTGATAACTCAGAAATGGGAAGAAACAATCCACATTCAAGTGTGATAATATATCAACATTAATACACACACATGATTATACTAAGATTCATAATTCCATGCATTAATTCATTAGGATTAAAGTACAAACAACTGACCATTGAGTCAAACACCAGATTAACATAGGAAATCCTCCTAATCATCAAGACAAGTATTTTAATATTATATTGTCACGTCTCCCAACACTAGATTTGACTTGTGATAATGAGTAAAATTCTCAAGTTTTACATGAGTACCACCAAACCCAACTAGATCACTATCCCATTTTCGAAACATGATGGGTACTATATACACCAACACATACATACCCTAAGTGTTTGACCATTCCCTTGGCATGTCTAGCATGCTAGAACTAAGAATTTCATAACTCTCACACTCATTGAAAGATAAAACAAGACCCGACCTCCCTTCAATAAGAGATTTCATTTTAGAAAGATAGAGTCCTACATAGTTAATGAAACTCCAAAAACTCCAAACAATAGAAATTTCTCCAAAGAAACATGAAAATGATCTAAATATTTGAGGGAACTACCTACCTTAGGCTATCCATTACCAAAGAAATATAAATCGTTGACCCAAAATGATGTCACACCTACAAAAGGTCTCTAGTATAGAATATGATAAATTATGATTAATCTATCTAAAGGGAGTCCCATGATAGTTATCATGTTTCCATTTCATAGAAAAAAATAGGAAATAGCTTTAACCACCCGTACACAATGGTTGAAACTAAAACACTGCTTAAGGTTACATTAAAGGCATTAAACTAATATTAATTTAATTAATTAAACATATCGGGGTTTATCTTTAAATAAAAACTTCCACCAGTCATATAGAAAAATAATAAAGTTTTATTAACTTCCTTTTTAAAATTTAATTTATTTTACTAACATCCTGTAATAATTAGGTTATTTTGTTACATAAACCTAGTTTAAAAACTATTCATTTATTTAAAAGTCCTCACAAAAAAATAGCATAAGAAGAATAAAATGGTCGTTTGTTAATTAAAGGAGGTACTAATAAAAATGGAAACCACTTTACATTTACATGAATATCTATATAGGAGGCAATGAAACTTTGTGAAAAAATATGTTCTTCAATACACTATGTAAGCACACCCCCATAGGGTTTAATCTATAATGAATATAAAAGTTAGGATGGCATAATGGAGTCTCGTTAAGCCATTTTGTGTACAATTAAAATAAACCAAAACATTTTAATCATTTATATTATTAAAACTCCCTTATAAAATTTATTTCATAAGAAACATGTCTGAACTAACCTACATGGATCCATTGTGCATTTTAATGTTTATCCATATGGGTAATTATTCCCAAATAATCAATTTACAAGCTATAACAAGGATGTTAAAACATTAAATTTCCAAATTGAATAAAATTTATGTACATTAGTTTCTATATATGAAGATCATAATATATAATTTAGTTTTATGGGTTACCACCTTAAATGTATAATATGACCATGCACTTTACAAGTTATGGGTGACTCCCATATAAATTAAACCAATTTTATCCTTGATAAAAAGAGGATTTAAACCTGTTAATATTTATACAAAATACCTTAAATACATGAGGTGTGTCTACAATGGTTTAATTATACGGTTCAGTCCATTCTAATTCATAATGCGCCCAGACACATTACAAATTAGAAAAATTGGATCTCATTTAATTTCAATCATTATGTTTAGAAAAATGATAAATTAAATAGATTTAACATTTATTAAAAATTATTTATATATATAAATTCCATCTAAAATGGATTTATTATAGTGGTCACCTTGTCCTAATTTATAAAGTTCCCATATACTTTACCAATTGGAATTTGGTTTCTATTTAACTACAACCATAATGTTTCAACCCATTAAACCAATGGTCATGGATCAAAAATGACATAATTAATTAGTGATGTGTCTCCATAAATAAGCATTTTAAAATTTATAATTTATAATTATGAATTCTAAAAATAAAAAAATATATATATACTATTTATCATGGTAAAGAAACAAAGAAGCACCAGCAACATTAAATCATAACATTAAAAAGATGGAATTATGGCATAACACTCAAGGAAAGAACACTAATTTTAAACACATTAACATATTATTCACATGCATCGAAAGAAATACCTAGGAATTTTAATGTCATATATGATAATAAAAACATATAATGGCATATAACCAACCATAAAATGGCACATAAGGCACATTAAAATTTTCAAATAGCCTAACAATGTAATCTAAATTTCATGTCATATGCATGGACTATAAATTTCTATGTTCCAATCATGATTAATTTAATGATACTTCTTTTCCATACCAAGATAATGTAAATTATTATAAATATCATAAATCAGTAAGCACTGAAGAATATTTCAATCTGTCATGGTGAAATCATAATCATATGTAAGGTCATTTTCATAAACAACAATCCAATCCCTAACCACTTTGAATTTTCCATGTATGTGGGTTGATCATTCCTAGTAATGACTATTTACCAAGAACTGCTGATTTAATAGTCTCTTTTCTACCCACCAAAAATATTAATACAATGCCAAAGAGCTTTGATAGCACTTTGTAACATCCCGAACCAACTGTCCAACAAACTGGTAGCCAGACAGGTTACCACATGGCCTCAAGTGCACCTCCTCGTAAGCCAGAGGCTATCGACAAGTAACGATGGTATAATGCTAGTATGGTGGGGTGATTTTACCCTATACATTAGAGTAATATGGTGGAATAATAATAATAAATAAATCTACTAACATTAGTGAAAGCAGTAAAAATAAAAGACATGGCAGTGTAAGATAACCACAATAATCAAATAACGGTGGAAAATTCTAGTAAATACTTTAATGCATGAATTTCCAAATGATAATAAGAGTAAAAAATATTAATATGTAAAATTCTAAAAAAAACCTAACATTTAGTTCTATATTCATCATGGGAACTAAATCAGTCCTATGCTTCTAAATCATGGTTATAAGTATGAAATAACTAGAAAATAACAAAATATCTTGATCCTATAGCCAAAGATGTATGTTTTGGTACCCCAGTGTAGAGGAGTCTTGAGAAGTGTGTGATATATACTATTTAAGACACCCCCAATAGTGTCTAAAGCATAATCAAGTTCATGAATTTAAAATTAGAATTGTTCCAATATACAAAAAATAAAACATAAGTAAAGCTACAATGCGAAATAAATAAATACCCAAGTTGGGCTAGGGTCCCTCCAGAACATTGGCCCGACCATACATGCTTCGTCCTAATCTAAAAATTTCTGAACCACAACAAATATATATAATTGAGATAAGGGAATAGTTATGACCAAAACATTATCAACTGGTAAGATGAGATAGACTATCCCTAATTATGTTTTTTTTCTTAGGGGGACGTATACCTTGGATATTCGTATCATAGCACTGGTCTTTTATATAATGGTAACTTGAAAAATTAAATAAGTATAATTATGGGCCTGTCTAAGAAAAACCATGACTAAGAACCTATCTATCAAACTAGGCATTCCATAACACTCACTGTCATCAGAGTTTGTCCAATGAAATCTATGAATGGTCTCACAAGTATCACTCCTAGTCTAATGTGAGATATTAGACTTTGATCTTGAACATGTATCTCATATAGGGTACCATGACTCACTCATGTCCTATTACAACCACCTTATCTTTAAGACCATCCAAGGTGTCTCCCTAGGGAACTCGTATTACACATAATAAGGTAAGAATAATTCACATTGATCTTATCCTGGAGTACTAGTATCACACCTAGTATATGAAAAATTCGTTAGAAAAGTTGACCACACAGATGATGAAACCATCCTCAACATTATGTAGAACAGAATCTGAGTATCACTCATGGTGTCTATTATTCATTAATGAATTAATTTTAACAAAGTGTATTTTTTTTATAAATGTATATGACTAAAGAGGCCAATTATGTAACCATTCCCTATCACAACCAAGGTGAAAAATGGGAGACTAAGAATATAAGAAATTCACATCACAATTGATGACAACTAAAGGGTTATTCGAATACCATTGTTTATTTAAATTACAAAACAATGTGGCACATGGACTAAACATGCCACCAATCCAAACAAAAACTTTAGATTGTTGGTTTAGAATATAGTGAACCTCAACAAATGGGTTTTATTAGAAAACAATAATTTTTATTCAATAAATTAATTTATATCAATTTATGTAATCCTATTTCAACACAAAGAATAACCAGCCCACCTCAAGGTGTTTTTTTATAAGAGAGCATCACCATATAAATCATAAATAAAAGGCCACACATGAAGGGGCGTCTATAATAAGGATGACGTGATAATTAAACATGAAAAATTAAATGATCCCTCTTTAGGGTCTTTTAGGTCAATTTCATATCCTCCAACTATATCAGGGGAAGTCTAATGGCATAATAATTTCATCTAAGCAATTTATATTAAGCTAATTTATAATTTTGAAGTAACATCGGCTATGTACAACACATTTCACGTGGAAAAAATCTATAAAAAATCTGAAACTTGAGGAAAAATGTATAGAACACACACTTTGTGTTTAGGAGTACCTTCTTTTCCAATATTGATGCTTGATTTGGTCCAGTTTGAGAGAAATCAACGAAAAATACATCTACCCAGAAAATAGAAAAAATCATCTTGCACCAAAATATCCTAGTAAGATGGACGATAAATGAAGAACAAAGGAAATATGAAGGAGAATCTTACCAATAGGAATCCATAGAGACCGATGGTGCTCGAATCTGATAATGGATAGAGGAAATTGAAAAAGGCTTAGGTTAGTAATGGGAGATTCCTCACACGTGATAGAGGAGTCCACTTGAAAGAATATAGGGGGGAGGGATTTAGAAATTAAGTTTATTAAAGGAAAAATTTTATTTCACCCAACAGTTATAATTGCATTTTCTGGTCACATTGTTGGCTACACCATGCACCAATCGTGCTTAAGTAACTTCCCAAGAAGGAACCCCACATGGTTTAGGCACAAGGTTTTTATAACCGTGTTTCAACCCACTGTTAGAAATCTATAGTTGGTCACATATCGATGTGAATCCATTATAATGGTTAGAAAAAATTGTGTCACACTTCCTGCTCCCCTACTTCAGACCACATGGTTTTCTCTAGGGGCCGCACAGTTTCAGACAAACCATGTTCCCCTAATAGCTCCCAAAAAATTGTGGTTTTCAGGGTTCGACACTCAAGAAACATGAGGCAACACCCAATAGATCACTCAACCCATAAACCAAATATAAAAACAACCCATTGATGTGTTCAAACTCTTAGAATTATTATTTTATGATTAGTTTAAAAAATAGACCATCCTCCAAATTATAAAATTACAAAACCTTTGGAATTTATCTGTTCAAAAAACACAAGACGCTATAGAGAAACTACTAATTACAGAATCATTTCTAGTAAAATAAAATAAACCAAGTTCTAAAGTACTTTTAAGATAAAAAAAAATATTATCAACCACTTTTTAATATAATTAGTTCAATTTTTTAAAAAGAACTCAGATAAATACATAGAATACATAATATATGATCAGTTGAATATTATGCTGGGTACACTTAAAATCATCCCTCTATAATTTTTTTAATCAACCAGTTTCTTAGATTCATCAAGCTCGGGTTTGATAGTGGTTTATATAGGGGTAATTATACTTTATGAATTATCAAAATGAAATTTTTTTAATAAATATATAATGTATTTACGTTGGGTTAAAATACTTCAATTTATGTTCTCATTAATTGTAAAACATAGTTAAAATTTGAGTTTATCCATCAGTCTCATTTAACACATTCTTTTCTTATGTTCTGAAAAACATCTGAGATAAATTTATTATTTGATCCAAAATTATTTTCATTGAATGAAATTGAACAATGATCATCAATTTAAAAACATCAATGATAAAAATAATTAGACTATTCATTCAATTGAAATAGTTATTTTAAAGTAAATAATCCATTTAATCTATCATAGTAATATCTTATCACTTGTTTAAGTTAATAGAGCAATTTTTTAAGTTTATATAAATGTTTTAGATTTATAAAAAATTCAAAAACAATGGGGTTTTCAATATAAACTTCCTCTTGAACATATACATTAATAAAGTCACTTTTAACATCCATTTAAAATAAAAAAAAATAGATGTCCTATAACGGAGCATAGGATTATGATGGAATTAATCCTATATACCGATACAAAAATCTCTCTAATGTTTATACCTTATTATTGATAATAAACCATAGCTCCAAGAATTTCATTATTCTTTATAATAGTCCTATATTAATCACATTTATTTCAAAAAATTTATTTCACTCTTATTGTTGGATGATATTTTTTCGATTCAACCATATTCAAAACATGATTCTATCAAAATTGTTTAAGTTATTTTTAGAGTAACTTATAAAAATTTAATTACCTAGGAAACCATCTGCCATTTTAGGCTCAAATTATGATAAGAATTCATGAATCTTATATTAATTTATAAATGAACATAATTTTTTAACCAGTTTTCTTACATTTATAATGATTTTATCAATGATATGACTCTTTATGAATGATTGGTTCCCAGGTAAAAAGGTATGTTGATCCTCAACCCTCAATGGTACTTTCATCGATGTAGATTCATAATATTCAAAAAAAATGACATTAATTATCATGGATTTATAATTAGTGTTTTTTGTTAAAAATTTTATAATTTAGGTGATTTTATCAAACCCATCATTCACTTGATTAAATTACATATTTTTTACAAAAATAAATGATTAGTTTCATCAAATTTTTATAAATTGTTTCCAAAAAAATAGTTTATTTAATAAAAACATGATAGACCTTACTAGTTATAGAATAACCTAGATAAATTCTATAATCAACTTTATAATCCAACTTATAATGTTGATCTTTAGTATTAAAAATTAACACATCAATTCCAAAAAAAATCAAATGTGTGAATGTTTTTGTTTTAATCTGATTCACAACTCATAAAATGTTTTACTAAGAAAAATACATAGTTAAATTTATAATGTGGTACTCATATATTTAACCCAACAATATCTAGTAATTTAATATTAAATTTTAATATTTTGATTAATTTATTGATGAATTATATTTATTCATTCAACTATACCATTTTGATACGGTGATCTTAGTGATAATAAGTTATAAGTAATAACTTCATTATTAAAAAATGTTTCAAAATTAGAATTTATAAATTATCCACCATGATCACTTTAGATATTAATCAATGGTGTTTTTTTCATTTTCACATAATCATGAAAATTTTAACGGGAATAATAAACCATTGTATTTTCAAGTGATAATAAAGGTCCAAGTAAATATTTAGTAATCATAAAATATGATGAGTATATTTTGTTTTCCACAAATGCTCCCAATTTTTTAATGACAAAATAATTTTATTTTTATTAAGTATAAATCTCCAAATATTGAAACATCTCTAACATGTTTAAAACTAGAATTATGTTTCTTTCTAAATTAAAAAGGATCACAAACTCCAGTAGAGTTAAACATAAGTTATAATATATAACTAACATGAACATTAATTGAAATTTTATCTAGAGTTCAAATATTTTAGTGACCTAAAAATATATAAAAAATCTATGATAAATATTGGGATTCACATAAGCAGGCTATGTTTCAGTGTCTGAGGAATTTTATGTATAGTCTGTATATATTCTCACACCTATTAGTAGATAGAATGAATATACCTTCTGAATATTTAATAGTAAAATTATCATTCTTGTAGATCAAAAGGTATCCCTCATACCAAGACTATATAATACTAATAAGGTATTTATTAAGTCATAATACATACAAAACATTCAAAATTTGTGTTTTACCAAAAAATGATATATCATTGATTCTGATGATTTCAGTATGTGCATTTTCTTCAAATGTATCTAATACGACACTTAACGTTTTCAATTTCGTCTCTGATCATTATTGGGAATAACAGTAGTCTATGTACCACATGTTTGGGATGCAAATACAAATCATATTTTCATAAAAATAAAACTTCTAGGTTCTTTTCACCCAAACATTCTTACGTATTGTTATGTTCATAAATAAAACATCAAGAACCCACGCCTTCCAATTATTTTATATTGAAAACCTAGTATCACTAATGAAATAAAATTTATATTAAATATAAAATATTTTACTCTATTCAAATAATATTGGATTTTCTAGTGCCCCCATGTTGACATTTTGTAAAAAAGGTTCATGTTAGGAACAAAATAATATAAATTAAAATGTGATTTACTAGAAATATAACATATTACCTTATATTTTTTTATGTTATATAATATGTATACATTTTATCAAAATTCACTCTATAAAATTTTGAATTAAATATTTTTTTAACTAATAACTTTATTTTTTTGTTATTCAACCAATTTATTATTATGAGATGTTTAACTATATATGGATTTAGAATCCAATTCTGATGAATGTTTTTAAATCCCATGAGTATGTTTTGAAATTATATTATTTTCTGTAGTAAGAACTTCCTTAAAAATCAAAGTTATTTTTTAGCTGTTTAGTTTCAATTTACATAATATTCACATGTCCCAACATTTCTTCAAAATTTGGAAAATATTTCTCAACATCCAATGAATCAACATTTAATGATGTTAAATAATCATCATCCAAACAATTTAAAAAGTTATAATTAAATGTTATATTTTTCAGGGAATCATTTTTTTCCTTATATATAATATATTATTCATCATTGTGAATATTTTCCTAGAACTCAATAATCTACTAACTATCATCATTATCTTTTAATGAACTAATGGAAGTAGTGTCTCTTCCACTTTCCTAGAAAGTTTCAAAATCATTCAGAAATTTATTACCTAATATTTTATTATATATCTTAAATTTCCCTTCATTCCACTTCATTATAGGACTATCTAGTATTTTATGACCAAACATTATATATTTTTTACATTTAACATATGAATCATGTTTCTTATCATGTTATTACCTTATATATTTTTAATGATCAAACAATGAAGTTATTATTTTTATATTTTTATTCATTTTCTTCATAATTTGAGAAATTTTATTCCCATGACAAATAAAATGACTATGAATATAATTATTAATACATTTCGTTTTTAATAATTTGATATATTATCTCTATAATTAATTACATCATGGTAATATTTTCAGATGTAGATGAAAAATATACATTATTATTACTCTTCTATATTTTATTATATCACTATAATATGATCTAATATTTTAAATGTGTTCCAATTAATTTATCCTTACTCTACTTAGTCAAATTCTTAAAGTCATTAATATAGTATTCTTAGATTCTCATTCCTTCAAAATTGTATCAAGAATTATTAAAAATTCCACAATCATTAAACGATTATGTACTATTCTATATAGTTATAATCCTTTAAAATATTTAGTAAATAGATTACCTAAGAATAAAATACAATCTTGATAACTAACATTTAACCCATGCTTTTATAAAGCTTGGAATTTTTGATGTTTTTTACTTCCAACTATTGGAGTTTGTTTTCTAAAAAAAAATTGTTTATACTTTGAATTCTATGTATATTTAAAGAATTGAAAATTAATAAAAGATTATTTTTATATATTTTTCAATATTCTACATAACGTTAATATAATATATTCCTAGAGTATTTGTTATATTTAAAAGTTTCATTGTAGTTTCTTGCTACTATAAGAAATAAGAAATTCCATAGTAATGTTTTTAAATATAGTTCTATAGAATAACTATTTTATAATTGGAAACATATAGTTTTTACATTCAGGTGTACATACTTGTAAGTATATGAGACTTTATATCATGAGTATCACACTTGGTAATATCAAATATGATATATTATGAGAAAATACCCACCTATAATAATTCCACATGTTTTAATGTCATGTGAATTTATTATATGTGAGATTTTTTTATGATATTTAAAAGTAAATATTATTATTAATGTATATAATGAATCATTTAATTTGATTTACTAGCCAAAACAATAATTCCATATTCTTGTGGGATATAGGGTATATCCAGTGCATCATAAATAGAATGTTTTTAATGAATAATTCGAGAAAGGGTTTATCCCTTTTATATTTATAGAATATGATATCCTAACCATTTGATTGAAATAGGAATTCTAAATTAAATTCCATGGATGTGGTGTATTGATGAGTTTATTTTATATAGTCAAAGAAATAATTATCGAGTATAAAGTTTGGTGATATGGGTGGGAATCCTTATTGATGAGATATCATGAAAACGGGATTGTATTACATAATGAGAACTCATGTGTGGTTATGGATGTTGTGACATTACATTTTTTTGTGATTTATCCTAGTTGAGGAAATTAATCATGGACATTAGACAAGCCCATGTAATTCTAATAAAAATATTTTTATAGCGTCACACACTATGTTTTTCAATTGATCTCAATTAAATTTTATTTTCATATAGTTATTAGAATAAATAATAATTTAAATACCAAGGGAGAACTTCATTCATGATTTATTAATCCTATAAATTAAATATATATTTTTTCACAAGATAGTTATTAAATTAAATATATATCTATTATTTATTTATTTATTTAATGAATATATATTTTTTTGGGTAATTGATATATACTAAAGATGACTAGCAGAACAAGATTGTGTTCTGTGATAAATATTAATTTTCAAACTAGTAAAATAATATTTATTATATAACTAATTAGAGAACACCATGAGAAAATAATATTGTTTTTAATATTATTCCATATAATGGGGTCATATTAAAATTAATATATTATTTAAGGGTCACTATGGAATTAAATAATATTTTAACCGTAAGTCTATATCTATAAATATATGATGATTTATATTATGTAAAGTTTGATCAAAATTTAGAATCATTGTGAACCATGAACTCTATATATCTCTATCAATATGAGGTAATTTTCTATATATTGTCATTCCTCTATCATCTCAGTAATGAGAGTGTAATGATATTTATTCAAGCCTTATAGAATCCTCATAGTGATCAAGATGAACACTACATGATTATCAATTCAATGCAAAATCTCACTAAAATCAATCAGTGTTTATTAGAGATCATAAGATAACATGTGAGTCATCACTAGAGGGATTATACACATAGATCTTATAATACCATGATGATTGATTGAAAATTGTTCTGGATGATTAAAAAATCATTGATGAAACATCTCAAGATCAAGGTATTATTACTTTCAATTTATTTTAACTAATTATAAATTTTAAATGAAAATTTCTTCTCTTGGTTCGATCGACCATCTTTTTTAATATTATTGGGAAAAAAATTGGTAATGACTTTTACATCGTGAACAATATTTGAATTATCCATAGAATCATAAAATTGTTGAGTTGAGATCATCCCAAATAAACATTTCTATTATGACTCTAAGTAACAATTGGTATCCAAATAGATATATTTAAATTTATAATTATTTATTTGTTTTTGGATCATTAATCATTTAAAAGATAAAATACATTCCATTTTTTAATTAATTCAAGATCTATCATCGATATCTCTTATTTACCCTTTTTGTTTCTCACTCACATTCCTAGATAAATTAATAATTAACAATGAACGCATCTTTAGGACTTATCTGAAGGTGCTAAGAATTATGGATGGATAATAAATGGTGAAAAGGTATGTACACTTTCATTACACATTGTGTATCCTTCTTCATTGAACTATGACATCTATGTGCACTCTGATTCAGTGAAGAATGAATACGCATTTCATGCATTAAATATACCACTTATTGACCAGATAGGGTGGTGCACATATATTTTATTATTCAAACATGTAGGTTTCCTACATGCAGTGTAGTCCATGTGTTTCCATGGAAGAAAACATGGGGTTAAGATGCATCAAATTAATACACTGTGTGTATTTAATACACAAATCATATAGGATGGAAGTCATATAACATGATTAACATACCTTGTATTATTTATACATGTCATTTACATTATACATTTCCTTAATAAGTAAGCTCTAATCCCTAATGAATTTATTGTATACTTCTAGTGAAACCATGTACATGTAGTGTGTCCAACATGAACACCCCGTGCACTTTACCTTTAAATAAGAAAATATAAAATATAATTAATTGAACTATTAAACATCATCAACATTAGTCTATGATTCATTAAATTGATAGTACATGTTCTTCATTATATTTTATATTATATTAAATGGTAAATTACTTTTTTGTAATATTTAAAACTAAAATCGATGTTTGGTCATTGCATACAAAATAACCGTCACATTAAATTATACATGCAAGGAAATATCCATGTGCTCCAGGTGGAATTAATTTTGAATTAAATACTTTGAAATTACAAAAAAAAAATCATGTTTATAATATGTTTTATGAGTTAATAACATATAATTATAACAATACTAAGTAATTTTGACTGGTACTTACTGAGTTACTTACATGTACAAATTAGTGTAACATTTAATTATGTTTTAAATAAAAATAATAATTATACTATTTAAAATCATAGAATATGGTAAATATCAGATGATTAGATGGAATAATATAAAATTAATTAATTTATTAATAATAAAATTGATTTAATTAATTCCTAAATGTGTTATCTTATTGAAGAACTAATTGAAATTAATGATAGTTGGTAGTTCTAAATGTGTAATAATTGTATTTTTTTTGAACGATCATGAGCTTTCACAAGGCCAATTTATGTGTTGGTTTAATTTATTTTATTTTATTTCTCACTTTTTAAATAATTTATTATTAAATTAAATTTGACGGATTTCTTATCATCCCTCACTTATTTATTATATATGACATGAATATCCAAGGTTGTTTTATTTAATTATCTTTAACCAATCCTTTGGTTACCCTAACATATATATGAGTAATAAAATATATTTAATAAAAATGTGTATCTGAAGGCTCATGGATTCGGTTCAATATGAAGCTCAGATAAAGGTACTTCAATATGAAATCAAGATGAAACCAAAACATGTGATTAATAAGTGGATAAGTAGAATGTTTCCACTCATGATAGGATTGTAATAATTTATTTTTCACATAGGATCATAGGTTGATTGATTTTCTACTCAATAAATCAATCATTATATAAGCTCATTATCAAGTAATTTATTTATTTATTTTATTTGTATCTTATCAGTGAATTATTTTATGTTTACAAGGCCATCATTATATTTAAAAATAGATGAATATGAAATTGTGTAATTAAAATAATTGTTTTGTACGTAACGATTTTTACAATAACATAGTTAATGAATTAAATAAAAGAAACTTAACATTAACTATACATGTAAAGGATAAAATAAAAAAAATTACACATAATAAATAAAATATAATGAATTAACATTAAGTCAAAAAGAATATTTTATTACATTATTAGAAATTAAACCATATAACTAAGTGTTTCGATAATTATTTTTGGAACACTGACATTTATCATGGAGTTCTTATGAAATTTTTAGGTTTACTCAACCATTTTAAATCAAGAGGAGTATCCCTTTATATGCATTATTTTATTTGTACATAAGTTTTAAGGAAATTAGAGTAAGAGTTTCTAGGTTAGGGAGTCCAGTCAATGGATCAAAGTGTTGGAATCTCATAGTTGGTAATGAATTTCATACCTAAATAACATCAATTAACTGAAAAAACCCTTTATTGAGTTATGAGAATGCGCATATCGATCATTTTCATTAGAGTTTTCATACAACTAGATATTCTAAATTAAATATTGAGGGTTTTTGGAACTTGATAAAATAGTGGGATACTTAATAAAATTATATATATGTGTGTGTATATATGTATGTCTAATATAAATTGTAATAAAGTAATTTGATAATAATCTGATTGTTTATCATAGAATAATGAAACTTTTGTAGACCACCTTATCCATGTGATAAATTCTAGTGAAAGATAATGTCTTAAATGTTAGTAACATCCATGAGTGTTTCAAACACCTATGAGTAGTGTTTCACCATGAACAGAAGTATTACATGCTAAAATCCTTAATGTCTAATCTTCTTGTAAACGTAGTAAGTGATGATGAGTTCACTATATATGATTAACACCAAATATATGTATTTTATATTCATTTTTTAATTCTTTCATACATTTATAATGAACCCATGAAGTCACTTGAACACAAAGATGCTAATAGCATGCTCTGACATCTTTGTGGTCTTTTTCAAGATATATCAAGACATGAACGGTTTGAGATATCAATGGTGAAATTTTAGAGAAAATATAGAGAAGGAGTTTCATATGGGAATCACATAGTCAAACTCATTGGATATATTAATCTACTAGATGTTCTAGGGTTTAAAAATATTGATGAACTATGAATTAATATAACTATTTCATTACACCATCATAGCTTCTATATAATTATTATTAATTTCAATATTGATAACATAGAGAAGTATCTCACATATATTCTTACACTACTTCTCCTAGTTGGAAAGTATATGGAGTATGAAAATCCT
This sequence comes from Viscum album, assembly GCA_963277665.1. Lineage (NCBI taxonomy): Eukaryota > Viridiplantae > Streptophyta > Magnoliopsida > Santalales > Viscaceae > Viscum > Viscum album. The sequence goes on from OY728138.1 coordinate 1,759,453,478, forward strand.
TATATACTTATGGAAAATAAAAGGAAAGTACATGAAATAACTTTAATTCTAAATCATATTCACAATGCCCTTATAAGACGAGATGGGTCGTGGGACAAGAAAAGGAATAAATTGTTATCTATTTCACATATGGAATGAAGGGCTGCTAGAAAAAAACTACACCTGAAGAAAGAATCAAGGGAAGATTCAAATGATTTTGTTATTGAATGTAATCTATATGTTTCATCATATTGGTTATCAGATACATCATGTGGTTTTCACATATGTATTAAAATATAGTAACCAAGTAAATTCCTAAAGATTTCCTTATAATAGTTATATCTATAATTTTCATATAGAACTGGACTTTTTTATGTGTCTATTGGGAAATAATACCTCAGTTTTTTGAAAATAATGATAATTACTTCAAAATATTATTTTTATGGTCCTTTAGTGACCAAAAAAATTATTTTTGTATCAAGACTTGATAGATATTTATTTATTTTCCAATTTGGGAATAAATTTTTCTTCTTTGTCAAATAAATAATTTTCTATTTAAGGAATGTTTAAATGACAATATTTATGTGTTTTATTACACAAAATAAGTAATATAAATTGATACTAGAAATAGTTCATTACAAACCCAACTATGGCATCAATGGATATGTCATGTAAATGAAAATAGTTTAACTAAATTGCACCGAGATGGAAGTTTGGTTTCTTTTAAACAAAAACCAATTGGTTTATGGCATGTACGATTACAAATAAAAACGAACAAATCATATTTTATGGGAAATTTTGAAAGGGTCAATTGTTTTCTTAAATTACTTCTTACCGATGTGTGTCGTCAATTTCCAATCGAAAAAACGGGTAGATACTCATACTTTATAACATTTACAGATGATGTTATTCAATATAGATATGTTTACATAATGAGTTATAAGTAAAATTTCTTTGATATATTCAATGAACATAAGAATTAATTTGAGAACCAAATTGGTAAGAATATTAAGATACTCTTCTAAAACCATAATAGAGAATATCTTAATCAAGATTTGGTTGATTATTTACTGAATATTTGGATTATATCCAAACTCAAGACTCCTTAAACACCATAATATAATAGTATAATTGAAAGGAGAAACCACATATTGTTAGATATGATGAGATTAGTGATGATTCATATGAATGTTTTACTATATTTTTAGTGATACACATTACAGATAGTATCACGTATACTCAAATGGGTTCCAAATTAAGCAAAAATAGTATTCTGTATCAAATTTTGTGTGGATGGAAATTTGTGTTTTGGAATATAAATGTTTGGGGTTTCGAAGAATTTTTTAAGGGATATTTGGGTAACAAACATGAACCACATGTCACAAAGTGTACCTGTATAGGATATCCTAAATAAATAAGGGGGTATTACCTTTACAACCACTCAGAAAAAATGGTAATTATGGAAATATGTTCCTTATTTTTTATAGGGATACTATATCTAAAATATATAGGAGTAGTGAAATAGACTTTGATGAAGTCTAGGAAAAAAGTTACACAAGATTGGTCTTAGAAACAGATTTCACAAAACCCCAAGTAAGATGGGGTTCTGGATAAAATTATTATGGAGTTTTATAAGAGAGGTTAAAGAACCAATAAGATTTGATTTTCTAATCACCATGGATTGTAAAATGTTATTAGTTGATAATAATGATCACGTAACCTACAAATAATTAGTAAGTATCATAGAAGTTTCCAAGTGGCAAGAAGCTATGAATTATAAAATTGATTCCATATATAAAAAATCAAGCATGGGTTTGGGTAGATCATGTAGTGCATGTAAAGCATATTAGATGTAAATAAAAATTTAAGAAGAAGCTATAATTTAATGGACAAGTGAATATATATAAGGTATGATTAGTTTTAAAATGGTTTAAAAATCATCAAGTCCTAGAATATGATACAACTTTATTACTATTTTTGGTTTTTAAATCAATAAAATTATACTTTCCATATCAGATTACCATATCTATGTGATTTGGAAAATTTTAATCAGAATATATTTACTGAATATGAAATATATAGAATATGTTTATGTGAAAAACACATGAAGTTTTTGTAACTCAAAAGGATTACAAAAAGGTATATAAGCTACAAATATCCATTTATATATTAAAGAAATAATTATAGTCACAGAGAAATCAATTTGATGAAGGAATAATGGAATGTGGTTTTATAAAGTATAATTGAAAACATTGTGTCTATAAATGGTTTTTTGGGAGTGTAATAATTTTACTAATAGTTTATTTCAATTAAATACTACTCATTGTAATTGAAATACTAATTTTATTAATTTTTAAATCTGAGTTGAAAACATTCTTCTCTATCTAGGACCTAGTAAAAGTGTTATATATTAGTTGGATAGATTTCCATCATTATAGATCCAAGTAGATACTTGGTCTAGGTCAATGTATATATATTAACAAGATACTGAAAATATTCAGTATGGAATAATCTAAAAGGGTAATATTTACCATATCACATGGTATTCATCTTTCTAAGAAAGTATTCCCTTCGATGCTTGAGGAGAGATAAAATATGGCCAAGATTCTAGATGTGTCATATATTGGGTTAGTCATGTATGTTATACTATGTAATAGATTAGATTTCACCTATTATTTATGTGGGGTAATAAGATATCAATTTTTCCCAAGTAACCACCATGTGATGTAATTTAACACAATTCATAACTATATAAGTCAAACTAAGGATATGTTCCTAGTATATGGAGTAGATAACGATCTATTCATCCGAGGATATGAATATTCTAGTTTCCAAACATATCAAGATGATCTAAAATAACTTTCAGGATTTAACATCACTCATAATGAAGTTTTCATGAGATGGAAGAGCACAAATAAGGCTATAATGGTAGATTATATTGAAAAGTATGATTATATAGTGGTTTATGAGGAAACTAAAGAAGAAGTATGGATATACAACATTTTCCAAAATCATGATGTGAATCCTATAAAAAGGGATCATACAAGACTCTACTGTGATGATAATATAGCAGTGGATATTGAAAAGTATCAAACATCACATCAATAGATGAAATAAAAACATCTTAAATTTCATCTCTTGAGGGGTTTTTATTAAATATTTGATCTTTCGTTGAGTCAAGTCTCCATGGAATACAGTGTGATGGACCCCTTGACTAAATCCTTAACATAATAGAAAAAAGATCATAATGTGAGATCTATAATAATGAAATTCATTATAACTTATCTCTAGTCTAAGTGGGAGTCTATTAGAGATGGTTTTCTATAACAAACTATTTTTTATTTAGATTGCATGTACATTCAATTAATTGAATATTAAGAAAAACATATTAACATATATTTTTCATTTCTCTACCTAACAGTAATATAATATTTCCCTAAAGTATTGAACACATTGGTAAACATCATATAAGTTCTCTATAATAATTAGAATATTTAAATTACAATATGAAATTCTAAAATATATTTATATAGTGGGATAACATTCTGTGATGTGAATCATTGAATGTCCACTGTCAGGTGTGAGTAATGTAAGTAGATAATACATTGCCTCTTGATTTTTTCACTTTATAATCTATAAGATATGAGATTATGATAATATCCCCACCTATAAAAATTCCACATGTTTTCATGTCTATGTAATTTCCTATATTTGAGAATTTTTATTGATCCTTAGACTTTATGATTATTATTATTGCACAACATGACTCATGTACTTTGATGTACTGACCAAAACTAGGACACCATATGTTTGTAAGAAGTAGGGAATGTTGGGTGAGTCATAAATTACATGTTATTAATGAATAAGTCATTAAAGTATTTGTACATTCTATATTTATAAAAGTTAATATCTAAACCCTTTTACTGAAGGAGAAATATCGTATTAAATTCCCATGCAAGGGTGTTGTGACTAGTTTATTACAAATTTTCAAATACATATGTATCAAGAATATATGTTGATGACACAGGTGTGAAGCCTTATTTATGTTATATTATGAAAAAATTATTATATTAAATATATAGTACTCATTTGTGGTTATCAATTTTAATACACTAACTTCTTTCTCTTATGTTATTACAAATTTATAGATTGTAATCTAGGACTTTAGGTAAGCCTTTCTAATACAAATGAAAAAAAATCATATAGATCCACACACTCTGTGTTTCTATAGATCATAATTAAATACTATTTGAAATTAATTATTGTAATAAATTTTATTCTTAAGTTTGGGGAGTAATTTTATTTGGGATTTATTTATCTTATAAATTAAATAAATATTTATTTACAAAGTAATTATATAATTACATAGATATATACTATTTTTATTTTTTGAATGAATAAATATTTATTTATGTATTTGATAAATATTAAAGAGGTCTAGTAGACCAGTATTGTGTCTAACAATACATATTAATTTTAAAGTTAGTAAAATAATATTTATCGTTTCACCAGTTTTCACAAACCATACTAAAATAATGATATTATTCTTATTAATACATGGAATGGATTTATATAACGTTTTATATATTATTTACAGGTAATTATGAAATTAAATAATATTTTAACCATAAGCCTATTTCTATTAATAGTGTATTATGTATATTCTGTAGATTTTGATCAAACTCGACAATCACTGTACACAAAAAAAAATTCTAGAGCTCCCTCTTGAGAGTGAGGAACTGTATAGATATTATCCTTCTTCCTCTGATATCTCAAGAATGAGGGTGAAAGGACATATATTTAATACTAAAGGAATGATCATAGGTATCATGAAAAACACCTTAAGATGATTGATCCCCTATGCTTTCTCCCAAAAATATATTGGTGTTGTTTGGAGATCATAGGAGTACATTTGGATCACTCCTAGAGGGATTTTATACATGAATTGTACAAGAGAAATGAATTTTGACCAAAAAGGATTTTAGATGACCAACAACTTAATTGGAGAAAGATCTAAATATTATGGTATTCTTTCTTTTGATCTATTTAAATTGTCCAAAATTTATCATGAAAAAACCTTTCTTGGTTTTGATGACCTTAAATCTAAATATTCTTTAAAATCGATGGTTTTGATGTTTATGGTTGTTACAATACCAGAATGATCAATCAAATATAATAGTTAACATGGTTGGATCAGCTCTAATAATCACATCTATTATTCCCATAACCAACTCTTACTTATTTTCAATTCCATTTACAATTTGAAAATAAGATATATGAATATTTATATTTCTCATCATTGAATATAAAAAAGTTTATCAAACATTATAATTAGAATGAAACTCAGTATTATCATCTCTTGTAAATGTATAAACTTCCTTATCTAGTATTTTTAAAGTTTGTTTTATCATCAAATAACTATCCACATTGGTATTATAAATAATATTATTCATTTTATAATGGAAAAACTCATAATCATCCCCATATATAATTAGATTATGATTTGGATGGAGATTATTAATTGATCCAACTTTTATTCCTTATTTTAAAATAAAAAATAATATACCACACTACTAGTGTGTGGGATCTAATAGGAATTCCACTTTCCAATTAAGTAACAAAAATATAATAATAATATAATTAAACTCAAATATAGTGACTTGATATGATTTAAAATGTTGGTATCATTTAAAAAATTAATGATTATTGAAACCTAGTAGAAATAGTGTTTGATTAAAAATATTGTTCCATTAAATGAAGGTAGGTAAAATACAAGAGGGGTGAATTATATTAACAAATTTGGCTTAAATTTTCTATTCACCTAATTAATTATTTTGATCAGAAATATAAACTTCCAATCAAATCACAATTTATCAGAGTATAAATTAAAATATTTTGGAATATAAAACCATTATCTATTAAAAATATAAAATTATATCATTAATAATAATAAAAAAATAACTTGTTGAATATACACAATATATGACATAGGTAAAAACACAGTGGGAATTAGAAGCATGAAAAAGGTAAAAATTATGCACAGAGTATCAAAAAAATCAAATACTCTTAAAATGGTATTATTATTAACACAATTCAATCAGTGGAAGTGTTCACCATTATCTTATGTTGTAGGAGGATAAAAAAATGATCTATGCATCATACTTCTATCCTATAAGTTCCTCAACTACTAACCCACTAGAAGTTATTTTGTTTTCTTATCCCTAAAATCCCTTGAATATAAACCTATCAGAAAAAACCCTCATATTTCTACCCTATAAACACCTTGATTATAAACCTATCAAAATGTGTATCAAGCTTCTTATCCCAAGAATCCAATGATCACACTGATCAGATTAAATTCGGTCTTCCGGTCCTTTGAATCCCTCAACCAGATAAGACAAAAAGTGTAAATATGATGAAAAATGATAAGATTCTTGCAGTGAAATATTTATAAAAAAATATCACTTAGAGAAACAATCATAAATAAAACATTAAACTAATCTAAGGAGATCATAAAAATAAGAGGCTACATGACTTTAAAATGATCAAAAAAACTATTTATATTTAGTAAATATTATTTTTTATTCTATTCCATGAATTTATGGTCCTATTTATAGATGTCATTGAAAGTAACACTACTTTTTGAATTAATTGTTATTTAGTATTAGTTTCAATTAGATTGAATGAATAAACTCTATCTTTTATATATTGGTAAATTTTCTACATATTTTGATGACATAAATCTACAACACAACATTTCTTCATCATATAACTATAATTCACAGTTCTCCCATGTTTCTCTCTTTTTAGTTTATCTTATTGAACTAAACTTTTTATTGCCTAAAATTCAATCACATAAACAAAAAATAATAAAGAAATTAAAGTTATATCATGTTCATATTAAGTGTGTTGTAATTTTCTAAATAAATATATGAAGGATATTTTTTCAAAAAATATTTTGGTCTTTATATGGTTGGATAAATTGTTTTAATGGAATTAAGAATATCACATATTTTGGGTATTGTTATGGAAAGTGAAAAACGTTGAGTGTTAAGATGTTTTTTTCAGTTATAAATATGTGTTTTTTTCAATTACACATGTATATGGTTTCACTCTTCTGCACTAGCCTCCCCATGTTCAACTATTTTGTACATCATGTTCATAGTATAGGTTCAACTTTTATATTTATCTAGAAGTCAAAAATAAACTACACATTAGTATTTTATAAATACTTAGGGGTGTGTTTGTTTCCACTTTCACCACATCACTCATATGCACAAAATATATTACCATTAAAAATAATGAATACATTACTATTATGGTGTGAATTTATAACCCAAAACAGTTGAAAAAAATAAAATTCAATTAATGTCATTTCTTAATTTAAATAATTAAAATAATATCATGAACAGACCCCATTAAATATATAAATAAATAAGGGAGAAGAAATATTAGTGATCATGTGAACAACTATATATTTCTTCTCCTAATCATTAATGTGATCATCTAATTTTATATCACCCTCTAAAATATTGTATGGTTTCAACTCAACTCCTCTCTCAAACCCATATTCTTCTATTCTCCATGGATGATTAAACTATCTCTCAATTTTTTCCCTGACATACTCTTATTCTATAATTTTATTTGGCACTAATTATATTATCAACCCATATAAAGATCAATGATTGGATTTTTTTTTCATATAATAATCTCCATTACTTCATTATTAAGATTTGACTAAGCACCAAAACCCAAGATCTCTAAATTTCCCACTCCCATATATATATCAACATGTGTAATATTTATAAATGTATTTCATAATATGGATAGGTAGTTTAGTAAAAGGAATGTTTATTGCCCCATTGGGAAACAGTTGTGACTCATGGATATGGGATAGAATCCAAAACTCTATTATCTCTTATCAACACTTCCATTATATATTATGCATGTGATATTAATTTAGATGATGTGAATGGGTTCCTAAAGTAATAAATCTGGTTTCTAATAAATTAATTCTACATTTATTGAAGAACATCATGTCAAGTATGGTTGAGAGACTATGTTAGGGTTCAAATAGGGTGTGGGGTTTTAGTGTGGGACAATGTTGGGTTGGAAATGGATGTTGTGTTCAATCATTATTTCCCATTAAAGTCATTTCAATGTTAGGAGTGATCTTGAGATTCTTTTAGTTCTTTCTTATACTACATCAATATGGCATTTTTCTACTTCCCAAAATAAAGAGTTCTTCAAAAGGGAGTGCACTGTCTAGAGTTTTTAAATTGTATAAGACCCTAAATCTATATTAGTAAGTGGAAAATGGGTAAAATAGTTTTGTAGTGCTTCATTTTTGGGTGAAATAATGTAAGGCCTTTTCATGGGACAACATTACCAATCTTTCATACTTTGATGAATCTTTATCACTCTCAGTTATTATGGAAATTATTTCTTGTGATTTTTTATAAGATATGTTGAGGGATGGCAGGCTCTTGGGGGAAACCATAGTAATTATTTTTGTATCAAATCCCACTCGTGTTAAATATTTGAGAATATATTGTCCAGTTTATGTATTCTCAAGGACCAACACAAACTATAGTGTCAACCCAATGTTTTCATAGCTCGCCAGTGTGAATTTGTTAGAGTAATTAATTTATTCATTTATTCTTCCAAATCCAACACCTTTATATTATTTAATATAAAAAAACAAAATAACATCTCAATTATATGAATTTATTCAAAGAATATGATATTTTTAATGTAATCAATATTTGGGGCATAGTTCAACAATTAATCTCAATTCATCTAAAAAATTGGAAAACTCTTATATTACTATAATATTTACACTAAAAACACATAAAATACTTAAAAATGATATCAAAAGACAATAAATAATATATAAAAATCATTTCTATGTTATTATTGAACTACCTCTTACTTTATTCTCTCTATAATATTAATGATGTTTTGTAAACTCTTGGTAGTGTTTCAATATCATCCTCCTCTTTTCCTTTCTTCTTTACTTCATATTTTTCTTTTCATTTTCCTTATTCTATTTTTCATATCATTTCTTTTCATGTATCCTCATTGTTACAATGTTATCTACTATAGTTTTTTCATTAATAGAGGTAATTTATTTCACATTACCGCTTTTATTGACCACCATATCACCCAAAAACATTATTCATAATTTATAATACAGTTATTTTGATATTTCACTAACCTAAAATTCAAGTGTCCTTATTATTGAAAATTTGTTACTTGAATTGGTATCCATATTTTCAATATAATAATCAATACGTTTTTTAAATAATGTTATGGTTTGATCTAATAAACATTGATTATTTTTGAATTTTTTATTATTTAAATCTTATAGTAACACATATTTTTTATAAAATTCCATTCACTCAATGATTGTTTTGATTTATCAATCCCTAAAAATTATTTTCTTAATAAAAATAAATGTAATATAAAAAATCAGAAGATGTACCTTGGATTTAATTGATAGAAATCACCATGTAATCTTTCATTATTAAATTCTAAAATTGGAATGTCGTCCATCCATTAAAATACACTATATAAAATCATCATTTTTAATGAAATCCTTTCAAATTCAACTGATAAATACTGATCGATATATTATCTGAAAATTAATAACTCTTTCCTAAAAATTCCCACACCCAATATCTTCCAGAAGAAAAATCCATAATTGACCTAATATTATCCATATATAAATTTTTTGCATTGTAAATACCTTTCTAAAAGATGATTATGACACATTATTAATAATTCTATAAAACTCCCTAAAACATTAGAAATTTATTCCACAGAATATTGATAGATATTTGAAATGTCTAAATTAATATATAAATATTTGTAGAGGGGAAGAATATTCTTCATAAATTTATTAACATATCATCCCATGTACTGATATAATTTTTCATTAGGTTTTGAATTGTATTTTTCATTTATCTTTTAATGAAAATTTGAATATCCATAGCATTACCGCAACATTGATAACAAAGTTTAATTAAGAATTATTACATACTTTCAGAAAACATCTTGTGTGTTTTGATACTCACATGGTGTCCTCATGAGTTGAATTGAATTTGAAATTATTTTGATTTTAACTTGATTTATTTTGAATTTTTTATAGAAAATGGTGTCTTGTATATTACTAGTTGTTCCCCCCCACTTGAATCAATTCATACATCATTAAAATAATTTTCGTTTTTTTTCCACTTTACATGACATGTCCTACTTAATTAATTTGACAAAATCCATCCATTATGATTCTTTATTTTTTTCCCTTCAAGATATTTTAAATATAATGATCATAGTTAAAAAACTATTCTCAACTTCATTAACCTTTTCTATGGTTGAATGTCCATGTTTAAAAAAAATCACAAAACTCATAACATAAAAACCCATCTATAATAAAAAATAAAAAAAAATCTATGATAAATCATTTTTCCAATATATCAAAAATCATGTCCTTATAAGTTTTCTTGACTTATCCCACTATGACACTAACCAAATGAATAACTAATTTTCTTCATTAATTACAAGTGGTAATCAAAAAAATTAGATTTATAAAACTCTTAATAAAATCAACTACAATTAAAAATTAATGTGAAAGTATGAATTCGATCCTATATAGAACAAGTGATCCATAAAATATTACATTGATTCAAAAGTATGTACTATAAATGTGAATAAATTTTTTTAAAATATATTTAATAAGATTAAACCAATTGAGTTAATTTTATAAATTTTATGTATAATAATAATAATAAATCTAATATTATCAAATGATTATAATTATAATATTTTAATAAATAACTAGTTGGAATCATAATCAAATCTAAATAAACTCATGGTATAGTCTTTTTTCATTAATTACCAAATATAAATTTTCTTATGACTAAGTAATTTGATTCATTTAGTAATTAGATGAATTAAAACCTTATTTTAATATGTATTACTTTAAATGCTTCAATTACTAAGAATGAACTAAAATAGTCTATTTCAAAAACAAAATAGTATTCATTTAATAAATAAATGATGATCATAGTCATTAAATTTATAGTATTCCTCAAGAATAAAGAGTGAATACATGAACCCAAAACATTATCATCAAAAATAATAGAACATAAAAATTATATCAAAATTTGTTATAATTATCAACCAAAATATGTTCACCAATCCATTTTATTAAAAACCCTTAGAAATGATTCAGGTTCACCATGGAAGTAAAAAAAGAAAACACATATTCTATGTCTTATATATTACAAACAATTAACCTTTAATATCCAAGTCACACTAGGTAAATGTCACATATCATTCCATATCTTTTTCAACATAAATAAAATTTTATAATTATAAAACAAAAAATCACCAATTGAAACCATGTCGGTTGCTCAAAACCATTATGTGTTTCATATTTGTTTTCTCTACTATAATTCTAAAGGTCCAAATACTATAATGTGTTATCCTATATTATTTATGTATTTATAAATTCACATCTTCATAAATCTATAAAACCAAGGACTTTTTAATAAAAAAAGATTGTTTTTTCAACTATTCCTCATATGGTCACCATGATCAGGAAACTACAACAAAATTTCATGTCATGATTTCAAATCATCTTCCTTTTCCAACCCTGATTTAGAAACCAAGATATGTCTGTACCATGTCATTTCTCATATTTAAATTGATTAATCTCAATACAATATTCTTATAATTTACATCAATTTTCCAATATGTGGTTGATAATTATAAACCTTTTGTCATACACTTGACATATAGGAAGTTCAACGCCTCACAGTTTTCAACTTCCTGAAAAAATAAATAATTAAAAAAAATAAACTATGTGGCTTAAAAATATAATAATATAAACACTAAAATAAAAATGATAACACTATAATAAGTTATAATACTAATATTAACTATTTATATAACATGACTATAAAAATTATCTCGGAAAAATTCTAAAACTATTCAAAATTTAATTAAAACTAGTCAAATAATTTCATAACATTTTAGACATATCAAATAAAAAATATTTTTTGTGGATATCTTGTTTTTTTAAACACATATGTTAAAGAGCATAACATTTTATATCTATCACAATTAATTAATTTTTATAAAATAATGTGAATTTTTAAAACTATATAAAATTTATTTATTGATCTTTTATATGAAAAAAATCATGAAAAGAATATTTGAAACATAGAAAATAATTTAGGTAAATATTTTTTATTTTTAAGTAGAAAAAAAATAAAAGCACAAAATATATTAAATACATTAATGTTTTTTTTTATTAAATATTTTGTCTTTTTGAAACATTTAAACATTTATTTTCCTTTTATTTATTTAATTATAAAATATGTGTTTGGTGAAATATTTATATAATTTTTTTTATTTTTTAGGTTATTATTTATTCTTAATGTTGTTATCATACAATTTTACAAACAAGGATAAGATTTCTTGAATTAGAAGAAAAAATAGTCATATTATAATTGAATATACCTTTTAAAATCATTTCTCTGATATGATTTTTAATTATTCAATAAATTTTCCATTAAAAATAATTTTTTATCCAACCATATAAATAAAATTATACTAGGTTTCTCAGTTGAGACCTTAAAAGTAATTATCTCCCTTAATTTTAAATTTCAAAATAATTGAATAATAATAAGAATAATTTAATTATAAGACACTAATTTAACTTGATTTTTATATTTCTAATGGTTGAATGTACTAATTTTTTTTTAAAAAAAGATAACCTTGAAATTTATTTCTAGTGATTCTAATTGATTGTTATTTTACTCATTTTAAATTTTAAACAAAACAAATATCTCTGTTTTTTCAATAAATAATTAATGAAGGTTTTGGAAAAATAAGATTATGTATTTTGGGAGTTCCTTCCATGGAATTTTTAGAAAAATATATTTTAAAAAAAATATTCTTATATTTTAATTTATTTCAATACTCAAGCACAATTCATTTTATAAGTTTCAATAACCATTATATTGATTTAACAAAAAATATAATTGATAATCCTTCATGTATTATTTGAGTTGAGATGATGTGGTTTGGAATTATTATCGAGTCACTTACACTCATAACAATAGGCCCTTAATACCCCTAACTTTACAAAATAAATTATAATGATAAGTCAAGTGACGTATAATATGTTATTTTCATTATTTCATTAAAATTCATAATAATATATTAAAAATTAACACCATATGAAGAGTTAGAATGGTAATTTGAGTATTACATGTAAATATATTTCACTGTTATCTTAACAACAATTTAGACTAAACCATTTCAACATTCGAAATTAAAAAGGTATTTAAATAACAAATTATATAATAGATAGAAAATATAACATTGAAAAAATATAACAAGTTTTGTATATTATATATTAATGAATTTTATGTAAACTGAACATGAATATACTTCAAAACTGGTAAAGATAACAAGATATTGTGTTTATAAAACTATAATACATTCAATACAATTATAGTAAAAAATTTATATTTCTTTCACTGTCATTTAATTTTTCTTCAATATATTGATGTATTAAAAATTAGTTCTTTTTATTGTTATATTATTTATGTATTTGTTAATTTTTATTATCAATTTTATTGATTTTTAGGTTATACCAATAGTTTAAACCTATTGATATTCGGTTGGAAATATTTTGTATAATTTATACCAACTATTTTTCATAACATTGGTATTATACCTATTAGGATAGTTCTATACTAATAGATTCATTAAAGTTTTTTATAGAGGATAAATACCAATAATTCCTGGAACCATTAGTGTAGCCTTTTACCAAAGATTCATGAAATCATTGGAATTGATCTTCAATGAAAAAAATTCAAGAGACCGTTAGGTTATACCAATGGTTCCATGAACTATTATATGGATCCAAAACTAAGTAGAAACCATTCCATCCATCCTACTCCTCTTTTAAACAACATTCACAAAAGACATAATAGAATTTTTCAAGAATATCAATACCAATCACAGTATAAATTCGAAATAGGACACATTGTATATACATCACATTAAACAAGTTAGTATCTTAAAATAAAAATGATATAATATATATATAATTATTTTCAGTCAAAATACACAATTCACAAGTTTCTATAAAAATAATAATTATTCCAAACAATTTTATCATCATCGAAACCTAAAACATCATTACCCCAATCACCACTAGGATCATCATCACCATCACTTGTAGCATAATATAATGAGAACATCGTTAAAGAACATGTATCAAAAACTATAGTAGTGTCGATATAAATTGCTGGAAACATGGATATCATTTCTTTTACAAACTTTTTGGTGTTTTCATCTTTATTTAATGCTCTTGGATTGCAAAATAATTTATCTCTACTACTTCTAAAAGACACTCATGCAAATACTTCTTGGTAATAGAATTTTTTTTTTTAATTTCTTACTATAGAAAAATACCTAGTGAGCATGATATAATTCTCAGGTTAAATATGACCATCCATCAGTTCTACATAATTAATACCTATCACAAATTATTTTTGGGGTTGAATCTGTCACCTTTTTCACATCAAGAGCCTCTAGATCATGTTTCTGGCATTATAAAATAGATAAATCCATAATAAATAGAATTTATAATTTAGGGGTTGTAATATATTATAAAATATTTTCTTTTATCTTAGAATTAACATCACTAAAAAATATATTCTTTATACTCAAGGAAATCAATTTTTTTAGGTACATGACCTTAAATGTTCAATACCACTCACTACAAACATTAGTGCATAGTAAAAATAATATTCAATAATTCTACTAATTATCATTACATAAACATGAAAAACTAAATTTGTAAAATGCTCTTCTATATACTCAAAATCCTAAAGAATGTAATCATTTTTAGCTGTACTTGAAAATATGGGTTTCTCTCAGTCTGGGTGTGGAAGTTAATCCTATAGTGTGCACATACTTAATAACACATTTTTTCTTTGTGAATAATACTAGAATAGAATATTATTATATTAATAATCAATGTGTAAATATAAATCATCATCACTTTCAATAAAACCCATCAAATTAAAATAATAACCAAAACGGGTAACCCTTCTAATATTAATTCATCTCCTAGAACCATGTAACTTCATTGAGACTAGATAATAATTAGGGGAAGATATACCCTCTAAATATAATACAACTCTATTAGGACAACCATTTTACAACTCGTGATTATATTCTCCCCATATCTCACCAAATTACATCAATCATTAACCCTCATAGCTAGACCATTAATCAAATTATATTCAAGATATTAGAAAAATATTAATTCATAAAAATATAATAATAATATGAAATTTAATCAAAAAATTTCTAACCCATATCTGAAGACATGTATTTTACTTAATTTCATATTCAATATTTCTCTAAGAGACTGTTTATAGGAAATTAATATCACTATATTTGGTAAGTTCTAAAAAATTACTATATTTTATCCCATGTTTACCAGAAATTTTATTTTCATTGTTTTATTCTACCATTACATATGTATGGTGGTTCCGTACTTCACATAGATGAGTACACTAACATTTCTTGATAGTAGTAGATCCGGTTGTGAAAAAATCAAAATATAAATATAAAAAAATACATCTTAAAACAAAAAAAAATACAAAAAATAATATAATTATATACATATACCTAAGGTAAGATAATAAGTGGTCCCTAATAAATCCCTATTTTAAACAGGATAATTATCATGTATATTTTTAATGGGCTCTAATGAATGTATATTATGATTATTATTATTTATATAATCATATTTTTTTGATAATAAGATAAAAGAGCATGAAAAAATAATATTGAATATATAAGAGACGTAATTAATATAGGTATAATATAATTTTATATAAAATGATAATGGTTTTGAGGATTATGTGTGATTATTAGATTAATAAATAGTATATGAGAAGCATGGTCTAGAAATAATAGAGGTGATAGCAAAGTTGATATGGAAATTCCCAGTGCCTATAGGATAACTATAGGATGAGATAGTGTAATAGATGGTGTATCTTATGAAGGGTTAATTTTTGATAGGGTATAATGAGTGATTTAGATATCATTTGTACCCCCCCCCCCCCAATTAAACAATTAGGATGGTAACCATTATTACCATCCAAGTTGGAGAAAAATTATCTCCTAATAATATGACATTATAAGATTAATGATTATTTGATGTGGAATACTAATATTTATTGCAAGTGATGTGACATTATATTATTAAATATTATTGATGTGAAATTATATGTTATGTAATTGATTTATATATTTATATATCTAATACTATACACATAATGGTAACTAAAGGATGAATTCTCATCTCTCTCACGCATAAATTATTTATGGAAAATTTCCCCCTATGTATCTCTTTAGCATTTTTTATTTCAAACATGGGATTGTAAAATATACATTTAATTATAAATTAATTACTAATGTATAACAAAAATAAGAAATCGGAAGTGACATGATTTAATTATGTCATACAAATTTATAATCCAAATAAGGGATATGAAGTGACATAATATAATCATGTCATATTCAGTGGAAAGAAAAAAAATCATAAAATGTATCATAACATTGATAACAAATACTAATTATCAAGATACACACAGAATAATAAAAGGAATAAAAAATTTACCTCCCAATCACATCTTTTAATTTTCAAATAATCAATTTTTAGGGTTAAATGGGAACCTTTAAATGAATTACTGATACCAAAAGAATCTATGAAACATGAATATTTTAAAACCAACCCATAAATTCAAAATTAAGTTAAAGAACATGCATCATACCCTTTCCTCTCTGATAAATCCTTTGGTTCTGAGCCACCATGAGGTACAAACCCTATAGCCTATAGACACAACATCACTAATGAACATCCATCACCTCTAACACAGACCCACTTGAAAAATTAATACATAATAAATCTAGAAACACCACTATAGTTTAACCTTCACCAATGATTTAGACAGGAATAGACACATCATAAAGATGAAAGAAAATAAAAAACAATAAACACTAAAGCTGTCATCATCACCTTGAAATAATTAAAATACAACAACCAACCACACAAACACAAAATCTAATAAAGTGATATTAATTTTCATGTTTTATTTAACAAATTTAATGTTAGTTTTGAAAAAAAGTATAAACCAAATAGTATATTGAAACATAGATATATAGTATTTATGAAATTAAATATTTACATTAGTTTTAAATGATGATAAAGAGTGATTGTTATTGGAATTATTATCATATTATTTATTTTTAATTTTATATCACTTTTATATCATGTTATGTTATCGTATGAATTGATGTATCTTTATATTATGAGAAAACTATAATTTTTTGTGTGATTTTATTATTTTCAATGAATTTTTTATTTGGTTACCTTGTATTTTTTACCAATATATAGAGTTATAGGAGTGATAATTGAGTTATTTTAGTCTCATTGGAATTAAAATAAAATAATTTAACAATAATTCAATTATACCAAAACATAGTTTGATAGTTAACATATTCATAATTTTTCTATAAGCCACTACTTTTTTTTGTAAAAACTACAGTTTTCCAAAATGTTTTGATTTTTGATTTTTGATAATATCTTTAGCTATTATAATCTTATATTTGTAAATTCATATCACTTTGATTTATTTATTTATTTTTATATTGGTTTTAAGTTATTTTAGTTTCATCGGATTTGGTAAGGGCTATTTGACTTGCGAACAGATATGAACTTAAGAATCTAAAAAGAACTAAATATATGTGAAAAAAATGAAATTAAATGAATTAAATTGAAAACAAACAAGTAAAATAAAATTTAATGGATTATATGAAAATATCCCTAAATTTAACCAAAACTATGGTTTTCTATTTTGGTTTACTTTGTGTTTTTAATGATATGTATAATTAAAAATATCAAAATTGATTAATTCTTATAATTATCAAAATATAAGTAAAATATATTTGAAATATTAAACTACTAAAAAACTTTTTTTCCCATTTACATACTAAAATTTTGACCTTCACTCACTAAAGTTGATGGGTCAAAACTGTAGTTTCCTATTTTGGTTTACTTTGAATTTTTTATGATATAGGAAGTTATAAATGCCATAATTTAGAGATTATTTTTTTTTTAAAGATAAAACTATCTAAAAATATTCAAATGCTTCCAAAATTGGTTTTACCATTTATATAATCAATAATTGGCCCAAATTCATGTGATCTTTTTTTGTCAACATTTGTATTCCATATAGATGTATAAAATTATTTGGAGTCATTCAGGCACATAGATTCCTAAAAAGATAATCTATAATCATTCACAAATTAATGAATTTTATTAGTTACAATAATAATATAAACAATTAAATTCCTTGAATTTTAATGATTTAGGAATAATATTCATCATTGGAAAGTAAGTCCTTCACATATTTAAGAGGATAATTGATTATGGTATCAAAAATTTAATACATGGTTTTCCCATGATCCAATGACATTAAAAATCCATATTTATCATTGTAACATATTCCTAACATAAAATATTCTTTATATATCAATTTATTTTTCACTCTCTCATCATCATTTGCTTCATTAGTTTCATCATGTGTACTCATTCTGTTTTCATCTATAATTTCCATACTTTATTTATCATGTTAATGAATAAATAAAAAATTATCAAATAAAAAATCTATCTTTCAATTTATTCATTTAGATCATAAATATTTCAAGATTTCTATTTCACAAAATAGTTATACCAAACAAAATAGTTAATTTGAAATCTAACTTTTATTATATAGTAACTCACTTATTCTTGACTAAACTACGATCTTCTAATAAAATTATAAAAAAGAAAATATGTAATTCCTCCATCTGAATCATTGTTAAATGAAATATATAAAAAAATAAAATTGATTTGGAAAATAGATTGAGATCTGATCAATATCATACATCCAAATTATATCCATTTTGATACAAAAATAATAATTTTTTATTAAACTCGACATGTTAAACTATAATTATAAAATTTAGGACAATAATGATTTCTTTAATACATATTAGTAAAATAAAATAATTTTATAAATATATATTTATATATATATATATATATATTGTTTTAAATGAAGTTTATATATCTGTACAACACATTATCAAATGGGAACCCTACCAAATCAATGGATCCCTATACCAAATAGAATATCAATATATATGATATAATTTGATAATAAAACAAAATAAATGTGAAATATTGGAAAATAGATGTCGGATGTCAGTGTTAAGGTGAAAGAAGTCATATAGATTGTCATTACAATGAAGAAAATGAAACTCATTGTTTTTTCAAGCGAATTCATGTATTTTTGTTTTTTTTTTACACTTTAGTTTATGTTTTTACTAATCTAAAAACCCCTCTATTTTTTTATTAGAAAAATAAAATTTATATCTATTTTATATTATTATTATAACATGAGTTGTAGTGATAATATTTTTAAAATTCTAATTTCTTATTAAATGTTCCAATTTTATTTATATTTTGTTAAACTATGATAAAATATAATTTTATCGTTAAAATGTTATCATTTTTATCCAAACATGATACATACATTTTTTCAAGAAATCTTTTAATTTTAAACTATTTTATATTTTTATGTCATAATTCAATTATAATATGATCTATATGGCTTATATTCTTATGAAAAATGTTATATTGGAAATACAACACATTTATCTACATTTTATTATAATTAATAGAAGTCTTACTTAAATTTTTAAGTAGGGTGAAAAATATCTAAAGATCTTGAAACAGTTCTCAAATTTTTTATTTTTCATAATTCAAAATATTTTTTGGTTCTTTGATATCTCATTCAATTAGAATCAATATAACTCGTAGTTTCCTTAGTTATAAAGCTAATAATTTATTATACATTTAGTTAATGTGAATGAAAGTCTAAAATTTTCATTCAGGTGCCTTAAAAAATGCTTGATGTTCTACAGTTTTGCATGTAGTGTTCAAATCATGTTTCCACTATTATTTGATCATATCATTTAATATACTTGTATAATTTAAGCGATTCATTATTTTTTTGGAAATATCTTGTACCTATATTAATTTTTGTCTTCTGGTAAAAACATCTAATAAATTTGTTTAGATGAATTACAAAATTTGTGATGTTTGAGTGTTACGTTTGTGCATAAGATAATACACTATTCATCATCTCTTTTATCTTGAAATGTTTTCCAGCCTATTTCCTTCATTGAGGAATCTATAACTAAATTCTAATCTTCTATATACTTCCTCCTTTTAAGCATACTTCACTTCAAAATCTCCACCAATCTTCAACAACATCTTTTCTTTTTGTATTCAAATAGTGGATGTTTATAACTAACGGTGGATCTCATCTTTCAGACAATGCCAGCAGTTGATGTTTATAACTAATATTGGATCTCCTCTCTCAGTTAACAATGGATGTTTATAACTAACAGTGGATCTCCTATATCAACCAATAGATAATGTTTGATAACTAATAATTTATGATATAAAAAACAATGGTAGATAGCTAGTCTTTTTATTCCAATGGTAGATTTCAATATATAACCAATGGAAGATTAGTTTCTTTCCACAAGTAGATTAAACATTAAACTACCAATAGATTAAATAATAAATTAATAGTAAATTAATTTTTAAACTAATAGTATATCATTATTTTATAACTAATGGTAGATTACTATTTTATAACTAAAATTATATCACTATTTTAAATCCAGTGTTAGATCTTTTTAATAAATACGAATAGTAAAAAAATTAAAAATGTGATGGTAAATCTATAATAGTAGATCTGCTCACTAGATGTTTGATGGCATGAATCAATAGTATATTTTCAATGGTAGTAGATTATTGGTACTTCTAGGAATAATTTTTTTCTACTTCAACTTTTATGCTACCACTAGTAAAATTTGTTGTTATAAAAACAATTTAGTACTTTGTCTTAGATCATTTTTATTTTTTTGAATTAATGTGTACTTATTATAACTATTTTAACTATTTAATTAATTTAAAAAATTCATAAATATTATATGAATGTCGTATGAAGTAATTTTAAAATATTTTATGTAGTTATAATGATTTTTTTAAATTACACAAAATTATCTGTTGAAAGTTACGACATTTCTATAATATATCTTTTATTGATTATATTAATTGCCTTAATTGTTTCTAAAATAATTATTAATTTTGGTAAATATTTTAAAATATTTTAACATATTAAATTTAGGAATATAATATATTTATATTTTATGTATTTATATAGATTGTATTTCAATGTTTTTATTAATAGTTATTTATTTCAATATTCATGGAATTATTTAACTTATATCAAACAATTTATTGGAAAATATAGAACTACTATTATGAAAACTATTTGAATGATTTAATAGGATATTGAATTTTTTTAATTATAATTTATGTTTTGAATTTAAATTATATTTGTTATGATTTTTAGGAAGATTGATTTTCTCTCTCCTGGATAATTTTGATTTTTTTTACTCATGGAAGGTGTTTGGTAATATTTACAGATCCTTATTTATTAATTTTTCGAGTTGTGATGAAAGGAATCTAATACCCTAGATGTCATATTAAACTCTCTATTTTTTAGTAAGAATGATATTTTAACTTCTAAAGTTCTGCATAAACCATAGTTGTATTTGATAGTTTGTTTCATCATATAGACATTCTCTCAAGTGACTAATTAAATCTTCTTCAACTTCTACTTCCTTGAAGAGACAAGATGATCCAATTATAAAGAACCTGTAAATGGGATTTCCATATTCCTCTTTTACTTCATTTCGTTTCAATGTCTATAACATTATTTCATATCTCTCATGTGATCTCACTTTTATGTTTATTCTTTTATATCAATATGTATTATTCTTCTTCTTTATCTTCATATTGTGACTCTTAAATTATAATGTCAGGACCATTCGAGTTGTGACTCCAGATATCCAAACTCAAGTGTTCCTATACAAAAGACAGTGTATCATGGTTATCCCTCCACTATGAAAGGATTCGGTAATGGAATTTTTATTCCCATTAAAAAATTAGGTTGTGAAAAATGTATCTCTCGTAGAGTAGAGTGGTATAAGATGGAACTTTTTTCACTTTGGATTGAACTTTTATAAAAATATATGTGTTCTTTATTTTATTTCCACTATAAATTAATTCACTTAAATAACTTTAATAATATGATTAAAAGTCAGTTAATTTGATTAAATTTTTTAATCATCACTATCCCCCCTCAAAACAATCGGTTATTACCCATATCCAACTTAACAATTAGAATTAGAGGTTTCTCTTTATGGAATTATCCAGTCCTTATAATGACTATATTGTTGATATTTAATTATAGTAATCTATTCCTAGACATCACAGTTTAAGTGAAATATACTTAATTTGGAAGGAATAAATATAAATGATGCTTGGATTCCACATAAGCTATATCACTTTTATGAAATTGATTATGGATACTAGTGATCCAGAATGGAGGCAATATTAAAATAGTTGGAAATTGAACATTGGTCCATCTTGTTAAAATAGTACACTATAATATAATCTGACCCAAATATGCTTATTTGAAATGATGCTACTAGATATTTTTTGAAATAAAAATTTGTTAATATTTTATATTTTTTTTTTAAAAATGATATTTTATTCATGTATCCACTTGTAAGATAGCCCATAATATTTGGAAGATTCTTTAAGTCACTCAACATGGCTCTAAATAATTAATTTAAACCAAACTTGGAATTATTTTTCTTGAGTACCAAGACATCATGATGCATGAAGAAGAATCTATAAACCAAAATTTCCACTGATTCAAAAGCAAAGTGAATGGAATAAGCTCACTCAAATAAGAATTGTAAGACCTAGTAATTTTTGAATGAGTCCTACAAGAACTACCAAAGAAATGGCATGCTAATAAGGATTCCATTGATGAAATAAATATCATAAAAGAGTACACTCTGGATGAATTTATTAGATCACTTATTTAGTTTGAACTAAAACTAAAGAATGTATATGAAGAGGAGATAAAAAAAGAGAATTTGTATCGTTTAAATATGTGAATGTTTTTGGATTTATTCTTATGATTTTGATATATAGGATGCTTAAAAATAATATAAGTCTTATATTGTGACTAAGGTTTACAAAATAATTAAAAATAAAGGATTTAAGAATCATCTTATAAAAAACCCTCAAAAACAAAAACATGGGGGTATAATAAAGTTATTGCTAATTATAATGCTTCATATGTAACTTTTTATGAGTGCATAAAGAAATAGAATATCATGACTATATATCTTAAACTAAGGTATAAAGAAAAATAAAAAAATAAAGATAAAAATCATATTAACCACTAGTTGGAGTTGTATATAATAATAGCATTCTAATGAAAAATCCAATAATAAAAAATATTTGAATAACTTATGCTTCATGGAATCACTAGATAAAGATATTTATTTATGTTTTTATTATTGATGTTCTTATTTTGACTATGATTCTGAATAGATAATTGTTTATAAATTAAATGAAGAAATCGATAGATTTAGAAAAGATATATTCAAAGATGTTGATTTATATAAAATGATTATGGAAAATAACTAGAAAAATTTTTGTGAAAAAAAAATACTTTTATAGGAGGTTAAAATATTAAGAATCACTAATTATGATTATCATTCTATAGTTTATGATAATTTAAAATCTTCTCATTATTTGAATGAAAATTTGAAAATGGAAATTGTGTTTTTCAAAAAATTATCTTCTTTTATTTAAGGTCATGAAAAATATCACCAAACTTTTTATTTTAATAAATTATATAAAAATAAATATGGTATTTTATATGATATGAGACTACCTTAAATGTGTCAAATTAATTTTTTGAAAAGAAAAAAATTGTCGTACTTCTATTGTTAATTGTTTTAAATGTGTCGTGAAATGTCACTTTGAAAAAAATTGTTCTCATAAATTCAAAATTTCGTTGGGATATACAATAACTCATATTTATATATCATTATTATCTATATTACCATAAAATTATTGTTTAAATTTTGCATGGGTACCCAAAAAATATATTAATAATCATATTGGACCCAAAGTATCTTGGGTGTTAAAACATTCAAGTAATTGATTATTTTAATAAAAATGCCTTAGAGTTTTCAAGAACAACATATTTTTATGGGAAATTAGATGATCTAGGCATATGAATAGATACCCAAAAAACTTTACTACTTATAACACATGTTATGAAGGAATTGTTATATTTCGAGAAAATTCTAAAGGAAAAGTAAAAAAAATTGGTAATTTTTTTATTTATAATTATTCTCTTATATGTAATGATTTATTTTTTTTGAGGACTAAAAAATAATTTAATTGGTGTATATAAATGTTTTGATAATGTAATGGATTTGAAATTTTAAAATTATACATTTTTATTTTTCAAAAATATTATTTATTATTTTATGCTAATCGAAAGAAATTGTTTTTAGAATTATTTTTATGAACTAACTGTTTAACATTTTATGTGTTTGAATGTTATAAAAAGATATATCATCATTTAGTATTGGCTATTAGGTCATGTTAATTTCAGAATGTCATATAATATCTCTAAACATGAGGAATGTTCTACAGTTATGTTCCTTGAAGAAAGAACAACTTCATATTTGGGATACTTTCATAAAAGGGAAATAGTATAAATTCATACCTATCAATCATATAAGTGCTAATAGACATTTTTAGTTACTACGTCCTGATCTTTTTGGTCCTAATCAAATTTATTTCCATTGTGGAAATAAATATATTTTATTTATTGTTGATGATTATAGTTATTTACATGGGTATACTTTCTTGATCATAAAGATGATACTTTATCTAGATTTATTATTTTTTATTATAGTTAAAAATGAAAACGTTTGAATGATTGTTTATATTCATAGTGATAAAGCACTTGAATTTCATAATTTAGGTTTAGAAAAATTCTATGAACAGAATGGTTATTTTCAAAATTTCTCTGTTCTTATAACACCATGCCTAAATGGTCTTATTGAAAAAAAAAATATATAACTCTTAATAAAATGGCTTAAACTATTTTACGTGAAAATAATTTTATTAAATATTTTGGGTATAAGGCCGATTTTTCTTATAATTTTTAAAATATAATTCTTATTAAACCTTTGTTAAATAAAACTCCTTATGAATTATTTTAAAATAAAAATCCTTAAGTTGATTATTTTATAGTCTTTGGTGGTAAATTTTTTATTTTCAATTCAAATGATAATTTAGATAAATTTTATACAAAAATTAATAGAGTTATGTATATTAGTAATTCTAATAATAGTAAGCCTTATAGAGTTTTTAATAAAATAATAATAGTTAATGAATAATCTTCCCCTGTTAGTTTTCATGAAAATAATTTCAAACTAAATTCTGATCTAAATTTTTTTTATGAGTTTTGAGATTTTAATTTTGGTAAAGAAAAACCTTAGGATAAGGATGAATCAATTTTGGTGGAGCATACTCCATATCGACAAGATACAATATCATGGAAGATTCATAAATATCATACTATTGTTAATGTTATGGAAATGTTGATTTTTATATTAAAATCCGAAATTCAATCTAAAATTTTTTGGTCATTTATTCTTTTATTTTTTGTATTTATTCTTAATAATTTTAATGATTCATTAAATGGTTATAAATATATTATTTATATATAATATGGATTAAATGAGTTTGTTAGAAATAATTTTTGTCCTTTAGTATAATTGTCTGAGGATAAGCTAGTAATTTGAACTATGTGGATCTTTAGAAACAAGATGGATGAATCTAGACAGATTTTCAAAATCAAAGATATAACATTTTCTCAGGTATACTCTCATGAAGAAGATATAAACTTTGAAAATTTAATTTCACCTGTTTCCAAGAGAATATTAGAATCTCTTTCTATTTTTCATATTTTCAAGGATTGAAATTATATCAAATGGATGTAAAAAGTCACTCTTAAATAGTTATATAACTGAAGAAGCTTATGTTTCTCAACCCCTGTGTTTTGAAAATGTAAAATTTCCTAATAATTTTTTTAAATTATCTAAATCTTTGGATATTATAAAATAAGCATATCATTCTTGGTAAGAATGATGATTTTTATTTTTATTAAATAATAATTTAAAAAAAATCAATTTTCATCCAAAACATTTTATAAAGGTAATTTCTAATTATATTTTAATTATATAAATTTATGTTGATGATATAGTTTCTGGTTCTTCTATTGAAAATTTTTTATATTGATTTTTCAAATTTTATGACGTTTGAGTTCGACATGTGTATAATGGGAGGATTAATGATCTTTATTGGGCCACAAATTTCTCTATGGAAATATGTTATATTTCTTAATCAATCTATGTATGAGAAGTATTTTTTTAAAAGGTTTGGTCTGTATTCCTATAAATATATAAAAACACTTAATGGTAGTTAGGGTAAATTATATGTTGATGTAGATGTTAAATCTTCTGATATTAAATTTTATAGATGCATTATAGGTAACATTATTGATTTAACTACATATACACCCAATATCATGTTTAGTTTTTTTTTATTTGAAAGACTTATACCTCAACAAAAATAGATTCATATTAAAGAGGTAAAAAAGAATAATTAGATATGTTTAAAGAACTATTGACTCGATTTTGTTTTATCCTAGATAAAAATGTTTTGATTTAATATGTTATTCAATGTCTAATTTTAGAGGATGTAGAATTGGAATAAAAAAACACATCAGGTATGTGACATTTTCTTAGAAAAAGCATAATTTAATTCTATTATGAAAAGAAACTATATGTTTCTCTATCTACTGTAGAAGCTAAGTATAACTCTGAACTCAGTGGTTGTCCTCAAGGATTGTTTATTAATAAAAAATTATGTGATTTTGGTATTTATCTTGATAATTTTCCTATTAATTGTGATAATATTTCTATAATTCTATTTCTAAAAATCCCTTATATAATTCTAGAAAAAATCATTTAAATCATAGATTTAATTTAATTAGAGATCATGTGAATAAGGGTGATATTGATTTAGAATTTATATCTACCAAATACAAGCTAGTATACATATTTTCTAATCCTTTAGACTCTGTTCAGTTTGATAAAATTAAATTTGAACTTGGTATGTTTGAAGCTTAAAAATATTATGTTTGTAATATCTTAGGTGGGTTTTTTGTTTTCTCTTTTGGTTTATTTAAAAAATGGGGGAATTTTTTTAAAAAATTTATAGTTTTTGTAGTAAAATAAAAATGGGGAGATGTTTTTCAGATGTTCATGAATTTATTTGTTTAAATATTAGTTTACATTTTTAATAATCTTAAAAAAATTTATTATTATGTGTAGAAAATTTACAATCTCTTTGTATTTTTATTATAACGTGATTTTTATAAATTTTATTTTTAAAATTACACTTTCTTATTAAATATAAATAGATTATCTATATTTTACTAAACAAATAATAAGTGTAATTATATATCTATAATGTTTTCATTTTTATCCAAACATTATACATGATTTTGGTTTCACAAAATATTTTCACATTAAACTTATTATATTTTTCTTTTGTTATTCAATTATATCATGAGTTATATAGATCATATTCTTATAAAACTTTTTCCATTGAAATAAGACAAATTTATATACCTTTTTTCATAATTGATGGAAGTCTGAATTTATTTTTTACGTTTTTCATAAAATATACGAACATCTTGCATGATTTCTGGAATTCTGTATTTTTCATAATTCAGAATATTTTTTTTCTCTTTGATATCTCATTCAATTCACATCAGAATCAAATAAATTTGGATCAGTTGAAAATATAATATTTTTTTCTAAATTTAATTAAACAAAATTAAATTCTAAAAATTTCATTTAGGTTCCTTAAAAAATTTCCAAATTACAGTAATTGTTTCTATTGTGTTTAAAACTTTTTTCTCTATTTTTTGATCATATAATTTAATATCCATATCTAATAAAATAGATCCCTAAATATTTTGAAACATATTTAAAATATTTTTATTTTTGTATTCAAGACAAACTTTTAATTCAATAATTTAAATGGTTTATAAATTCATTGAAGTTTGGGCATCGTGTTTTTTCATAAGATAATACACCATTCATTATATCTTTCATCTTAAAATATCCTCTAGCCACATCCTAAATGGAAGAACATGGAACCATATTCCTCTCTTTGTTGTACTTTCTCCTTTGAAGCATGCCTCCCTTCATTATATCCTCCATGTTTTAGAAATTTTACGCAGTAACTCAATTCTCTACCTAATAATGGGTAATGTTTATAACTAGATAGGGATCTTCTCTTTCATCTAATGGTGGATGTTTATATATAATTATGGATTCCCTCTTTCATCCAATGGTGAGTATTTATAACTAATGGTGGATCTACTCTTTCTTCCAATGGTGGAAGTTTTATAACTACCAGTA
Source organism: Viscum album (assembly GCA_963277665.1). Taxonomy (NCBI): domain Eukaryota; kingdom Viridiplantae; phylum Streptophyta; class Magnoliopsida; order Santalales; family Viscaceae; genus Viscum; species Viscum album. Next base: position 1,759,482,059 of record OY728138.1, read on the forward strand.
ATGGATATAAAACCCAACAGTAGATGGATTGTCTTTTTATTGCAATGGTTTATTTCAATAAATAACCAATGGTATATCAATTTTATTCCATTGGTAGATTAATTTTTAAACTATTTGTATATTAATTGTTATACTAATGATATATTAATTTTGAAACTAATTTAATATCAGTATTTTATAACTAAAAGTAATTCACTGTTTTAAACCTAATGGTATAGCACTATTTTAAAAACAATGGTAGATCTTTTAAAAAAATTCCAATGCTAGATCTTTTTTAAAAAAAGATGGCGGATCTACGATGGTAGATCTACACTGGTAATACATTGATGGAAATACTCAACGATAGATATGTAATTGTAGAAAATTATTTCTACCACTAGGTATAATTTTTTAATACCGTGAGTTAAATTTTTATGCAACTAACAGTTAAATTTATTATTCTAGGTTTTTTTATTTACTCTATTTTACATCATTTTTAATATTTTTAATTAATTAATACTTATTATAATTATTTTATTTGATTGATTAATTTAAAATTTTCATATAAATTATATTATACCCAATATAATAAATTTTAAAATATTTTAAATAGTTGTAATGATTATATTAAATTAAACTTATTTGTTTGAAGAATGTTACAATATTTTTATACCATGTCTTCTATTTCCTATATTAATTGTTTTTATTCCAAAAATATTAATTAATATTTTTAAATATTTTCAAAATATTTTAATGTATTAAATGAATGAAAATTATGACTTTATATTTTATATATTTATATATTTTTTATTACAATATTTTTATTAATAGTCGTGATTGCAATATTCATGGAATTATTTGACTAAATTCGAATGGTTTATTTTAAATTATGTTTGACATATTATTATGGAAACTATTTGAATCATTTAATGAGTAACTAAATTTGGTTTGAATTATTATTTATGTTTTGAATGTAAATGATTATTTTTATGACTTCTATGGAGAATAATTTTCTCTCTCCTCGTTAATTTTGAATTCTTTTACCCATGTAAGGTGTTTGTTAATCTTTGAATATATCTATTTGAATATTTTTAAATGATCCTTAAAAGGAGTAAAATACACAAGAAAACATCTTCAACTCTCTATTTTTCACTGAAAAAATATTAACTTCTCAAGTGATATACAAAACAATGTTCTATATGATACTTTATTTCATTATCTGTACAATCTCTCAAGTCCTAAATTTCATATTCTTTGTCTTAACCTGCCACAAAAAGATGATTTGATCCAATTCTAAAAAACCAATACTTGTGATTTCATTTTTATGTTCTCCTTTTTTTTGAGTTAGTGACACTCTTTCCTATATGTGACATACTCTCACTTTTTTGTTTTTGATTTTATATAAAAAACATTATTTTTCTCATCTATATTTTGGTTATGACTCTTAGAATCTAAAGTAAATAACATTAAAGTTGTGACTATTTGTATCAAAATTTAGGTGTTGTAATTTGGAGGTGAATCCCCATAAAAAATTCAGTGTTTCATAGTTATCTTTCCACTATGAAATGATTTATTAAACGGGTTATTTTTTCCCTTTAAATATCATGTAGTGCACAAAATATCTCTCATTAAGTAAAGAGGTATAATATTGGACTATGTCCACTTCAAACTGAATAAGTATAAAAATAGACGTGTTATTTATTTTATTTTTACTAAACTCGTTTAAATAAATTAAAAAATTATTTTTACAGTCATACTATATAATTAATGTTTTTAATCTTCTATATTTACCCCCATATAGATCATCTTACATTACTCCTATATAATCTAACACACCTAGGTTTCAGACCCCCTAATGTAACATATATTTTATATGATCTTCATTAACTATGTTTTTATCATGGTAAACATCTATTAATAAAGAACATTGTTTTCACTCAATATGAAAAGTCTCATCTTTGAAATTATCGTCATAATCATAAATTTATGCCCCCTTTTATAAATTTCAAAAAAATAATTCAATATTTATTTAAAATTAATATATACCCTATAAAAAATTATTTAAAATAATAAAACTACTTCGTAATATTAATTGAAATAATTAAATGTATATAACACCCCATAAATAATTATTCAAATCTATAAACACCATAAAACATTGAAATTAATATAAAAAATTATTTATAACAACCTATAATAATCACATTAATAAATATCCCATAAAAATTATTGATATTAAAAAACAACCACAACATTTATATTAATCAAAATATTTATCTATATCTGAAAAAAATAATCAAACCCATGAAACTCATTATTTATAACAACCAGAAATAATTTATAGAAAAAACATCTATTATTTCATAATAAAATTGAATTACATCTAACACCTTTTGTAAAGTATTATTTTAAAAAAATGTTTAATTAATTATTTTGGAAAAACTACAATATTTCACATTAAAACCAAATTAAACTGAACATATTAATGTCATAATTCTATCATTAATAATAAACACAATTTAATATTTAAGATAAAAAATAAATTAATGGAAGAAAACATGGTTATGGAAACTAAAGGATGTATGTAGAACCACTAATCGTAAATGATGAATCCAATGATACCTGGTGTTATTCTAATAAGATTAAAAATGAAAGGACTTTATTTGATGTACTAAACTATAAAGATAAAAATAAAATCCAATTAAATTAATGAAACATGGAAGCCTAGACCATCATTAACATATAGAGAAATAAAGTACAGAAATAAGAGAATAACAGAAGATAGAATGTGAAGTTAAACAACATACCTTAAAGATTAAAGTCAACAAAAAATTGAAAATTTGATGAAGAGATAATAATAACTAAGGGGAGTCATGGGGGAGGGTAAAACTAGGCATAATAGAAGTAAAACTTAGGTTGGGAATTATTTTTTAATGTGCACAGTATATGATGAATCAAGTACCGATGGTTTTTTTTTTAAACTATTAGAATGATTATCCCTTCACAAACTATACTAAAAAACATTTTTAATTGGATTACCTATATAAATGGTTCATTTAAACTATTCATATAATCCTCCTATACATATATATTTTAAAATCATTAGTATATTTTGTTTAATATATACCAAATTTCCCATAATGAAAATTTTGATCAAGTTTTAATTATCTAATTCAATTATCATTATGTATCAATTGATGAAAATAATCACTAAATTCATTACAGAGTCCTATTATTATACAAGTGAAGCTAGTAAATCTACAGTAAAAAATAAAGAAAAAGTACTGAGAAAAAAACTAAAGAACCTCTTGAATGATAAAAACATAAGAACTCACTTAGTTTATGAAATCTAAAGAACGCTAAGCACCACATTTTATTTATTTGAATTTAATTAATTTTGGATCCCTCTTTCATATTACTTATAGTAATAGGGCCATTCAAAAGCTTATAAGGAATCCAAACTTAAAAGAACCAATGAACATACATTAAAGAGTCTTCAAAATTTATTTAAAGCAATAAATAACATTTAAAAGTATATTGGGTATAAAAAACCATGGGTGGTGCATTAATGAACCTCAAAATGTGCAAAAAGTAGCAATGTGGGTGACTAGAAAGATATTTTAGGTATTCTTATTATATTATATAATGTAATGGGCCTTGTATATTCATTACATCAATCCCATGAATAAATCCATTTTAGGATTTGTTATTTTCTCATATTTATGTATTAATATTAGAAGAAAACATTATTTATATTAGAACATCAATGTAATTATTTAATAAAATATTTATTATTAAATTAAATCATCCAAATATATTAAACTCAAATAATATTTTTATTTATTATAAACCTAAAAAAATTCACCTGGACTAATCCCATTAGTCCAAAAAATATCACTTAGAATTATATTATGTATAGACCCAAGGGCCCTTTGTAATAATGTAAATTGTTATAAATCTCATTAATAATTATAAACTAAGAGTGGTATCTAGATAGATGTCTTATCTACCAAAATTAAAATGGGATTTGGTGTGATCTTACCCACTACATGTCTGTTGGAAAAGTTTATTTTTACTTGGACTTGAGATTAAGCATGAGAAATGAATAATGTCAACCTCATATAGCTTCTTTATTTTCCCATTCATATGTTGAAAAAATATTATATAATTACATCATTTTTAATTATCTGAACATTTCAATTTATTTATTAATGTAATACTTAATTATGTGTGATTATGTGATAAAATCATCATATGGGGAAACTCATTTTATATGGATTAATTAAATACCTACACTTTATAGGTATGATACCCAATTTCAATTTGTTAATTAAGATTATCCAATAAATTTAGATAGGTTTCAAATTAAAAATCCATTCAAGTAGGAAACCTATTTTAAAACATCAATTCAAATGATGTATATCCAAAATTCACTTTATTAACACCAATGAGATATATATTAAAATACGGGTGGTATACTCTAAGTTGTTTAATCCAGATACCACTTCACTAACTTATATCCCATCCAAAATAAATTTTATCTCTATAAAAGAAATTCTGCTCATACTGATCTTAACATACCATTATAGCCCAATATAATTGTAAGTATTTAGGGGTAATTAGGTAATACATATATTCTAAATTTTTTTTATCACATCGCCTCTCGTATATTATATAAAAACATAAAATAATGATAACATATTGTAATTAATACAAAATATGATATAGAACATACCTAATACAATAAGACATGGATGACTTTAGGGTTAAAAAACTAATAATCTCTCACTTTTAAAACATATAATCACCTTTATAACCGATACTAAAAGAGATGGTGTACCCTTATTGTTTTTATTTTATAGGTTGATTTTTTAGGGGATCCAATATATTATACACGATCAGTTCATGACACTTTTAAATATAAAAATTGGCATAAAAAATGTGGTATACAATTTTCCATAGATACCACGATATGATCCTCACTTGAATATCATAAAGATAAATAATTGTCTCGTTCCATTTAGAATATTGAAATGAGATCTACATGTATCACATTATATCTCCCACTATGAGAGATATGTATTATTTAAAAAAATATTCCTAATCTAGTGACATAGTTTCAAGAACCTTCTATCAGTATTAGATCATAGATTCCAACCATTTTGGAATAAAATGTAACCCAAATATTTGGTTTCATTTTTGGAGGATTTCTAAGAATATTTAAGGAATTTATACTTAACACTACTGAATATCCATTGGAATTATTAAAAGGATATTATATTTTTCTTAAACCATAAGTGATAATAACTTGAATCTGTTGAGATTGGTTTTGAATTTTTTTTGAATGTTTTAGCTATGTTAGAGTGGTAAGATAAGTCCATGGAATAATTGAAGTGATTCAAATATTATTTTAGGATTTATAACAAAAACTATTTATTGTGTGAAAATCTACCTGGGTATGTTAATTTTTAAGGTTTTTATATCTGGATAGGATAGAAATTGAAAAAAAAACTTACTCAATACGTAAGGTTTTTTATATCTGAGCAGTTTGGAGTTGGAATGCCTTAAATTTAAGATCTCACAATACATATGTAACATATTTGATGATAAATAATATATTTTTTTAATGTTTGAATCTATAAATTATAAAAGATAGAATATTTAAAAAAATTATTAATAATATATTTGTGGAAAATTAGTGTATAATTTTTACTAAGTCTAGAATCATATATAAAATGTTTATTTTTTAGAAGATGAATATGAAATTTTTTTATGGATCAAGAGGAATTATATGTATGAAAAAGACTTATACAATATACAAGGATTATAAAATCATTCATATGGATCTATTGTTAAAAGAATTCAATGTTAATAATCCTACATAATTCCCTGATACACAATAAGACACATAAGTTATTTTTGTCAAGATATTTGTAAAGATGATGAATTTATGTCAGATATTTCTAGATGTTAACTTGGATGATTTTTTTTGTTCTTAAATTAAAAAATCCTAAAATTTTGAAAAAAAAAATTATTAGAGAAAGGGGTGTAGAAAATTAAAATAGGATATTAGTGATCTAATATTATAGAATTTTAAAATAAAAATATTTTAAAATTATCAAATGTGGTTGTAGTAGGTGAATTATATTGTATTTAATTTAATGAGATTATATGTGAAAATGGATATTTGTTGAATTTTAATTGAGTATTGAGGTATAAGGGATAGATGAATATTTTAATGATGATGTTCACAAAGGATCATGGTGTACAATTTATTTATGGGAACGTTCTGTAATAAGATATGGATATTAAATTTTTTGAATTTAATTAATAATATGTTATTAAAAATTATTATTTAATTAAAATATTGTAATAAACTAAAATGTGCTAGAAACAATCATACTGAAAATTAGTGATTGATTTGGGGATGTTTAGGAGTGTAAAGGTAAATTTGTAGAGATCATGTATTTAGAGATCTATGATTTAGTAGTAAAACATTAATATTTCAGGACTACTGAGAAAGGATGACAAATTTTGATGCAACACTAAATATTAAAGGAAAATTTTCTTGAAAGAGGTGAGAACATTCTAATACTGTTTATTCAAATGCATGATAGTAATATCATCATATATTGATAAATTATCATTGAATATTAAGTGATCTAACTCATCAATTTCTAAAATTAAAGTATAGTGGTGGGAGTTCGACTTATTTAATGTTATGTTTTTTGTGTATTGGTAAATACTGAAAATTTTATAATATGATACCTCCCTAACCACTTTTAATCATTATGTCATTCTAGTTTAAATTTTTTTATTCAAACCCAATCTAATCACAGAAAGAAGCATGTACCCATATTGGGACTGAACCTTGTAAAAATTATATATTCCTTATGCTTCGTTAATTTTTGGTTTAATTATGTAGGAAATATAATTAAATTAGAGTGTATAAAAACTTAATACATCGTAGAGTTTTATTTTGAAAAACAAATTGTTAATGAAATATAACTTATTAACCCCCCCTCCCTCCCCCCCCCCCCCCACAATGGTTCCTGGGGAATTTCATATATGAGTAAAACTATTATCCAGTGGTTTAAATCATAAATTTATATTTAATTTTTTAATTTGTTTACATAAAACACTATTTCCTTTCAAAATACATGATAGTTTAATGTTGGATGAATTTTTTGAGGATGTTATTAAATCTTAGGGGGAAATAAAGTTGTTCACATGGGTTACCACACTTTTTTATAAGCGTAACTCATGGGAATTATGTGCCAGTATATGGATTCTATGTGAAATAAAAATTTAGTTCCCTTATACACATGCATAACCATTTTATACTCATATTAATGGGTTATCCATTAGTTACCCACTTCAGTGTGTTAATAAACTCTAGTTCTCTTGTGTTCACAAAACTATTCTTAATTTGTATCCATAGTGGAACAAAAGACTTTGAGATTTTATGAATATATAACTAAAATTCACTTATTTTTATGTACAACCATTATACAATATTTTGAGAGTAAATTATAATGTTTACCCATATCCATACACACAAATAACTATAACACCCTTATATGCATGTCCAACCCTTCTATACTCATATCCAAAGTCTACGTGAAAGTTCCACAGCTTATGTGCATGCATAAGTAAAACTCCCTATCACATGAAACATTTCCTAACCATATATATAGAATAGGAATAAGTTAACAAGTTTCCATACCCATAAAACTATAATTACCTTACATACATGTTCAACCACTCTATTCATGTATCTAGAGAAAATGTCCAATTACCCAAACTTCAATGCATGTTAAACTAATACAAATGCATATACCCATTTTTAGTACATACACACCACATGAGTTGTATACCAATGAATTTACCAAATTTAAATAATTACCAAGGATCATCAATCCAAAGAAAATTAGAAACATGCAAAATTCAGAAATCTCTCTATCTTCCATGCATCCCACCATGCTAAACTAAAAAACATAAAATTTAACTCCCACTGGTGAAAATATTAATCTAATATCATGAGATTATTTTTATGTATGTGACTCTTCTAATATCCAAAAATGGGTCTTACGCTTAACACCCCTTCACATAGGATTAAATTTCATACTTAGGATCAGGTAACATCAAATATCCATGAATCAAGGTATTTATGTGATTTATACACTCATGAAAGCACTAAAACATGACGACACCCTGAGAAAGACTTTTGTACATGCACATAAGTCCCATGACTAATGGAAAACCATAAATCATGTGAAAAGAGTCTATTTGTTCTCAAAATCCATCAATACTATGTGTTTAAGTGTTCTACATAAAGGGTTACTCAAGAATAAGCCCCATCTTTTAATAATTTATGAAAAACCCATTTAAAAAATGAAATTTTCCATCCAGGAGATATCTTCTACCCTTGATCATATTTAATGGTATAAGGTTTATTATGTGTTTCCTTTTAGGAGGTCATTCACCTCTACCAATTTCATTAGTGGGACACAGAACCCTAGAAAACATTTCCATAATCCCCAGTCATATAATAATCTTTCATCATCTGACCAATTACCAACTTCCCTTTACCACTTAATATCAAACTCACACTATGTAGCTTTATATGAGACCTAATAATATTATACAATGGCCATATACATCCACCTCTTTTTATATCTCCCAACTCATATAATCAATACATTAAATAATCGTTCTTTTATTATAAGATTCACTCCATACCTTATTTATACACAAACACATTTCAAGGATTCTTAAATTCAATACCTATCCCACTCACACTCATCTCCGCATTTTATGGATAAGGAAAAAATTAAATGTTATTCATATATAGGACTCAAGCTCATAATATTTATATGAATATTTAACTTAGTGGTACTAGTAATATAAACATAAACTAAAAAATATAGTTCCTTGTTGCACTACCCTAAAAACTAATGTTTGTCTTGGTTGCATAACCCTAAGAGGAACAACATTAGTTCATATAACATAAAAAATCATGAGATAAATTCCCTTACCACATTAACATAAAACGTATAGACTATATTCCTCCTTGTATAACATTAAAATTCATGGAATGCCTTTCTCATACACTTTAACTATATGTTATCCCTTCTTATGGGATTCAAACATTCATGGCCTATTTTTCAAGGATAGGTTCCATGCCTTACCTTATGGATTTACATTGTTGAACATAACTAGGAAAATATTTATTCTTATAGATGGGAGATATGTAGGAAATATTATATAATCCCAATCCACACATCCTGGAGTCTTTCACCCCTTTTCAAACCATAAGTATTATTTGGGGACATTAAACCTCAATATAACCCTTCTTCATTCGTAGAAAAAAACAAAGATTTATCATAACCATAAAATATTATTAGGAAAATTTCATCCCCTATGTTACACAATTTTCCATCCTAGATTGCACAAAATAATTGTGTAATATTTTTTTAAATGATACATGCATTAAAAATTGAATATTTTATTTAAAAATATTGAAACATCAAAGGAACATACTCTTGAAAAATCTTATCATTGAAATCACACATATTAGTATATAATGAATGGTCCAATTGATTATGGGGTCTTCTTAAAACAAAAACTAAAAAGATTCAAAACAAAATGAGAAATTAATATTTTTTTCCCATAGTAATCATTAATGGGGAAATATTATCCTCACAATATATTGGGAAATTAATAACAAATTAAAAATAAAATTGCAAAATATTTTTTTCAATATTATCCGACTAAAAAAATTAATTTCATTAAAAATTAATTTACCACATAAAATATATATATTCTAATTCAAAATTACCAAAAATTGAACCAAAACCAAAATAGATCCAATATTATTCAAAATAATAAAAATAATTATAAAATTAAATCATCATAGAATGTAAATATATATAATTTTCTTTAAATCCCCATGTATGGTGGAATATAATCATTATACATACTAGAATGAGGATTATGAGGGATAGATTCTCTTCTCTCAGGCCAAAATTCAATGAAACTAAGATTCTTTAAACCAAAACCCCATATAGAGTGAGCCTATTATGGGAAAATAATTCCTAAGAAACCTTAAAACCAATGTATTCTTACAAGAATCACGAACCATTTTAACATAATTCTATTATATCCAATTCCTAGAAACACTTTACACATCAATTTAAAACACTAGAACCATCTATAATAGTGAAAAGGATAACTCCCAAACTCATTAACATAACACGAATAGAAAATTTAATACTCAATATTTTATGGAGAATCCATAAATTTTAGGAAATTATCCTCAAATACTACATGCCTGAAGTTCAAAAACTCCCACATTAGAAAACAAATTGATCATATTTCACCAAAAACTCATGACCATAGGTGAAATATGATATTTCCTAAAAAATAAAAAATATAACAATTTGGTAAAATGGACCATTTTTAGGGCCAAATGATATCCTATGGGGTCATGACCCCCTCCCCTCAAAATTTACCCATCCTGGTTCAGTAATGAGAGGAGAGAGACAGTGACACCAGAGCCCTGCCTCCAGTAGGCCCCAGGTTGGCGACTAGCACCAAGGGTATAATAAACACACATATGAGAGGCATTACCCTCTAACAGATCACATGAAAAGGAGAGAGATAATATAGACACAAACAAAATACAAATAAGATATAAATATAAAATAAAACCCAAGTACATATATTTATTGTCATTCAAGAACTAATACAACTAAAAGGAAAAACTGCATGTACCAAAAGAAAGTAAAACCACAGCAACCATGAATCCTGAAAAGATCTTGTAAACCCTAATCTAGTTGTAACCATACTGATCCCCAAACTACTCCATGTGTCATTAAAAATATTTTATACAACATATGGTGAGTATAAGAGTTTAATTATTATGCTCCTCCCTGGATCCTCTTGTGAAAAAGTAAAGGGAGCATGTTAAAGCATAGTGAATCAACAAGTTAAACTAACTCATCACCTAAATAGGTAAACTAAGTTCCCAACATCAATATGGATACTCTCACCAAGTATCACATAGAATAGTATATAATATTATAAATAATATCATGTTTACCTCACTACCACTTCCCCACTGGTTTTCCTCTTTTCCCCAACATCATAGGTCCTAAGAATCTCTATCCAAAAAGGCTTTCTCGCAGACACCTAGTTGAAGCAACACAAAAAGCACCTCATGAAACAAACCCACCACATACACATAACCAAAGTAACTAGGTAGTTTCTTAGAGCCACCATATCTCGTATAACATGTATCATACGTTGGGTATTATAAATCAATCCATTATATCCCATACACCGAGTAAGGATCCTCAAGTCATCACAACCTATACACGTTACACCTATAGTAGTTTATAGGAAACTATATCTAGAATATATGTGTGTGAATTACCACAAGCCATTATAGCTCACTACACACATATATAGGGAAAATTAACCAATGTGCCTACCAGTAAAAGTAACTAACAAGAGAAGAGAGTTGGTCCAAATGGGGAACTCAATCATCCATCCTCCCACCGGGATATTGGGGAAAACAACCGCAAGGGATTTAAATCTTCAGGGTGTCAGTATCCCTAACCGAAATGGTGGCGTAGCATATAGAGACAAAAAAATTACATGATATAATATATTTAACAAGAATGCTATGGGAGAAATCTAGTAATAGACGCAACTGCATCTAATGTCTCTCAGACTCCCAGCTTCCACTTCTAAGACTATGTATCCTCTAAGCACACAACCATTTAAATAGCATTATAAAAACAACTTACTCCTTTTAATCAGTTCACATTAAGTTAATTAATTCTTTAACCATTAATTAACCATTATCAAAACCACATTACATTTTATTAGCAACACAAAAAAGATCTATGGCCTCCAAGCATGACCAACCCAAGTCCACGGTTCCTCAAAATCACAACCTCATAATTTCATCCTAGAAATCTCTAACCCTATGGTTTAACATCATTTATTTAATCATTTATTAACATGATTATTACTTCCCATAATTCCATGCATTCTAGAAAAAAATTCTAAGCTCCAGAACAAAAGTGGCTCAACACGGTGAGTAGATGAACTACACATCGAATCTTTTTCACCTTTAGTAGGAGCGTAGACCCATCCTTCCTCAAGAAGATAAACTTGTAAATAACATTTCATAACATACATATCTTCACCTATTTTTTAAGGATGTTAAGAAAGAAGAACTGCCTCAAGAAGTGTGGAAAGTAAAGAAGATAAACACACAATAGATTCAACAAGTAACCATTTTCACAACAATGGGTATGCCAAGCTTCAACCTATGCCATCATACCTACTATCCTCCCTAACACCCACATGCATAAACTGATGCATCTCACCACTATAGGTGTTTAATTATTCCACCCCAACCTCTGGGCCTCTCTTCCCTACATATTATAACAGCCTCCCAGGCTCACCCATCCTAGTCCCACATCACAAGTAGTATGAAAACAAAAAAAAAAAAAAATGAGCTCTTATCCCAATGGAAGGCATCAAGATTTTACACACAAAGATCACTCACAACACCAATAATAAGTCTCTTGGAATTTATAAGCAACAGGAAAACTCAGAACCGTACCAGGAAATATATTTTATCAAATAATGGGTTCTTTAAAGAATCTTGAATTAACCAATTCATTATTTGAAGGTTAAAACTATAGGTAACCTAAAAAACAAGCTATTATATCTATTACAATGTATTAAATAATTATTTCAACATTCCTTTACTTCAACAAGCATCAACATGCTTTACATTTATCAAGTAGTTCAATTAAAATTTCACATCTGCGTCAATTTGATTAATTGTCAAATTACATCGACAACCATTTTCATTCACATGCCTCTTTACCATTGGAAAAACAATTTAAAATTAATCTTAGATTTAGGTTATCTTCCAATTTCCATTCAGAAAAAAATTCTAAACAATAAAAGAATAGATAACACACTATCTATAAAATCAAGAGGCAAACCATTATCATGGTATGAAGCAATGACATATGATGAACATAATTTCTTTAATCTCGTTCAAGTAATAATTATATTGATTTCATTATGATCCAAAGTATAAAACATGCTATCTCTACAATTGCATTTAGGAAAAATAGAAAAAAAATTCCCATACCTCAAATGGTTTCTGAATTTATTTGCATGAGAATTGTCCACTCAATGCATCACGATCGCCTCCCCCCATAACTATTGCATCCACTCATGGACACAGTGGCACAACCACACTAACCAACAACCAAGAAAACTCCTTTAGAACCATGGATATCAAGCACCATGGCATGGAAAATAGAAATAGGAGAAAAAAAGTATCGAAGAAACCACAAGAATAGAGGTAGATCTTACCTTGGATCAAAGTTGAATTAAATAAGGAAACTCGAGATCGATCCTAGCTAAAGATATATTCGATACACCATGGATGGGTCTATTCGGTCGCCTAGGACGAGATGGAGAAGTGGTGAGGACTTAGGGTTTGAAAACCCAAGTGGATGAATGTCCATAAAACAAACAGCAGCGGGTCAGTACACAATGTGTACCTCTCACTCATGTCGTGTACTACCTTGAGGTCAAGATCAATAAAAAAACCGGTCACCTAAGAATTTATTTTATTTTTCAAAACCTGAAATAGTACACATCATGTACCCCTTGATCATGTCGTGTATCCCCCATGTTTCTAGCTTCTCGCGACTGAACTCTTCCATACTTCCATCGATCCTCCATCGAGCACCCTGATCTTCAAAAACATGCAAAGGGTAGATCCTTGTGGATATGGCCCCTTACATAATATACCTCTCAAAACATTCTCTTCCTCGATAATCCAAAATTAACCTAGAGAGAAGACCAAAAATAAAGGAAGAGTTTTTTTAAACATCCACCCTGAGAGACACCACTCAAGGATCTCTCTATCACAGGAGCTCAATTATTTCAAAATGAAACACATGAATCCACACAACAACCTCAACCAGATCCTAAACACTCTCTTAGAAGAGATACCTCCCAAGACTATCACCACCAAAAGAGCTCAACCACTTAAAAATGAAACATGTGAAACCACCAAAATGAGAAAATAATATTTTGGCCCATAGTAATCGTTAATGGGGAAATATTATCCTCACATTATATTGGGGAATTAATAACAAATTGAAAATGAAATTACAAAAAATTCAATATTATCCAACTAAAAAAATTAATTTCATTAAAAATTAATTTACCACATAAAATATATATATTCTAATTCAAAATAACAAAAAACTGAACTAAAACCAAAATAGATCCAACATCTTTGAAAATAATAAAAATAGGTCTAAAATGACATCATTATAGAATGGAAATATATATAACTTTCTTTAAAACCCCATAGATGGTGGAATATAATAATTATACATACTAGAATGAGGATTATGAGGGATAGATTCTCTTCTCTCAGGCTAAAATTCAATGAAACTAATATTATTTAAACCAAAACCCCATATAAGGTGAGCCTATTATGGGAAAAATATTCCTAAGAAACCTTAAAACCAATGTATTCTTACATGAATCACGAACCATTTTAATATAATTCAATTATAGCCACTTCCTAAAAACACTTTACACATCAATTTAAAACACTAGAACCATCTGTAATAGTGAAAAGGATAACTCCCAAACTCATTAACATAACATGAATAGAAAATGTAATACTCAATATTTTATGGAGAATCCATAAATTGTAGGAAATTATCCTCAAATACTACATGCCTATAGTTCCAAAACTCCCATATTAGAAAAAACATTGATCATATTTCACCAAAAACTCATGACCATAGGCGAAATCTGATATTTCCTAAAAAATTTAAAAAATAACCATTTGGTAAAATGAACCATTTTTATGGCCAAATGATATCCTATGGGGTCACAACCCCCACCCCTCAAAATTTACCCCTCCTATTTCAGTAATGAGAGGAGAGAGATAGTGACACCAGAGCCCCGCCTCCAGTAGGCCCCAGGTTGGCGACTAGCACGAAGGGTATAATAAACACACAGATGAGAGGCATTACCCTCTAACTGATCACATGAAAAGGAGAGAGATAATATAGAAAAAACCCAAATCCAAATAAGATATAAATATAAAATAAAACCCAAGTACATATATTTATTGTCATTTAAGAACTACTACAACTGAAAGGAAAAACTGCATGTAACAAAAGAAAGTAAAACCACAGCAACCATGAATCCTGAAAATCTCTTGTAAACCCCAATCTAGTTGTAAACATACTGATATCCAAACTACACAATGTGACATGAATAATATTTTATAAAACATATGGTGAGTAAAAGAGTTTACTTAGTATGATCCTCCATGTATCCTCTTATGAAAAAGTTAAGGAAGCATGTTAAAGCACAGTGAATCAACAAGTTAAACTAACTCATCACCTAAATAGGTAAACTACTTTCCCAACCTCACCATGGATACTCTCACCAAGTATCGCATAGAATAGTATATAATATTATAAATAATGACATTTTTACCTCACTACCACTTCCCCACGGGTTTTCCTCTTAACCCCAACGTCATAGGTCCTAAGAATCTCTATCCAAAAAGGCTTGCCCACAGACACCTAGTTGAAGCAACACAACAAGAACCTCATGAAACAAAACCACCACATACACATAACCAAAGTAACTAGGTAGTTTCTTGGAGCCACCAGAGCTCATATAACATGTATCCTACGTCGGTTATTATACATCAATCCATTATATCCCATACACTGAGTAAGGATCCTCAAGCCATAACAACCTATACACGTTACACCTATAGTAGTTTATAGGAAACTATATCTAGAATATATGTGTGTGAATTTCCACAAGCCATTACAGCCCGCTACACCCATATATGGGGAAAACTAACCACTGTGCCTACCAGGATAAGTAACTACCAAGAGAAGAGAGCAGATCCAAATGGGGAACTCAATCATCCATCCTCCCACCGGGATATTGGGGAAAACATCCCCAAGGATTTAAATCTTCGGGGTGTCAGTCTCCCTAACTGAATGGTTAGGGTAGCATATAGAAACAAGAAAATTACATGATATAATATATCTAACAAGAACGCTATGGGAAAAATCTAGTAATAGACGCAACTGTATCTAATGTATCTCAGACTCCCGGCTTCCACTTATAAGACTATATATCCTCTAATCACAAAACCATTTAAATAGCATTATAAAAACAACTTACTCTTTTTAATCAGTTCACATTAAGTTAATTAATTCTTTAACCATTAATTAACCATTATCAAAACCACATTACATTTTATTAGAAACACAAAAAAGATCCATTCCCTCCAAGCATGAGCATCCCGAGTCCACGGTTCCTCAAAATCACAACCTCATAATTGCATCCTAGAAAGCTCCAACCCCATGGTTTAACATCATTTATTTAATCTTTTAATAACATGATTATTACTTCCCATAATTCCAGGAATTCTAGAAAAAAATCTAGGCTCCAGAACAAAAGTTGCTCAACATGGTGAGTAGATGAACTACACATCGAATATTTTCCACCTTTAGCAGGAGTGTAGACCCATCCTTCCTCAAGAAGATAAACTTGTAAAGCACATTTCATAACCTACCTATCTTCACCTATTTTGTAAGTAGGTTAAGAAATATGAACTGCCTCAAGAAGTGTGGAAAGTAAAGAATATAAACACACAATATATTCAATAAGTAACCACTTTCACAATAATGGGTATGCCTAGCTTCAACCTATGCCATCATACCTATTGTCCTCCCCATCACCCACATGCATAAACTGATGCATCTCACCACTATAGGTGTTTAATGCTTCGACCTCAACCTCTGGGCCTCTCTTCCCTACCTATTATAACAGCCTCCCAGGATCAGCCATCCTAGTCCCACATCATAAGTAGTATGAAAAAAAACAACAAAGAAAATGAGATCTTATCCCTATGCAAGGCATCAAGACTTCACACACAACAAGCACTCACAACTCCAATAATAAGTCTCTTGGAATTTACAAGCAAAAGGAAAACTCAGAACCGTACCAGGAAATATATTTTATCAAACAATGGGTTCTTTAAACCATATTGAATTAACCAATTCATTATTTGAAGGTTCCAACTATAGGAAACCTAAACAAAAATCTATTATAGTTATTAAAATGTATTAAATAATTATTTCAACATGCCTTTAATTCAACAAGCATCAACATGCTTTACATTTATCAAGTAGTTTATTTATACTTTCACATCTGCATCAATTTGATTAATTGTCAAATTACATCAACAACATTATTTTTTCACATGCCTCTTTATCATTGGAAAAACAATTTAAAATTAATCTTAGATTTAGGTTCTCTGTAAATTTCCATTCAGAACAAAATTCTAAACAATAAAAGAATAGATAACACACTATCTATCAAATCAAAAGGCAAACCATTATCATGGTATGAAGCAATGACATATGATGAACATCATTTCATTAATCTAGTTCAAGTAATAATTACGTAGATTTTATTATGATCCAAGGGATAAAACATGCTATCTCTACAATTTCATTTAGGAAAAAGAGAACAAAAAATCCCATACCTCAAATGGTTTCTGAATTTATTTGCATGGGAATGGTCCACTCAATGGATCACGATCACCTCCCCCCACAACTATTGCATCCACTCGAGGACACCGTGGCACAACCACACAAACCAAAAACCAAGAAAACTCCTTTATAACCATGGATATCAAGCACCATGGCATGTAAAATAGAAATAGAAGAAAAAAATTATTGGAGAAACCACAAGAATAGAGGTAGATCTTACCTCGGATCAAAGACAAATCGAATAAGGAAACTCGAGATCGATCCTAGCTAAAGAGATATTTGATACACCATGGAGGGGTCTATTGGGTCACCTGGGACGAGAGGGAGAAGTGGTGAGGACTTAGGCTTTGAAAACCCAAGTGGATGAATGTCCATAAAACATACAGCAGCGGGTCAGTACACGATGTGTACCTCTCATTCATGTCGTGTACTGCCTTGAGGTCAGGATCAATCAAAAAACTGATCACCTAAGAATTTATTTTATTTTTCAAAACCTACACATCATATACCCCTTGGTCATGTCGTGTATCCCCCATGTTTGTAGCTTCTCGCGACGGAACTCTTCCACACTTCCACCGAGCCTCCATTGAGCACCCCGATCTCCAAAACCATGCAAAGGGTCGATCCTTGTGGATCTGGGCCCTTACATATTATACCTCTCAAAACATTATCTTCCTCGATAATCCAAAATTAACCTAGGGAGAAGACCAAAAATAAAGGGTTTTTTCAAACATCCACCCTGAGAGACACCACTCAAGGATCTCTCCCTCACTGGAGGTCAACTATTTCAAAATGAAACACCTAAAACCACACAACAACCTCAACCAGATCATAAACACTCTCTTGGGAGAGATACCTCTCAAGAATATCACCACCAAATGATCTCAACCGCTTAAAAATTAACCATTTGAAAAAAAAAGTAAAATCATCTTCTAATCACTCTCCCAGGAGAGATACCTATCAAAATAGAGCAGACTGTAAAAAAATAAAAAAGAGATCCATCTCATAATCATTAATTTTGTACAACCTAAAATGAATATCATTACAAGAAAATAGATAAACATCAATGAGATTAGGGTACTTAGTATGTATCTGCTAGTCACATTCTTAGGTACTCTCCTTCACACCATTTTGACTCCAAATGATACAACCAAAAGAAATAGAATGCCCATGAAACATCTTCTCTTTGAAGTCTTCTACCTCTACATGTCGCTCCTCGAAGCTCTCATTATCATCAACATCGATATCACCCCAATTGATGATGTGAAAGTTTTCATGAAGATAATGATTGAGCTAGGACACATAAAAAACATCATGTATCTTGTATATAAATTGGGGAAGTGATACCTGATACAACATGGCTCCAACATGATCCAACACCTTGAAAGGCCCAACAATGAGGGGAGAAAACATTCTCTTATGACCAAACCTTCGCTTCCCATAATGGAGAGTCACCTTCACAAACATGTGATCCTCATCCTCAAACTTCAAAGGTCTCTTCCAATGATCATCATAATAATTATGATGATAATGTGCTTCCTTCATTCTCTCATGAATCACATGATCCATCTCTGTTGTATTTTGTACTTGTTCCGCCCTGAGAATTGCTGACTCTCCAACCCTAGTACATCATAATGGAGAACAGAAAGGTTGGCCATACAATGCTTAAAATGGCACCATACCGATGGTGGGGTGAAATCTATTCTTTAATAATACTATACTAAAGGAAGGTACCTCATCTACAACCCTCCAATATATAAGATAAAAGAGAGAAAAATATCTTTGAGAGTCTGTAGGGTCTGCTCTATATAATCATCCATCTGCAGATGAAATGAAGTGTTGAGGAATATCTGAGAGCCAAATGCATATTGGAGACCTCTCCACACCCTAGAGGTAAAACGTGGATCTCAATCGGAAATTATTGTCCTCAGAACTCCGTGGATTCTCACCACCTCATCCAGATACTACCTTGATAAAACCTCCACTGCGCTCGACTCCTTGATTTCTATAAATAGGTAAGACTTCATCAAATGATACACTACCACACATTTAATTTAATATCCTCTCTCAGATCAAGGTAAATTAGTAACAAAGTCTATCGCGATGTCCTCTCACTTCCCTTGAGGAACATCTAATGGCTGGAGTAAACCATCAGGAACATGATACTTGGCCTTCACCTTCTGGAAGGCTAAACATTGAGACACAAATGTTGAAATAGAACACTTCAACCTAGGCCACCAAAACTTACTCCTCGAATATTTGTAAATCTTCTTCACACCACGATGTACTGCTAATGGAAGACTACGGAACTCCCTGATAACTATCTCTAACAACATCAAAGGAATAAAAATCCCTCCCTGATACAATACCTGATGTTTTTTATCCTGATAACAACCTTTAAGGGCCCTACCACAAACAACATGGTACCTATAGACCTCCACCTCACGGTCCCCAAACTGGGACACTTCTACCTACTGCACTAGAGATGATTGCACCATCTTCTAATAAAGACAAGTTATACCTCCAACTGCTCCCATATATAGATTTAATGCTAAAAGTTCTTCCACCACCCTCTAAGAATCAATGGATTCATGCACTGCATCTCTACATTACTGCTTGATCATCACATCATCTACAACATTCCATTTACCAGGTGTGTATGAGTTTTCAAAGTCGTAATCCTGTAAGAACTCCATCCATTAATGATGTAATAAGTTCAAGTCATGTTGGTAGAAAAAATACCCGAGGCTCTTATGATCGGTGAAAACCACAAATCATTTCTCAATGAAGTAATGTGTCCAAAAATTTAAATAAAACACCACTACTAGCATCTCAAGATAATGGGTGGTGTAGTTATGTTCATGGGGAAACAACTGTCGAGACCCATAAGAAATGACTAATCTCTACTCTATCAGAACACATCCTAACCCAAGACGTGAAGCATCATAGAAAACCTTGAACTGATCTTCTACTGGTAGAAAAATAACTTGAAAAATAAACAACTTCTCCTACAGATACTCTAAATCTTCTTGACACTAATCAGCTCACATTAACATCTAATCCTTTCTAGTCAATGTTGTTAGAAGAATTGCAACCCAAGATAAATCGGCTATGAACCTCCTATAATATCCTGTGAGAACAAGGAAACTTTTCACCTCTCCTAGTGTGTTGGGGGATTCTCATGACACAAATTCTTTTACCTTTGATGGATCCACAACTACACCCTTCTGAGATATAAAATTCCCCAAGAATCGGGCTTCTATCGCCAAAAACTCACACTTAGAAAACTTGCAAAATAGCTTCTACGGACAAAGGTCTCCCAAAACGGATTACAGATTCTATGCATGCTCCTCCTCAGATGTAGAGTATGCAAGGATGTCGTCGAGGAAGACCACCAAGAAATTATCCAAGATCTCCCAGAACAAAGTTTTCATCGACCACATAAACACATATAGATAACTCATCACATTGAATGGAATCACAATGAACTCGTAATGCCTATGACGACAACAGAAATCAATATTTGGGATATCCTCACACATCACCTGTATTTGATGATACCCAGACTATAAATCGATCATTGAGATCAAAATTTCACCCTTCATTTGATTAGAAAAGTCATCAATCTGTAGAAGTGGATAGTGGTTCTTCACTATCAATTTTTTCAAGCAGTGATAATCGACACACAACTATAAACTACCATCAGCCTTCTTCATGAACAAAATGATTTCACCCCATGGAGACACACTCGGCCAAACAAAACTTCACTACAATAGTACATCGAGATGTATACACAACTCTTTCAACTCAGAAGGCACCATACTATACAGAAACATTGAGATAAGATATAATCCCAGCTATAGCTTGATCCCGAACTCGATATCCCATTGAGGGGGTAACACTACAATCTCTTCTGAAAAGACATCTGGGCACTCTTCCATGACCCTAGGAAACACTGACTATTGAACCTCTGATGAACTCAACATCAACCCAGTCATCAAAAATTATAAGGAAGTAACTTGACTCTGACCCATCTGAGGGTCCTGCACACCAACAAACACTACCGACTCTCCATCAGCATCAAAGAGCACCACCTATGTCCAGAAGAAATATAGAATAGTCTTCACCAAAGAAAACCAATCCATTCCGAGATGAAAACATATGTTTGTATCTGTAAACATAAGAAATATCCCAAAGAGTGGTGTTTCCCCTGCACTATCTCGTAGTCACCACATACTTCAAACAAGGCAGCACGACCTCCAACTGGCATACTCAATTCCAAGGGAACTGGAATCCTATCTACCTCAAGTCTAAAAACATGGACAAGGGTAGGTGATGTGAAGAAGTGTGTCCCTCCTAAATCAAAAAAGGTATACAACCATTAATAAAACAAGAAAAGGTTACCTCAAAGGACGTCTGCATCACCTAGTGCTAGAAATGCTAAGGCATAGAGCTGACCACAACCTTCTCCATGATCTCTCTGACCTTGATGAAGACCACCACCATGGCTGCACTCTTCTCTATGTTTAAGAGGAGCATCCTGGGGCTATCCTTTACCTTTCCATCTTCTCTCTACTGATCTAGTGCTGGCATAACCTACTTCTGTTGTCTTGGCTAAAACTACCTCAATGGAGGAACCTGAAGTAGAACACCCAATGCACACTGAATACCCTAAAATGTTGGGAACTATCACTATTTATGACCTCTTCCTCCATAATAAAAATAAGTGCATGATCCCTTTTCA
Source organism: Viscum album (assembly GCA_963277665.1). Lineage (NCBI taxonomy): Eukaryota > Viridiplantae > Streptophyta > Magnoliopsida > Santalales > Viscaceae > Viscum > Viscum album. The sequence continues at coordinate 1,759,504,439 of OY728138.1, forward strand.
TAGTCTTGAGATCTTTCACCCCTAGAGAAAAGAGATACTGAGGTCTGGGACCTACCCCAATCCAAACAGAAACCCCTTTCCCTAAAAACTGTGAACCCCAAACCACAGCTCTGCTTCATGAGGAATCCTAAAAACTACCCTCTTGTGATGAATAGGTTCTAGATAATGTCCTATCAACGACCTCTACCCTTGCCAGCACCTCAAGATATGTCGTCATCATAAATAGGGTGACCTGGCACTAGAGCTTTGGATGAAAATCCTCCCAAAAATTCCTCGCCTTGGCCTCCTCATTTGGAAATAGGTCTGGAGCATATCATAGAATGTTCCTGAAATAGATCATGAACTATATCACATTAGATATTCACTGCCAAAGGGTAAGCATCTTCTAGAGAATGGCCTCCTTTGTAGTTGAATAAAGAAACTCACTCTGAAATCCTCTCGAAACTTCTCCCAGGATACCAACGAATACACGCAATCCCTGAGAAAAAATAACCACAATTTCCTCACAGCCCCATGAAAAATCTTCAAAACCTTTGTTGCTAAGTTCTCCTTCTGATAATAGATCGAACTAAAATCTATCTCAACCTATTCCAACCATTATTCCATGACATCATCAGAAACATATCCCTCTTACTTCTATAGACTCTGGTGCTGAAACTCTTAGAATTTCCTCCTCTAAGTGTCATTGTTTTCAACCTCTACATTATGGTGATCTTCTAGCACAGCCTACTGGACATCTTCTGCATAAAACTGATGAGGACATTGACATGGATCCATACCTGCAACAAGAAAAATAGTTAGAACTCAAAAACCTAGAATATGTAAAATTTGAAATTAATTAATTGTTTTATTTTATTCATTTTAGGTTAACCGATCCCAAGGTCTACCCATTCAAACACCGGTTCAAAAAATAATGATTTAAGATCCATTCCTAGGTCTCTACCTTACAACCAATATAACATACTCTAGTATCCACTTAAACTTAATGTCCCATGTATCAGATCATAGGGGGGGATAAATATGTATGTCTCGGTGGTCTCTAGGGTTTACAGAGCTTTCTAAACTTAGCAGACACGATTTCCCTACCAACCAATGCAACCTCACCTATGCCTAACTTCAAACTCAATCCTTTCACTCAACCTACACTGATACCACTCTGTCACGACCACCCCCCCCCCCTCAAAGTGTACCCCTCATATGAAGGAAATGAGAGGAGAGAGATAGTGACACCCAATTCTCACCTTTTGTAGGTATTTGGTAGGTGGCTAGCCCTGAGGGTATAATAAACACACATATGAGAGGAATTACCCTCTAAGAGAACACATGCGAAGGGGAGAAATAATAAAAATACCAACCAACTCAAAATAAGGCTTCAATATAAAATAAAAACCAAGTAAACATTTTTAATGTCTTGCAATAACTACGGCAACTAAAAGGTAAAATTACTGATACCAACAGAAAGTAAAATAGTAACAACCACGAAGCATAAACAACTCCTCTAAACCCCAAGCTAGTAGTAACTAGCCTGATCTCCAACATGCTCCAAGTGACCTGAATTATAGTTTATAAAACATAGGCTGATTATAACAGTATACTTAGTAGGATCCTTCCCAGAGCCTCTCATGCAAAAGTAAAGGAATCATGCTAAATCACTGTGAATCAACAAGTGAAACTAACTAGTCACCTAAATAGGTACACTAAGTTACCAACCTCACCATGGATACTCTCACCAAGTATCACATACAAGAGTATATAATATGGTAAATAATATCAAGGGTACCCCACTTACACTTCTCCATTAGTTTTTTTATTTTCCCCAATATTGCACATCTTAAGCATCTCTCTCCAAAAATGATTCCCCACAGACACCTGGGCGAAGCGCCAGAACATTAACCTCAGGCCAAACAACCACCATGTACATAAAAAGTAATTAACATGTAGTTTCTTGAATCCACCATAGCTCATATAATGTGTATCATACATTGGTTATTATACACCAAGCCATTACATTCCATACACTAAATAAGTATCCTCAAGACATCACAACATATACACGTTACACATGTAGTATTCAATATGAAACTATATCTATAATATATGAGTGTGAATCACGATGACCCATTATATCCCTATGCACACATATATGGGTAAAACTAATCGACGTGTCTACCATCACAAGTAACTACCCAGAGAAGATAGTGGGGCCAAATGGGTAAGTCATACGTCGGTCCTCCCACCGAGATGTTGGGGAAAACACCCCCCACCCCTCGAGGGCTTAGAATCCTTGGGTTGTTAGCCACCCTAATAGATATGGTGGGGTAGTTTATAGAAACACAAAATATAAATGGTATAATATATCTAACAACCACACTATGGGGAAAAACTATTCTTAGACACAACTAAAGGTAACGTCTCTTGTAGTCCCAGCAGGCACTACTAAGGCTGTATATCCTTTAAGCACACAAAAATTTAAAGGTATTTATTAAAACATCTTATTCCTTTTAATCAGTTCACTTTATGTTAATTAATTCTTTGACTATTAATTAACAATTATCATAACCACATTAAAATTTATTAGAAATAAAAAAAAGTTTAATTCCCTCCAAGCTTGACCAACTCGAGTCCACGGTTCCTCAGAAGAAAAACCTCAGCATTGCATCTCAACAAGATCCAAACCTAAGTGTTAACATAATTTATTCAATAATTTATTAAAATAATTATTAATTATCATAATTCTATGCATTATAGAAAAATATTCTATGCAACCAAACACAAGGGCCTCAAAATGGTGAGTAGATGAACTACCCATCGAGTCTTTTCCACCTATTGCAGGAGCATCGACCCATCCATCCTCAGGAATCTAAAAACAGAAAGAAAGTGGAAACACCACATGTCTTCACCTATTTTGGAAGGAGGGTATGCCAGACCAGCTACCTCAGGTAGTGGGGAAAGTAAATCAGATAAACACACAACAGATTCAACAAGTATCCACTTTCATAACAACTGGTAAGCCCATATTTAATCTTTTCCATCATCCTTGGTGTCCTCCCAGACACCCATATGCATAAACCAATTCATCTCTTCACTCTAGGAATCAACTACTGCCACCTCAACCCCTGGGACACTTTGTCCCACATATCATAATAGCCTCCCAAGCTCATTCATTCCTAGTCCACATTGAAAGTATTAGGAAAACAAAAAACAAAGAAACTTGACACTTGGCCCCAAGTAAGGAATCCTTCCTTCCCACACAACAATAACTCACAACTCCAAGAATAAGTATATTATCCTTTACAAGAAATAGGGTAACTTAGAAACCTACTATGAATTATCTTTTATCAAACAACGATTTCTTTAAACCATATTGAATTAACTAATTCATTATTTGTAGATTCTAACTATGGGAAACTTAAATAGTAAGCAATAATATCTATCACAAGGAATTAAACAATTATTTCAACAATCCTTTAATTCAACAAGCATAAACATGCTTCGAGTTTATCAACTAGTTCAATTAAACATGTACTTCTGTGTCAATTTTATTAATCATCAAATTACATCAACAATAGTATTTTTTTACATTATTATTTATCTTTGTCCAAACAATTTACAATTAATCTCAGATTTACATTATTTAACAATTTCCATCAAGAACGACAAGATAAACAATCAAATTGTAGATAACACACTGTCTAGAAAATCAAGAGGAAAACCTTTATCATGGTATAAAGTAATGACATACGATCAACACCATTTCATTAATTTGGTTCTAGTAATTATTAGTTCAATTTCATTGTGACCCAATAACTAAAACATTATATATCTATAATTTCACATAAAAAAAGGGAAGATATGAATCCCATACCTCAAAAAGTTTCTGGAATTATTTGCATGAGAGTTTTCCACTCAATAGATCACGATTAGCTCCCCCCATGACAACTGCATCCACCCAAGGATATTGTGGCACAACAGCACCAACCAACAAACAAGAAAACTCTTCTGGAACCATGGATATCAAGATCCATTGCATGGAAAATAGAACATGAGAAAAAAGGATCAAAGAAACCACAATAACTGAGGTAGATCTTACCTCATATTGAAAGAAGATTGAATAAGGAAGCATGAGATTTATCTTAGCCGAAGAGATCTCTAAAATTCCACATATGGGTCTACTAGGTCACCTGGGATGTGAGGGAGAAGATGTGAGGCAGTATGATTTGGAAAACTCGAGTAGATAGATGTCTTTAAAACATACAGTAGTAAGTAATTACACGATTTTATCTCCAATTCACATCATGTACTATCTTGAGGTTGGGTTCCACCAAAAAACATGTTCCTTCAGTATTTATGTTGTATTTTGAAACTCAAAACAGTACATGTCATGTACCCCTTGTTAAGACTGTGTAGCCCCCCAATTTTCAGCTTCTCATAACCAAACATCTCCAGACTTCCTCTGAGTCTCCTCTAGGCACCCCAGTCTTTGAAAACATGCAAAGGTTTGATCCTCTCATATTCAGGCCCTTATATACGGAAACTTAGTTTATTTCCATTCCTAGAAAATAACAAAATCATACAATCAACTAAATCTATTGAACATATTAATAAAGATAAAATAGTGCATCGATATCTATCATTAAATAAGGATTAAATATTTTTTAAATTTCAGTCTGTCAAATTATTATTTATAATAACTTAGACACTTGTATCCTATAAACCTAGTGATATAGAAGAGATTGAAAATTTTCCATTGTTGTCATATAACTAGGGATCATTATAAACCTTTATAATATATCCATATATCCATCTACACCTAAGGGAATACCCATCCATAATAATCCAATAAATACCATTATACAAAATGAAATAAAATTATAGTGTAACCTTTAAGACTTACTGTGGAACATTAAACTAAAACATAACCCAATCCATATTTTATAAAAATAAAAAACTCTAACACATAACATAAGCCTGTATGGGAAGCCTTAAACACCAGTGTAATCCAATTCACCTTCCTGAATTGAAAAAAAAACTACAGTACAACATTAAGTATTCTAGAGGACTCTAAACTCAATCAAAACCCATTTTTTCGAGATGAAAAAAACTTCATCATATACCTTTAGTCATTTTGGGGGTCCTTATACCCTAAAAACCTGATCTCACTTTCTTGATTAGTAAAATAACTCCAATGTAACCATAAGTCTTCTTGGGGGGTCCTTAAAATCTAATATAACCCTTCACCTTATAGGATGGAAAAAATAAATTGTAACATTAATTATTATTGGGTACTATAAACACTATAGAACAACTTTAACCTTGCAATATAACAAAAAATTCTAGAAAAAGTTCATTATTAGTCATCCAAATAAATAATACACCCCCTTAAATAAATATCTATTACCTAAGAGAAATGGATAGGTTTATAGGTAATGATCTAGTGATCCAAGGATTTATATTCATGTTGATAATATACATTAACCCCTTCACGTCTTCCCATATAGCTTTAAAAAGTGGAATAAACCTTCATGTCTACCTATATATATTTAAATAATCGTCTAAACCTTCAAACATTATTATTTATCTTTAAATTTTAGGGTAACCCATCATACCTTCCCATTAGGGTTTAATTTATGGGATAACCCTTCAATTTTTTTATATGGATTTAAACTATGAAATATCATATCATAAATTCCAATATGGATTTACACTCTGGAATAAAACTCACACCATCATGGATGGAATTGAACATTATATTACATTAATTTACATCTTTAAACTACATCATAAATTACTCCTTGAGTGATAAGCATGAGATTCCATGTGACCTAAGCATGGGAATATTTAATTTATGTATTATCCTTTAAAATTAATAAATATTAGTATATTCATTTCATTATATGTGTTTTCCATACTAAGGTGGCATGAGATGTAAATAAACTAGTATTATTACTAGTAATTATTTAATAAAAATGACTTAAATTTATAAAATACTCTAAAAATAAATAATAATATCATATTTGGGATGAGTTGGACTCTTATCAAATCATTTTTGGAATCTACAGCACATATTTTCAAAATCCCCACTCCTTTCCCACCAAGAAAGGGCCTCTTTTTCAAAGGAAGCAGGTGAAAGAAAAAAAATTAGAAATAGTCAGCTTTGTTAATAATCTTTCAACTGAGATAAAATTGAAAATGAGTATTTTTTGAAATTTTATATGACTTGGGATCTGTAGCTTATGAAATATCCCCACTTTTATGATAGTAGAGTTCAATTAGATTTTAAATGATCTGGACTACCCCAAGTCGAATAACAAATTTTTTATTCAAGTTTGTTCTTTAGCCTCATAAATTGATACTATATATTCAACTTAACTTATTAATAAATAAATGTTAGTGTCACGGAGCATTTATTGTTTAACAATCCACCGTTATTGAAAAACTTTAGATGATATCCAAATTCATCATTTTTAATTTATAAATCAACATTAGTATAAACCTTTATAATGAAATTTTCTTCACCACCAAAGACTAATAATAAATCCTTATTTATCCTCAAGTACTCAAGGATATTCATTATGTATAACCAATTAATTTAATAGTAATTTTATTAGAATATAATTTTTCATACTTATTGTATAATATTTATTATTATTAGTACACAATATAATATACATAATTGATCTAATAGTTAAATAATAGAGAATTTTACTTAGGTATTTTTGTTCTTAAACTACTTAAGAATGTTATTTATTTGAAAGAATCTTTATATAAAACACTTATAAAGAACCCTTTCTATACTTTTTCAAGTTAAACATCTTTAACACATTACCTACATATATGTTTTGAACAAGCACAAACATTTTTTAGGCCCGTCTCTATAGATATTTAAACCTAGTATATATTTTTATTCACTAAGGTACTTTATTTTCTAAAAATGTGCAAAATAAATTTTCATTAATTGTAAAATTCAGGATTTCATTTTTCATAATAAGTATGTGATAAATATACAATACCAAAAATTAAACTATGATTCAAATAATTTATTTATATACTCATGGTTTATCTTCATTTTTTATAAAATCAAAATATTTTATATAATTTTCAAAACAAATAATCTAACATTGAGAAGCTACTTCGAAATATAAATGGATCATTACACCTTATAAATCATTAAAAAATTTCTTGAATCTTCCAACCAATTGATTATGATCTTATAAAAATAATTTAATAAATTCATATAAGGTATTGTAGTTTTGAAATTCATTTTTTATATCAAATAATTATAATAAATTATTATATATAAAATTATATGAAAATATTTCATCATAGCCCCTGGATAAATGGCTTCTTTAAGTATAATACTTTGAATTTGTTTACAAAATTATCTATTAAGTGATATTTTTAGATAGAAACACTATCATAAATATTATCCATATTGTATTAGATCTACTAACACATAATATATTTTACCCAATCAAGTTGGTCTATTAGGTTTCAAACCTGATTAGTGTATACAGATTTTATTTGAAATTCTTTATTAACCATTTTTTAAAGTCAAAACATAAGATAAACTCTTGGTAAGATGTTGAATCATATTATGGGAATATTACATCACCTTCATCAAAAATGATAAATATATATCTCTCTGGATCTTGATTAGGTTTACCATAACATCGTGGTTCTTCTGTATATTGAGTCACTTAATTTTCTATAACCATTTTTATTTCTATCTCATATATATTGTATATAATGTAAACTTATTATTATTAAATTTTATAAAGTAAAAATTTTCTCCCACTAATTATTTTTGGTATAAATTCCATTTCTAGATATATAACATGTTGAGTGACAAACACTTTCCTCTTTAATTAATTATAGAAATAATAACTCATTGTCACTTTGGAATAACAAATAAATAGATATTTATTTACTTTTGGTTCTAGTATACTTTATTTAATAAATTTCATATAGGCATCACAACCACAAAACTTCATAAAAGAAAAATTAAGATTCTTCATAGTTTATATCTCATGTGTTGTATTTGGATATTATTTAATTGAACGCAATTTAGTGTAAATAAAGAAGTATCTAGAGAATAACCAACAAAGAAAATTTGAAGGTTCATATGACGCATCATAAACCAAACTATACCTATTATATTTTGGTTTCTACTTTAAAATGAAAGATTTAATAATAGTTTACTTTGTGGATTTAGTGGTGATATTAGATCACAATCTCCAAGATAGTCACAAAATTATTATCTTGATTATTCTCCTCCATGATCAAATTAAAGTATATTAATAATTTTTCATATTGATTGTGTGATTTATTTTTGAACACTTTTTATATTTGAAATGATTCGTACTTGTGATTCATAAGATATATAGAATCAAATATATAGATTTTTAAATAAATTTAATAACATATTCAAATCCACCTTAAGATGTTTATATGACCACATACATCATTATGTTTGACTTTTTATAAATAATTAGTTATTTTCCCATTTACCCTTAAAAATTGATTTATTTTATTCAACCTAATAAATAAGATTCAGATGCATTGAATTATTCATAATCATTTAAATCTAGTAAACCATCATTATAGGGTCTTTAGATTTGATTATTATTTCTTTGTCCATCTTCATCTGGAAATCTCAGGGAATTGGGGCGAGATTCAAAACTTATATTATTGTCTCGAAAGCTAAGAAACATAAGGTAAAGGCGGTTGTGATCCTTGAGTTCATGTAGAACTCAGTGAAGATCAATGATTTCACATGCAAGGTGAAGATACAGACACTTATACATGTGGATCCAACAAATAAGTTTATTTTAATTTTCTGGAACATTGAGGTATCAGTGGAGTTAATCCAAGAAGGATATTAGCATGTAATGATGAGGGTGTCATGTGGTGGAGTCTCTATATTTGTTTCCTTCATTTATGGAAGTTGTGATTCACATAAAAGGTAAGTGTTATGGAGAGATCAGAATGATTTTGACCTAGGGAATGAGCCTTGGGTGGTGGGTGGAAATTTTAATATTGAAGTCGACCCTGATGAGAAGAAGGGGATATGATATTTTATAAGGCGGGATAGAAGGGATTTCGTTCAGTTAATGACTGGAAAGGGGATGAGGGATTTGGGGAATTCAGGTGACCCCTTCACATTGTGTAACAACCGGAGGGGCGGTAGTCTTTGTTGGAGCCGACTCAACCGGTGTTTAGCCAATGTACAATATATTTCTATGTTTCAAGAGGTGAAGGTTGAGAATTTGACTTGCAACATCTCTGACCATTCTCTGCTCCTTCTTTCTCTAATAAGGTGGGAGGCCCCATAGTTGGGTTTCAGGTACATGGGCCACTGGTTGAGTATTTCAGGTTATCACTAGATGGTGAGGAGAAGTTGGGAGGAACCAATTTAGGGAAACTCTTGGCGATAATTTCACTTCAAGTTGAGGCATCTCAAGCAAGCCCTCCATTCATGGGCTAGAAGAATTTCCCCCTTGGACCAGAAGATGGATGTGATAAGACAGGATATCGAATAGATTGAGGCTAGTATTGAGGAGGTATGGGATGATTCTATCTTTTGGTGAGCTCTCTGAAAAAAAAAGAACTCCTGTGCAGTTATGCTACTCACACATGAAAGTAGGGTGATGGATTGTTCAAGAATAAAATGGCTTAATGAGGATGATAAAAATACTACTTTTTTTCCATGAATAAATATGGGAGAGGTGGTGTGTGGTCCAACCAAACCAAGCTTTAGAAGATGGATCCTTCACTAATGACAGGGAAGTGGTTGGGGGCATGGCATTTTCATACTTCAAGGACCTTCTTTCAGAATAAAATCTAAACATTATACAGGGTTACCCTATGGGGGGATGAGTTCTGGTAGGGGATTCCACACCTTTTATCTCCTGAGGATAATGAGTTGATGGAGGGTATTCCATAGGAGGAGGATATTCTTACAGCTATGGTGAATCTCAATCATGAGAGTTCCGCAAGCCCCAATGGATTCTCAGGTTCTTTCTATAGTGGCACCTGGGAGGTGGTGAAGGGGGTTATCATCAATGTTATCCAGGACTTCTTCATATGGGGCAGCCTACCGTGGATTGATTTTTATATGAATCTTGTACTTTTACAAAAGATCAAGGACCCATTATCATTTTTTCATTATTGGCATGTGAGTATGTCTAACTTAACATATAAAATACTATAAAGAATCACTAACAAGATTTTTTATGGTAATATTCCTCAGTGGATCTCCAAGGAAGAACATGGTTTTGTGGAAGACACCTCCATTCAGGGAGCTATAGTGTTGGCCCAAGAGATGTTGAGAGATATTAATACAATGGCTTGTGGTTCTATTATGCCCATCAAGCTCAATATGAATAATTCATATGACCAGATCGAGTGGAGATTTATTAACAAGGTCCTGAACAAGATGGGTTTCTCAAGATGGTCTTGTGATATTATGTTCAGGTGCTTCATTTTGGACTAGATGGTTGTGTCATTTATGGGTCGTACTCATGGTTTCTTCAAGACAGTTTGATGCCTTCGTCAAGGTGACCCTTTATCCCTGAATATTTTCATTCCTATACAGGATACCGTAAGTAGGCTGATTAACATAAGAATTTATAATGGGGATGTTCTTCCTTACTTAAGAAGGTTGAGGCTCCCACCCATCACTCATTTGATTTTTTCGGATGATACACTCATATTTATCAATGAGAGAAGGTGGTCTGTGTAGGGGACTATCATGATCCTTGAGGACTACTACCACTAGGGTGGCCAGCAAATTAATAGGGAGAAGAGTGGATTCGTTGTGGCTCATGCATACACTTCGACCAGGGTGATAGATATGGAATGTAGCTTGGGTATGAGGTGATGTTTGTTTCCCATGGAGTATCTTGGCACCCCCATGTCTCTAGGTAGAATGTCCATTAGTGATTTTAACCCCATGGTGAGAAATATTATGGGTCACATTCTTAATTGGAAGAACCATTTTTTATCCTTTGGTGGATGTATTATTCTTGTTAATAGCATCCTCTCCTCCATTATGGTACATTCCCTTTCATCCACCAATGTGTCAAAGGGCATTATCATGGCCATTCATAGAATTTTGTCCCATTTCATTTGGGATACATATTTTGAGGGGAAGAGACATTGGGTTTCTCAGGGGAAGAGGGATCGTCCAATTTTAGAGGGAGGGGTCAATGTTAAAAGCCTTGAAAACACTATACACTACATGCAAGCAAAGTAGGTGTGGGAGGTAATTGAAGATCGGACTTTGTAGGGGAAGCTGATGTCCATCAGAATCTAGGTTTACACTGAATCTTATGCGGTTAGTAGGTCTCCACTCTGTTTCTCTGTTAGCAGTTTTATTCCGACTATCCTCTAAAGCTCGCAGTGCATTATTGTAAAGGGAAACATCAAGTTCGAGTACCACAACTAGTTGGGAAGGACTCTTTGTTATATAGGGTGCCTAGCCCCTTCGATCACATACAAGGAGGTGAGTCCGTACCCACTTTTTTCAGAACTATACTAGATGCGGAACAGCATAAGGTTTTTGACTCTGTTATTATGAGCTCAGATATTGGCTGGTGCATCTTCACCCACTCCACCTTGGGTAAGATCAACGTGAAGGATTTTTACAATTTAATCTTACCTCAGGACCAGAAAAAAGGTGGGTACACTCTGGATTGGTGTAATAGGATCCCTACGTAATTTAATTTTCTAACATTGAGGATCCAAAATCAAGCCTTAAAATCCAACGATAACATTAAGATACTCATAATTGGCATGGATTATTTCTTCCATTATTGTGTACAAAAGTGTGAAGAGATAATATCTCATATCTTCTTCGATGGAGGTTGGGCCTGCTAGGTTTGGGGAGTCTTTGGGGAATTTCCAAGGTAATCCCACAATGCGTTGAGCTTTAACTCCTTCATGGAGTGTTGGTTCCAGGGGTGGATGGTTCTGGAAATGAAAGTATGGTGAGATCCATCATCTTCAACGTAGGTTGTTGGGGTGTATGTCAATCAAAGAATCGAACCAGGTTTGAGGGGATCACATCTACAAGGAGATCCATTACCTCTATAGTAATATGTATTCTGGTCGATTTGTGTGGTGTTGATGATGACTAGAAGCATACCCCCTCTCTTCGCAAGTTGTATGTTCATCATAACGCGTCTCAACAGTTAGCTACTAGGAAACAGGGGCATTGGGTATGGTGGAGTCCTCTTGAAGTTGGCCTTAAATTGAACACTGAAAGTTCTTACATACTGGGTGAAATGTATGCTGGAGGTGTGGTCTGGGACTCTAGGGGAAGTGTGGCCTTGTCTTTCATGGTGCATTATGGCTCTATAAATTATCTTCAAGCAAAGTCAAAGGCAGTTCTTATAGGTATCACCATTTGTAGGTAGAGGGCGATGTACATCTCTGAAGTGGATATTGACTCTATGGTTAATCACAATGGCTTTCATGGTAAAGGTATCATCTCGTGGTCTATATTATACATAATTAGGAAATGAAAATCTCTCCTTGATAGTAGTACTAAATTCACTCACACATGGAGGGAGGGAAACAAGGTGGCGGATCATATGGAATCTGTGGAGACCCCTTATATCATCATTAGTTGTCTTACTCATGTTTCTCATTATAATCATAAGGTTGTGAACTTTATTGGGGATGATTCCCTTGCAATTAATTATTTTAGGATCCCCTAGACACTGGTTATCTCTCTCTCTATTTATATATATTTTTTGAATAAAATGGTAATGTTGGATGGATAAATGTGATTATCAAGATCCAATATATATATTTCACTAAAAAATTTATCATAGCCATAAATTTTTTAATTAATATAATTGAAAATTAGTTTTTCTTTATTATAAATGAAAATCCATCCCTTTCAAGGTAAGATACAAAAATATAATATCTATTTGTTGGTGGTAGATGATAATAACTTTCAAGGATTAAAGAAAATTGACATAGTTTTCATGGGTGTGAAAAAAGATATTCAAAACCCAAAGGTAATTATATAAATAGTATAGTGGAAACCATAGGT